>OY970829.1:16275945-16875945 GCA_963853835.1 Calendula officinalis | reverse complement strand
CCTCACACGTGCCCAAAAATCAACCTAATTTTGTCCGCTTTTACTAATACGTTTTAAACTTTTGTAAATAGCGTTGAACCGTTGGCAATTAGTGTTTAACGTTGACCACTTCCCCATCAACATGTTTTTGGTATGTGAGCTATCCATACTTTTGGTGAACTCATCAAGGACTCGGTGAAAAAAAAGAGGCATCGCCTTGGTCAATTCTCGTTTGGCTATCTTGGGTAACAACAACCCAGTACTCGGCTAATAACATTTCTTGCTCCGAATCCCACATACACATAACACATTGAGATGTGCCAGCGAGTTTTTCCCCTTCCTCTGGGTTTTTTCGGACGCTCGTTTCATGTGGTTGTGTAAAGATTGAAGGTGGATGTTGTTGAAGGTGTTGAAATTGTTGGTTGGGCATTTGATAACATTGTTGCAAAAAGAGTGGTTCAGATGTGAGATTCGGCATGGCGAATTGGGTACCTTATGGTGGGAACGATGACGTTTCTCAATTTTGTGTGGATGATATTCATTGTGCGAGTTGCAACTCGTTTGCGTAATAGATCGAAGGTGTTTGAGATTGTGATTTGGAGTAGATTTGCGTTTTGAAAATGCAATTAATCTAATATGAGTGTTTGGTAATAAAATATATACGAAAATTAATTATTTGCATTTTGAGACATCCAAAACGGAGTTTTAGAAAAGCAGGTAAGAAATGGTTTATTGCATTATGAAAATTGATTATTTGCATTTTATTTATTAACTAAACATATAATCAACTTTTCTGAATGCTAAAATATTGATTATCTGATTATTAAGATTATAAACAGTATAATCACATACAAACACTAATTTTCTTAAAACTTTGAAAAAAAAAGAATTAATCGGAAGGGTAACGCCGTCACAATACTTAGGCTCCTGGGTATGGGCACCACATGTGGTGGTGGGTTTTTCTCCCGCATCATCGCCACCTCAGCAACCACACCACCACCACACCACATCATTTGGTGGAAATACCCACCACACCACACCATACCATTTTATTTTCCATCTCATCATTTCATCTCCATTTATTTTTCAAACAAATAATATTTTATATAATTTAAAATTACATTACATTAAATAAAATTAAAATGACAATACTTTAAATTAAAATGAAAATACTAGAAATTAAACATTAAAATACTAGA
Organism: Calendula officinalis; assembly: GCA_963853835.1. NCBI lineage: Eukaryota > Viridiplantae > Streptophyta > Magnoliopsida > Asterales > Asteraceae > Calendula > Calendula officinalis. The sequence continues at coordinate 16,874,767 of OY970829.1, read as the reverse complement.
AATTAAACATTAAATTCAAAATTACAATAATTAAAATAAATTATTACTCTTCATCGCCTTCATCTTCGGCATGTGCGTTGTTGTAGAGATGGTCCGCCAAGTCCCGTCGAAGTCGTTCGTGTGTTGTTTCGTCTCGAATGTCGACAACCCTGTGCAAATATTCTGCACTTCCCGGTACATACAAAGCATGTCGGGGACCGTCCGGCACATATGGAGAAATATATCTTAATCTTTCAAGGTCATATGAACGGGCCGCATTTTTGACAATGTGCCACTTCGCCTTTAAAACTCCAAAAGCCCGTTCCACATCCTTACGCGCGGATTCTTGTTTTTGGTAAACAAGACCTCTTTTGGATCAACTGGATGTCGGTAGGCTTTGACAAACGTCGCATGCCGAGGATATATACCATCGGTAAGGAAATAACTGAATCTATATGGATTGCCATTCACCGTAAAAGGAGCATCGGGTGTCTATCCTGATAACAAGTCGTTGAATATTGGTGATTGATCAAGCACGTTAATATCATTATTAGAACCCGCAACCCCAAAGTAAGCATGCCAGAACCATAAATCTTGGGAATCAACAGCTTCTAATATCAACGACGATACTCCATGATGCCCACCAGTGTACTCACCTCTCCACGCTTGTGGACAGTTCCTCCAATCCCAGTGCATACAATCAATGCTACCAAGCATTCCAGGAAAACCATGTCTCTCTTCATGTGCCTCATATAATTTTTGAACATCGGTTGCTGTTGGGTTTCGCAAATAAATAGGTCTGAAAATTTCCAAAACACCTTGTGAAAATCTATACATACTTTCCCTAGCAGTTCTTTCAGACATGCGTAGGTACTCGTCAAGAGAATCAGGGGATGACCCGTAGGCCATAGGTCGAATTGCTGCAGTACATTTTTGCAAAGCAGTGAATCCCCGCATACCTCTAACATCATATCTCAATTGAAAAAAAGGATACCTGTTTTCTAATGCGCTACATATGCGCATAAATAAATTTTCGCTCAAGCGAAACCTTCGTTTGAAATCGTTGTTGTCATAAACAGAATCATCCGCAAAATAATCTCGATATAGCTGTTCGTGTCCAGCTTGTCGATTTCTATTTAGCTTCGCGGTTCTAGTGTCAAAGACTTCACTTTCATCATCGTCGGATAAATCATCGAGGAGTTATGCGTATATTGTTAGCATAAACGCATCATCGTCGTCAGATGATGAACCAAGATGATTCATTATTTGTGAGTTGGGGTATTTTGGTAGAGTTGTGGTGTGTTTTGGTAGTGTTTTGGTAGTGTTTTGGTTGTGTTTATATAGGAAATAAATAAATTTAATTAATTAATTAATTTTTTTTTAAAATACCTAACGGCTCTTTTAGCCGTTCAACGGCTACATTTACGTTCAAAAACGATCAAACGAAGCCGTGGCCAGCCGTGGCCCGTTGCCTGCTTCCACCACGCCGTTTGGGGGGGGGGGGGGGGGGGGGTTGTTCCCTTATTCCCATCACGCCGTTGCCGGCCATGTCACTACCCACGCCCCTCGGCGTTGTACCCGCACCGTATAGCCTTAAAAAAGTTTTTAACGTGCTTTTTTGATAGACAAAATAAGTCAACAAGGTGACACTGTAATAAAAGTCAATTTATGAAGATCAAATTTAAGTTTATGTGAAAATTTAAAAATAATTACCTTTTGGGACTTAAACAATTATATATTTTACTATTTTTCAACAAAATGGATATCTCATGGTGATAAATTATGACAATCTTTTTTCCCCTTTCCTTTTTCTCTTTACATCAATAGCAGAAGAGTTCAAATGTAATTTACTAAAATATTAATTGGTAATTTATTGCATAAAATAGCTTTTATTAAATTAAGTTCAAATATTATGGATGTAACAAAACGAAAGCCACTCGAAAACGTAAAAAGCTAAAAATCAAACCATAACATACATTTTCTTCACTACTTCCGATTACAATTTTCGAATCTGTCATTTCTACTGTTGGCTACTATCGGTGATCACCATCACTTTATATATATATATCCACGACATAATATGTGTCATACTAGTTTATTGATAATCAAACTTTAGAATTTAACAAGTTGTATTGCTATAAAATAATTCACCATCTTGCAAATGTGATAAAATGATTTTTTTTACAGTTAACCATGTGTAAATATTATAATAAATTATTTTAGAATAACTAAAAGGAAAAGTATATCACGGCCAAAAAGCGTGAAAATAAATGTACGGGACAAGAAGAGATATTAGCCGCTAAATCCTACCCACCTTCGTTTTTAAAAGCGTAACTTTCTGGAAAAATATATTTTCATATTGTGATTATTGATTAAAGATTATATAGTTTCATAATTAAAAGTTATAAGACCATTCCTATTATGTCAACTTATATCTCAGTTTTTTCCAAATAAACGTCAACTCACACTCTAACCGACATTAAACTGACATACTCATGCTAACAATATTCTTCTCGTCAGGTTTTTAGGTCTCATCATTATAAAATATACAGACACAAAATACCAAATACAATATTAAATTACTTGGGCCCCACCATTTACTCTTCCACGAACATAATTTTGAAACCGATGAGATGCAACTGAAGAGTCGTGCCAATGTGGGGATGGCATAAGTTGAGCCTTCGGCTTCCTCCCATTGGCAGCCCTGTAACACAAGTAGAGATTAAATGAATCAGTCAGATTCTTGTCGGAACTTATCGTTAATTGACACTTCAGTTTTATCAAATCAGTATCACGTTAGCAGACATTCCAATTTACATTCAGCTAACATACGCTTGTCATCAATACTCATTCTCGTTAGTTTTTTAAGTCTCACTGTTATAAAACATATGCACAGACAAAATACCAAATACCTACTAAATTACTTTGGGCCCCACCCCGAACTCATCTCCACTGTTCGGTGAAGCGCAAAATCAAACTGACTTATGGGGCTTATGGGGCCATCGACTGGGGTTAAAGATAAGACATTGGTTGATCAACTGATATTCCCATTGTGACAGGCCTTAACAAGTGGGTTACAAAATCAGTATATTCATTCGGATTTGATTATAATACTCTAACTCACTAATCTGGTATTGTTATCTTACGTTATTTGATTATAATATCAAGAGTAAATTACATGGATAGTCCCTGTGGTTTGTTATAAGTTTTGGATTTGGTCCCTAAGTTTCAGAAATTACATTGATAGTCACTAACTTTAGGGCCTCGTCTTGCTTTTGGTCCCTAATACTAACTTCCGTTAAGATCTGCTGTTAAAGTTTTTTAAATGACATTTTTACCCTCACCATCTCCTTTCTGTGTCCTTCCTCTCTCGTCATCTCTCTGCACACACTAAAGCACACACAAACCAGAATTTTTTTTCAAAAATAGGCTCCTTTTGCCTGAATTTTCACAAATAGGCTCGTTTTTTCGTTTTTCAAAAATAGGCTTTCCTGACTCACGGAGACCGGCTTTCCTATTGAAAAGGTACTCCTGGAGACCGGCTTTGGGAGTGGTCTGACTCAATGCTGAAACAGGGCCTCCTGGAGGCCGGCTTTCCTTAAAAATGCCTCCCCGAGGCCGGCTTCAATCCTATATATATATCACACCGGGTTATTTCAACATATCAACATCTTCTCCCTTTTACACTTCACAATAAAAAACATATTTCACAGCTTAGCCATCTTCTTCACAAATCAAAAAAACAAGAATGAGTTCGTCGAATAATGAGTCACCTCCATATCATTACGTGTATGATTCGCCTCCTTTAGATGAGGCTGAGTTAGAATGTTTGATAGCTAGAGATTACAATGAGGTGCATGCGGAAGAAATTGCATACCAGGAGCAACTTCTTTGGCTTGATGCAGAGCAAGCTCAGTATGAGCGACATATTGAAATGTTGCGTGAAATAGGACCACCGGTTGTTCATCTCAGGCAGTTAAAAGGGAGGTTTAAGAATTTTGACACGAGAAAGCAAAAGATGGTACGTTTAAAATGTGGTTGTAAAATTACAAGATAATATTTGTTCAATTAACTAAAGTCATATTATTATTTTTTTTGTATTTTTAGATTTTACCCCCTCAGTTTGTGAGGCAACATAACCACCTCCTTCAGAAAAGACATTGCGTGATACAAAGAGGTGATTCTGTTGAAGTCATGGACCTACATGCTTTTCGTGAGGAAGTTAAAATGACTGGTGATTTCAAGCATTTCATGCATGAAAACAGAATTCTACCTAATGAACTTTGTACTTTTACCATAAATGAAGACTATCAGACTAATGGTAGAAATGTGATTTTTAGTGTTAAACGTGAGAATGAATGATATGTAATATAGTTTGATATATAATGTGAAATAAAAATGGTATTATCATATTAAAAAGTGCATTAAAAAACTATTACATATTTAATAATACATTAACTTAAGTACAATCAATCTCCACTAATATTTGGGCATCTGGTTCTGTTATGCCCTGGCCGATCGCAAATTCCACAACGGTTTCTGCCAGATTGCGTTGGATATGCTTGGTCCATCTCGGTATGGAACCTATTCACATGTCTACTCCCCCTTCTTGTTGAAATCTTCCACTTGCGGCTCTCAATCCCCAATTCGGGTCGTTCCAGTAAAAGACATGGGGTAGGGGTGTAAAGGCTTTTCTATATTGACGTTGCCAAAAGTGTGTTGTATACACCCGATTCACGAGATGCTTCGGGTCATCACCTCTATGACGACAAACGGCAATAGCATGTGAACACAGAAAGCGCATCATTTGCCACTTCCCGCATGTACAAGAACTGTTTCCATCGTTGTAAGTCACCGTTTGATCATTCCCACCACTTTGGCCCGGTTGAACCCTTGTCCTCACACTGTACACGCCCTCCCTGTAGTCAAAGTTCAAAATATCGTGCTGTCGTGCATATATGTCACGCCTGGTGAAAAGACCCCACATACGCTTCTTAATTGCACGAACATACCATTCACATGGGGCACGGATGATAGCAGATGTGTTGTTGTTGGTGGATGGGTTTCTGGTAGATTGGTTGCTAGTGGATGGGTTGCTAGTGGATGGGTTCTCATCTGGGTTGTTCCGTATTTTTTCTGGTTTAAGAGTAGAGCACTTAGCAACCCACCTTGTAGTTGAACTATCAACAACCCAAATCTCTTTATTTTGACCTATATTCCAAGACCTAACTGCGTCAATCATCTCTTGCTTGTTAGAAAAAAACATATTAATTTGTAAGTGGTCGGGCCTGCTTGAGTTCCAAAATAATATTTCATCTTGTTCATCATAGATGGGGCCCTGCTCATCAACCTCAGTTTGTGTATTTGTTTCAAATTGGCTATAGTCATACAAAGCCTGTTGAGGACGTTGGTCAACGTGCGGGGCGCCTTCATCCGCCTCACCGTTTTCATAAAATTCTTCACTCGTGTCATCGGATTGTGGTTCGTCTTCCAATCTATCCAAGTCGCCATCTTCATTGTTATTAAGGCCAAGACTGGTTGCTGGTGGAGGGTGCGAATTATCAAACGAGGGGGCAGTTGTCGATGGACCAGCCATGTTTGCGGACTCATAATGAGTTGGAGGTTCTGGTGCGGTTGGTGCAGTGACTACTTCTGATACTGACCAAGGTTGCATATTCATAAACTCGATTGGGGGAGGTTCTGGTGCGGTTGGTGCAGTGTTTGAAGGATATGTATTTAGTGGAAGGATTTTAGTAGTGGAAGGATTTTAGTAGTGGAAGAAATTGAAAGTTATGGTTGTTGATAGTGGAATGATAGTACATGAATGATATACGTATTTATATAGCTGAAGGTTAAATACCACCCAACGACAAAATATAAAACTTTTCAGTGAATCTGTACTTTCTTATTCGAATTTGACAACACAGTTGCTCCCAACCACAAAATAATTATAGCTGGATTGTTGATAGTAGGATTCGGACATAAAGTTGACATAAAGTTGTCATAATAAGGCTGAAGAATTGCTTCACTTTATGTCAACTTATCTCCGATTCTTACTGATCGAAATATACAATTAACAGGAAAAACTTTTGGTGCTAGATACGTAATCTGTTATCATTATATTTAAATGATAATAGCATAACTAATTTTCAATATATTAAAATTCAGGTGGAATCAAAAGTTAAGCTACGTGCAGATAACGAAGAACTGCGTGACAGCGTATCGGTCAGCGTTAGAAGCGCTGGAAAGTGGAGAGGTATTTTACTAGTTAAATCTAATCTACAAATGTTATACAAAATAATTGAGCTATAACAAAATTTTGCAGTTCTTATGGACTCCCTATGAAAATTTTGCCGGAGTTCTATCACCAGTGTGTACATACAACCCCCAGAATTGGTTATGTGTAACATGTTATTCATTGGGAAGTAGTTGAGCAGTACTTACCCAACAGGGTTTTGAGACAATTTTCGCTTTACCAACATATTCCAATGGCGCCCCTTTTTAATATAGTGGATCATAGGTTGTTATGTAAACAGAATCGTAGAGGACGCGTAGGTAAAGATTGGCGGGCGGAGCTTGTCGTTTATGTGACACACTGGAACAACCGGCTTAATTTTTCCTTCGGCGGACAATGAATGAGCAGTCCAACTTCACGTGGCCATAATCTGGGAGGAGCTTTAAATGTTGCGGTAATATGTCATAATAATGTTTATATGTACACTTAGTCATAATATGTATTAATAATTGATATAACATGTATGTAGGTTGATGGGTTAACACAACTTCAATCGATGATGCAACCAATATTGGGACAACAGCAGTTTCAGCCTTTTGTAGATGACATGTATCAATGGTCCCAAACATACTTGCATCAAGCCGGTGCGGAAGAACATCCAAGTTTTTGGACTGCTCGTGTGTCAGAACATCACCAACAACCGCCACCGCTGACACAGGAGGAATTAATGCCGGTTCCCAGATGGATGCGGGGGGCTCGTAGGTCCCAACAACAAACACAAACAGAAGATGAGGGCCCATCAAACTGGGGGGATTCTAGTGCCCAACAAACGCAAACGTAATATGCTGGTGGTGCAAGTACATCACACCAAATGGGCTACGTTCCAAGTTCAAACTTTGAACAAGGGGGGTTCTAGTACGCAATTTCAAAACGAAAATCCACTTAATATGGATGGGATATCTCAAAACAATTATAATTTATTCCCGGAATTGTTTGCGAATACCCCCCCCCCCCCCCCCCCCCCCGCGTATGCTCATCAACAATATTCTCACGAATTCAGTTTCACAGATCCCCCTCAGAATTATTTCGCGGGCCAATTTTCTGATCAACAACCTACTAGAAACGTGAGTCCGGTCCATCTGTTTGACATCAATATAGACCCATCTAATCCGGCAGAACAAGATAGGCCGCTAAGAAACAGAAGACCACCGAATTGTGGGACAGGAGGAAGAAGGGGCCACAATCATTAGCTTATATTTTTGGCCAAAGTTGTATTGTGCAATTATTTAATTTTGTTTAATTTATTGATTTTTGCAAACCATTTTATATGTTTTTGGAATACAAAAAACCCTTTTTTTGCATTTTCAGATTGTCATAACTCTTTCATTACTTATCTTTTTGCTTTAATTCCTTTTCATATGTTTACATTCTAATCAATACCACAACTATCATTTAGAAAGTTATATCTGAATAACTTAAAAGTGTACTGTATCAAGCTCCAAAGTTAGACATTTAATTTTTTCAAATTTTTTTTAATACTTGATTTTTAAATGACAAATAAACACTAATTTTGCATTTTCATGCATGAAATTAGCATTTTGTATGTTTTTGGATTACAAAAAACCATTTTTTTTGCATTTTCAGATTGTCATAACTCTTTCATTACTTATCTTTTAGCTCTAATTCTTTTTCATATGTTTACATTCTAATCAATACCACAACTATCATTTAGAAAGTTATATCTGAATAACTTAAAAGTGTGCTGTATCAAGCTCCAAAGTTAGACATTTAATTTTTTTGAATTTTTTTTTAATACTTGATTTTTAAATGACAAATAAACACTAACATCACGATTTTATAAATTAATACCAAATACAATTGAACTTTAATCCAAATCATCATATAAAACCACAGATCTAAAAGGAAAAATTTCGGGTTGTGATTCTAAAATACGATAGCTATACAAATCACGAGCCATAAGTTGTCGATAACCCGTAGCGATCTGATTACTATCGACGACTCCATCTTGCTTGATTGATTTCCCTGTTACCAAATAGTGCATAAACTTACAAATAAACACAGCAGAGTCTTCTTCCCTTCCTTGAGGTATGCCTTTGGCGAAATAAAGATTCGCCTTAACTTGGGGGTTTCTTTCTTCATAGGAGAAACTCCTTTTAAAACCGGGCAAAACATCTCGCCAACGTTTTAGGGTTGCCGTAAGCACGTCATGCTTTATGGAACGACGACAACTGCAAATTAAACATGTATCGTTGCTAACAAGATCCATCTGCACAAGCAACCAAACTCTAACATTTAAACGTAATGGGATGTATAAGACATCTACGTCCCCCCAAGAGGGGTAAGGTGTCAAACTGCCATCTGCATATTTTACAGCATCTGATCCATGAGGTGGTAAAAGTAAAGACTCAAACTTGGTAGGCATTACTATCCATCATTTATATTCTCCAGTATTATAGCCAAGATACAATCGATAACGCATCCATCTTCTAACCCAACAATCTATATGTTGTAATAAATATACAATTATTTACCTTTGAGATTATATTAAAAATATGGATAATAACATAATTAAATTACGTACCCCACTGCACAAAACTGAGCTTGAATTATCATCTAACAGGGTACTCCAAAACTCTCTAGGTACCTGGGTACGACCTAAGAATACAATATAACAAAAGGTTTCATTCCCGCGCATATCCCCGTTCAAGTAAAATTCCTCTACACTCCTGGCCCAACCATACTCCTCAACCAAGTCAATTGTGTCTGATTGTTGATTACCTATTGAGGAGTTCTGAGTTTCCTGCTCCACAGCCTGTAATGTCGGTGGAGGCATTTCCTTCGTACGTCGCATCCTATGTGTGCTTGCTTCCTGAACCGCCTCCTGCTTCGCCCCTTCATAAGCCAAGTTATCCATTTCATGCATTGTACGTTGCATCTCCTCAATGATAAGTCGAAGTTCATGGGCTCGACCTTGTTGACCCATTTGGTCAACTGATTCTTCTAACATCTGAATCTGTAGATGAAGTTCATAGATTAAAGTTTGTTGTCTTCTCCACATGGTATTAGAAAAATGCTATTTTCCTCTTTTTATTTTTGTATTTTTTTTCAAGGGAATCTTGATTTTTATAGTTTTTTTTTTTTTTTTTTTGTGAAGTGTTGGGGAGAAGAAGAGTGCTTTAGTGGGGTTGTGAAGTGTGGATTATATAGCCGAGTGATTGGATTTCGGTTGGAATGAAGCCGGCCTCGGGGAGGCACTTTTAAGGGGGAAGCCGGTCTCATGGAGGCACTTTAAAGGGTGTGTCAGGCAGCAACCTAAAGCCGGCCTCCAGGAGTACTTTTTTAATTTGAAAGCCGGCCTCCAGGACTCCAGAAAACCTATTTTTGAAAACCCAAGAAAAACAAGCCTATTTGTGAAAAAACATATAAAATAAAGGAAAAAAATTCCACAAACCAAAACACTAACCCCAATTAAAAAGCTTGAAACTTGAAAAGGGTTTCATATTTCATATAACCAAATATACAGATTGCAAAATCAACAACCAAATCAGCAAATCAAGCAAATTAATGGGAGATTTTACCAGGCAAATTAATAATGAAAGACAATATTGGAATGAGTTTCTAAAGTTTAAGAATTGATATATATCACCCCAAACCGACAAATCACCGACACCTATCGTCCCTCCCAACATTTTTATACAAATTTCTACACCAACACAACATCACTCAAATTAATTTCTAATGATCTTTTCTAAACACGTAAAAATGAAATCCAAATTCTTAATGTCAAAATTTATTTCACTAATCCAAATTGCTTGATGATTCCAAATTCGTATTCAAAGTCTGTACAACTCCCTCACCCAAATGATCATTAAGTAGCAACCAATGAAAAAAATAATGATGAATTTATAGCATGCAAATCGAAGTTGAGTAGACGATTTTTGGATTCGAGGGCAGAGGTTGGTGGTCAGTGAGGTTCATCAGAGAGGGGCAGTGATTCTCGACTGCCGATGGTAGTGGTTGTTGCCGGCGAGAGAGGAAGACTCGTAATAGTGTTTTGAATTGGGGATTTTGATGTTAGAGTTTTAAATTAAGGTTTCTTCATGTACATGAGGCCCCGTCCCATAAGAGAGATCGTCGTGCCGATTTGGGGTGGGAGAATTGTTATGTGAATCGGAGGACCTGCTGTTATTATATTTTGCTTTTTATTTTCTTACAATTAGAATATTTTAATAATTATTTAAAAAGGGGTAAAAATGTCATTTAAAAATATTTTAACAACAAATTTTAACAAAACTTAGTATTAGGGACCGACGGAGTACTGAAGTTAGTGACTATCAATGTAATTTCTGAAGGTTAGGGACCAAATCCAAAACTTATAGCAAACCACAGGGACCATCCGTGTAATTTACTCTAATATCAATATATCCGTCAAAAACTCAAACGAATGTAAGTTAAATAAGAACGCATGATCAAATTAATGAGTTAATGAACTAAATTAATTATTATTATAAAGTTGTGAGTTATCATGTTAATTGTACATGGTAATAAAAGAGCTAGTAAGTCAATTTCAATGTACTAAAATGTATTTTAACTTAATTATTGCTTATAAAAAAATGAAAAACTGCAACTTCTAATAAAAGTTATAAGACCACTCCCGGCGATTCCATCTCTGTACCAACTGATGTCATGAGCTTCAACCCGACCAATGGCAAGAGCCCTCGGTTTGGGGGCTTCTTCTGATTTTGACGCTTGAGCGACGAGCGAAGACGGAAGTTTGGTGGGGCCCAAGATATATAATAATAGTTATTTGGTATTTAGTATGTGGTGGGACCTAAAAAACTAAAGAGAAAATGTATAAATAATATGAGTATGTCAGTTAGATTGCGCTGATTTAACAAAAAATTAAATTGTCATTTCACGTTACTATAAAAGTGGTCTAACAAACTTGTATGTTATGCCTCGTGAACTTTAGGCTCGTTGTCGTACAAATATACAATAAAAAAACATTTAATCTATATCAAAATAAGTAATTTAAAGCATTAATTAGTAAAGGATGAAAAGACAAAATATGCTTACAAACTTAAAAGGCATATATTTTCTTTAAATCGTTAAAATAATACTAAATGGTATGCATGTTTCAAGACAAAAATGATAGCTTATAAAAAATAATGATCTACGGGAAATGGGAATAAAACAAAACACAAAAAGAAAACGGTAGAAGGACAAACTTGATTTTGTTTTAATATTCTAAATAAACGAGCCAATGTTTATAGAGTCATTGTTATCGTGAATCATATGAAAAAGACAAATTATATAAAATAATTATATATACATTTTTTCCAATTTGTGCTTTTAGTAATTTATTATTTTATTATTACTGTAGTTTACATTTGTTTTTGTATTTTATTGATATTATCCAATGATCATACGCTAAAGTCATACTATAAACAAAATTATGATAGATTTAGAAATTAGAAGTTGCTAAAAAATATCTTTGAATAACAATTTATTGTAAATGTTAAATGAAAAGTAAACTACATAAGTCTAATAGTTACTTAAAACAAGATAAATCATAAAAATTACCATTTAAATACTACGAGTATATTCTTCATTTGTATTAGCCAAAACATATTTCCACCGCATGAGGTTTAGGTTTGTTGATATAAAAATCACTCTATATAACCAAACCAATGCTCAAATCTATATAAGAGCCTAGGGGAAACTCTAAACAATAGGCAAGGCAAAAAGTGACCTCTATGTATAAGATCGATTATTAGGTATGCATCGAGAAATAGTACATCTATAGGCATTTGTCGATATGTAACATTTATTCATTCGGGTGATTGTTTTACATTGACAATGTAACGAAATAGAACCATCAATCTAATTTATCAGATAACGAAAAGAATATGTCGTGTTGTTTTAGACAAGAATACTTACAACATTTTGTAAAATCGTACTTTTTGCTTTTTATAAAACCGCAACAACTTTTGAATTTTTTGTGTTCGATTTTTCATTTTACCATTTGATTCCAAAAAGTACTACTTTCAACTTCAAAACAACATCGCAAACAGTTTCAAATCCCGTTATTTTTATTTTTACACTTGTTACACATCGTTAAAGCGACATTTATTGTCATTTTCTGAGCCACCAATCTAACACATGCTCGTAAAGGTTTTAACCCAACGATCGTTTTCAATATTTGAAATTATTATCATCATCCATATAGTTGCAAATCAAAATTTGAAACAACATTTCTTAACATGATAGATGTATATATATTTAATTTATACATATACAAAACAACACTACTTAACTTGTATATACCCTAAACCATTAGGTGTCCAAACTAAAACATCCCATGGTAATCTATAGAGTGACAAGCCGAGGTTGTGCTTGGGAACAACATACAATAGTCAAAATCAAAAAGCTTCAAAAAGTAAAAGTAAAAAAGAAAAAGAAAATATAAAACTACCCCATTAATAATGGAGGGGAAGTAATGGGTGAAGTGAACGAAAGTAAAGAACTCTAATAAAATATCCCCCAAATCATGGTCAATTATTTTGAGTTGTTTTATTTCGATTAGCATCGAGAGCCCTTTTTGCAAACGAGCGCTCCTGCATTTGTCGTGAGGATCGACACTACTGATGAGGGTCTAGCTCCAAGACTTGAAGCTCTTGCATAACTAGACGAAGATTCAGCACCGGATGTTGTAAAAAATGCACCGTTCAACATCAAGTCCCCTTCAGTTCTCCAGTTCCAGTTTTTCCAACTGCTCTCGGGTGCATCCTCGTGTTTCGTCACCTATATAATGTCCCATTTTAATTTTAAAAAAGTTGTTTCTTTGAATAAATGATAAATATATTGGTTGGTTTATAACATTATTGATGATATTGATGGATAGTGAACACAATAACCAACTTTTGACTTTATTAGATATTGTACATTGTGCATTAATAGTTGTAATAAAAATCCAAAGAATTAGATTCAGGAAATCTTGTTACCTCTTTGCTAAATCTCCGATCAGGTGCGAGAAATCTATTCCCTTGGCTATTAATGGTAGGATTTGCACTCCCGCCAATTGCGTACATCTCCCAATGGGTATAGTCGTTGTTCACAACATGAAAATACCCATGTCGGCATCTATAATTTACATATAAAATTCAAATCAATAATCGATATTTCATACTTGTTACTTGTCTCAAGCAAGCATTTTCTACCAAAAATGTCTCCATAAGAGGCTTGGATGTGGTCATAGGACCAGTAGGGGTGAGCCTTTGGGTCGAACAACTCGAACCGAATAAAAAACATACTGAAACCAAACCGGACCAAACTGATTATGGTTTTCGGTTTGATTTTCGATTTTGTAATTTCATGATTTCAGTTTTGGTCCGTTCCTTAGACCACGCTCACACCTACAGACCAGGTGCCAAGTCTATGTGGCATGTGGATCTGGTGCGGACATGACACCGACCTTCCATTGTGCCAAAGCAGTGGTGGCGAGCTCACAAGGTTTTTTGTTTTTTTATGTGTATTATGACTTGTGAGTTGATATGATATTTTGGTGTGTTAAAAAAAGGAAGATGATTATGAGTGAAAAGATATGTAAAGTGTAAATGTAAAATAGAAATGCTAAGATGACGTGTATATTTGGCTTTAGCCAATTCACCCCTTACTCTAACTTGTTCCATAAAGACATTCTAAAAAGTACGAATATACATATAAAAATACCAAAAATAGCATGTGTATAGGTTTTTTTTCGGATACCGATAAAGATTAGATTTTGACTGTTTTTGTTGGTTATAACCACCCTTTTGACCATAAAATGTGTCGGTAACTTTTTTATAAACAAAATTATATAACAAAAAAGGACAATTTATGAATTACCTTGGCATTCTTTGAACCAGCCCTTCACCAAAGTGGTTAAATGCAATGGTGACTTGCATGTTCTTGTCTTGCTCATAAGAATCACTATGACCTAAAAGCATCACTTTATCATGGTGGGTCATAAAATTGTTTGAGATCGTAATTGCGGTGGACCCCATGATTGCGTCAATCAAACCATCAGCGCAATTTGATAACGAGCAATGATCCACCCACACATGGCTTCCACCAAATATCGATACACCATCACCATCCGATATAGTCCTCCACCCAAAATGCCGTGGGGAGCTCCTCACCATAGCGTTCCCCCCTTGCTTACAATCGTGAATATTAATTCCGTGAATTATAATGTTTGTAACATATTGTATTGTAATGCATGGTCCGCCGGCTATGTGTACGCTTGCCCCACGACCGTCAATTGTTTTAAAACTATTCATAATTAGCTCTTCTTTAAGTTTAATTACCATGTCACGCTGGAAAATAATCCAGAGTGGCTCGTCTTGGATGACGGCGTACCGTAAGGTCCCGGGTTTCGGGTTCACAGCATCATCGTCACCCGAGTCGGTGACCACGTAAATTTTCCCATCCCTACCTCCCACAGCGCCTTTACCAAACCCAATGGCACAGTCTGCCAAACGCTGGCGGTTTTTCTCCCAGTTAGGGTCGCACCGCCAGCAATCGTCAATTGGGTTTCCTGTCCCACAGGACAAGAAACCGAGATTTCGTCTGGAATCATTCAAACTCCTACACAAACAAAAAAGTTCAAATTAGCTCAAAAGTTAATAATGCAAATGAATGTGGTGTGGTGGTGGAAGGGTGGATGGTGGATAATGTACCTTTGTACTTGTTGTACCGTGTGTTGAGGATGTTGTACGGTGGCGGAGATGAGGGTGAGGGACAAGAGAGAGAGGAGAATGTGAGAGAGAAATGATGTTGCCATTGGTGTGTGTTTGTGGGGTAAGTGTGTTTGATCTTAGGTTGGGTAGGGGGGTTTGGGAGTGGTGATTATGGGAAGGGGGATGGGGGAATATATAAAGAAAAAAAAGGGCGTAAGTAATGGCGTGATTAACTGAATTTACGGAGAATCTTTTTGTTTCTATTTTGGTTGGTATAGGCCGTTAAATATCTGTCACTCTCACATACATACATGTATATGTTAAATATCAAATATCCGCACAATACGATGGTGTGTATCATGTGATTATATTTGACGGCAACCAATTGGTGGGTGATGACGGCAGTATTGACAATGGTTGGTGACGAATGGTGGTGGTGGTCCCAGATAGTGGGTGATGGTGGTGATAATTTCATATTTTTAATGTTTAAGGGATTAATAAAGATAACTTTGAGTCAAGTAAGGATCATATGATGTGATATTTAAGTTGGTTATGACATTTTATTAATAACACAAAGGTTGCAAGTTCAAGTCCTACATGATGCATATTTTTTATATACATAAATCTATCCTGAAATTTATAACAAGTGTTTTGTCTGAAAATTTATAAAACGTTTGACTTGCTCGACTCTTATTTATAGGAAAAGTAACACAAATTTTTCCATAATAAATAAATGTTTTAGCTGAACTTTTAAGCAATTTTTATTTAAAAAAATCAAAATTATAATATGGTGTGACTATACATACACCTAGTGTACATTATATAATTACAACACTCTGTCTCATACATATCAATTTTAGTTTTAATAAAATCTATTAATATTAACTGTACAAACAGCACATTCTAAAAAGAACTAGTTATTTTTTTGTACTGTTTCATTTTCATTTATTCATTAAATATTTGAAAGTATAACATATGCTAAAATTGTAAATTAGTCATGCTCTCTAGAGTATTTTATGCTTTAACTAATACCATCCTTTTAATTTATACTTATACATGCATATACATACATCCGCACATGTTACATACGTCCATATACACATGTTGACTCTTACTTTCTAAGGTTTATTTTATTTTTATTTTACATTAACGTGTTTGGAAAAATAACATGTTACAAAATAAATTAGTTATGTTCTTTTACAAAACGTGAGTATTTCTTTTCTTTTTTTTCATTATTATTACATTATTTACTCAATATAAATTTATAAATAGATATCTGAACACATCACTACTAGAAAAAGGCCCTGTTCTTACAGATTTTTTCCTAAGGGTAATTTCCCTCGGAAATTCCTACACATTTCCGAGGGATTTCCTAGGAAATTCGAATAAATAAACTTCCTCGGAAATCCCTCGAAAATTCCGAGGGGATTCCTAGGGAACTCAAAAAATGGCGTTTGAAAAAAGGTTCTTAGGAAAACCCTCGTAAATTTCCTAGGGAATTTGTAGGGAACTCAAAACATTACGTTTGAAAAAAGATTCCTCGGAAACCCCTCGGAAGTTCCGAGGGAATTCCTAGCAAAGTTTAAAAACATTACTTCTCCTAGGAAATCCCTCGGAAATGTTTAAGAATACTTTTTTTCACTTTACATACTTCATTGTATACTTTGTATAAAACAAATGTCCTTCATGAATAATGATTTTGTGAAAAGTACGGAATAAGAAAATGAAGTATAAACCCTTAAAAACGAAAAACTAATTCTATATATTTGAAATTTGTAGGAAATGTGTAGGAAATTCCGAGGAATTTCCTAGGGAATTTCGAATCCCAAGGAAATGTGTAGGAAGTTCCGAGGGATTTCCTAGGGCATAAAATATTTTTTCTTTTTTAAAGGTTCAAATATCATTTTTCTTTTGTTCAATATTTTGTAAAACTTGGTGACACACATTGTTTTATATCACCAAGTTATACATGTGTACATACATATACATAAACATATTCACACATATACATCAAGTTATATTAGAACTAGATAAACACGTTTTGAAACACCCGTTTCCGAGGGATTTCCTAGGAAATAGCTCCTCGGAACACATGTCTTTTTCTAGTAGTGCATGTTCAAATTTCATATATTATTACAAATACTAATGGTGAGTCTATTTTTCCGTTTCTAAGTAAAATTCTATAGAGTAACGACTAGACCTGTTATATTATACGTCTTAGTGCGTTGGCCATATACTTGCTTTAAACTCACTTCGGTAAATGAGTGATCGTTTAGAAGCGATTAAATTAGAGTTTTGTTTTCTACTTCTTAGGTTCTAGTTACATCTTTACTATGTATGGTGTATTTAGGATCTTCCTCGGAACACATGTCTTTTTCTAGTAGTGCATGTTCAAATTTCATATATTATTACAAATACTAATGGTGAGTCTATTTTTCCGTTTCTAAGTAAAATTCTATAGAGTAACGACTAGACCTGTTATATTGTACGTCTTAGTGCGTTGGCCATATACTTGCTTTAAACTCACTTCGGTAAATGAGTGATCGTTTAGAAGCGATTAAATTAGAGTTTTGTTTTCTACTTCTTAGGTTCTAGTTACATCTTTACTATGTATGATGTATTTAGGATCTTCCCAATTTAGCAAACCATATTTTCAGTTAACTCACTTGCTATTTCGAGATATATTTGCGTTTAGAAAAAATTTAAAGACCCGGGACTTAAACATGCGACCTTCATGTTATTAGCAAGGGGCTCTAACCAACTGAGATACTAAAATAGATATTAATTGTTCGACTTTAATTATTTACGTATCATGTTTAACGATATAACATTTCAGAAACGGTGAACAGTAAATTTGACTTTTTCTGCAAAACTTCGTGTCCTATATATTGCTCAAGATGCAATTTCTGCTTTCAATTGGATGGCAGCCAGGATGGCTAACTGCCAATCTTGGAACACCCTCATCTCCATATAGTCCCTGCCTGAGTTCAAGTCACATCTAATGCATGTATTTTGATTTTTTTTTTTTTGTTTGCCTTTTGTTTACCCTCAATTTTTATATCATTTTCTTCTGACTTTAATGAAATTACATTTTACTTTTCTAAACTTTAGTTTTTCTAAAATGACAATTTACTTCCATAAACTTTAATATTTAAGAAGAAATGGTATAGATATATACCTACATTATTATCCTATCCATATGTCTATTCATTGGATAACTACTATTATTAAAATAACTTTAATATTTAAGAAGAAATGGTGTCCTTAACTACTATTATTATAATATTTTTTGTTTTGAATACAATAAATATCATTAGTGTTTTTTATTTTTATTTATATTATTGATAATTTTCTATATAAAATTAATTTCAAAGAAGCTTAAATTTTAATAAATAAAAAATTATATGATCTTATTTTTTGGGTTTACATGATTAACATACATTTCTACACAAAGTAAAACTAATGTATACGAATTTACATAATAACTAAGGATAAATAATTTGGATATAATAAGCAAAACACACATACCACGCTTATACTTATACGTTGTACAACTAGTATAAAGTTTTTTTGGGGTGTCGCCTGAAAATCCTCGCGGCATCGCGCGAGTACTTGCTGCTAGTTATATTTATTATTAAACTAGCCTATAACCCGTGATAAATCACGGGTGGCTTATACACATTTAACTAATAATTTACTAATTTTCATAATGAATTACTTCGTAATAATACTTTATTCGTGGAAATTTGTATACCTATAAATAATTTTATAATTAAAACAAATATTTGAACATCAATTATAGAGATTACAAATTTAATGCCATATAAAACATCTTTTTATACAATGTGCAATCAACCCGGAAAAAAAAAATATAATTCCCATGAAATAACACAATTTGTATACACTTGAGATAAAATCTCAAAATTCACACAATCTACTACTTTTATGCAACATTTTGTAGTATCTTCAACCAAATAAACAAAAAAACAATATTTGATTCGAAGCATTAGTCATTGGGTCAACAGTTGATTAACTGGAGTAGAACAAATAGAAAATCAAATTCAATTAAAAAATCATCCGAATAACAATCTTAGATAATTAAGCATCTGTTTTATCTTAGAACTGATTGTGGGTCGGGTTGACCCGTAATATTTAACCTGGTGAAAAAAAGAGAGCTACTATAGTGGCTTAATGTGTTTTCTTAATTTTCAAGAACATTTGCTATGTATCAGTATTAACCCATTTGCTACTTTTATATTAGATAGTGTTAAATAAAGGTGCAGAGGATAACATAAATTGGGCTTACGCAGTTCTTCATGTTCCTTATTCAGCATCCCCAAAATTTCAAAACTTAACTGAAATTTTCATATCCAAAATTTCAAGTGAACGACTTGACATACCTTATTTCATCCGCAAGATTTAATCCCATAAATTTCCTTGCAGAATACAACATCATGGGATGGGAGTTACAGATAATTAGACATGAAATAGCATATGATCACCATCAAATTGCATATCACTAAAGATTATCCTAATAACATAACGTACCAATAATTAGACATTAATGATTCATGGGAGTTACATATAAATATGATTGGAAATCTAGAGGTGTATATTCTATTTAGACATTGTGCAGCGTTCCAAAGAATAATACTAACTTCTAAGCATTCATGCAGCTCGTTTCATCTCGACTTGTAAACTTGGTCAGCAAGATCCAAAAGATAAATCCTTATTTTAAAAGTACTTGCAAGATCCAGTTCTAATCGTTTTAGTGTTTTCTACAGCTCATAATCATCCCAAAGAGCTTGCATGCTAAATTGTGGTACATCATAAACTGGACTCGATATTTCCATATCATTTCTATATCATAATGTGAATTTTTAATCAATGGAGGACTTACAATCCCATCCCTGCAGCAAGTCCATTGTCCACAAACACGGGAACACAAAAACGACACTTTTCAACCAACCTGTTTTTAACCCAACTCATGAGACACGGATAATTATAGTAAATCACATTTACCTGACTGCAGTTTTTGTACCTCCAAAATGACTTGTAAGTGTTTTTTGGATGTTATATCGACGATAAGCTAAAAAGGACTTTTAATTTTGTTGACAGACTAATAAATAAATAAATTGTTGTATCATGCCATCAAAATATTAATATCAGTCGAGATGAAAAAATATAAATCAAATTAGAGCCAATTTTAAGCTAAAAATAACAAAGTTAAGAAAATAAGTTCCTGGAATTACATAATCGCTATCAATCCTTGAATTGTTAGAGCCAATATAAATTGCCAATTAAATCTAACCTTCGCCCTCGGTCTCGTAAGTCGTAACTGGTAAGCACTATCATTAACCTCCAGAACAGCTAATGTTGACGAACAAACATGCAAGATATGAGTTAAAATTACCTTCTATGAATGAATTTAAAGCATGAAGTGATTTGGGTTATAACCATCAAAATTAAAAACTACATACGTTTCAATTGATAATTAAAAGTAACCGCAGAAAACACATTAATGTATTGTGACTCAAACGTCACAATAACAAAGTCAGTTATGATTTGTAGAATGGAGTGGCCTAAATTTAATAGCATTTGAATTTGAAAGAAGAAGGCATGAGGTTGTGCCAAGTGTCAATAAGGAGGTGGCCTAAAAGTGCCAAGTGGATTTGTCTATGTGGCAGAGATTCAAAAAAAGCCTCTTTTATTATATCTTTTATTATATATAGAGATTCATAACATTCTATTGACCACCACCAACCATGTTATTAGCAAGAGAACCTAACTAACTATGCTACTAAGATATATGTGTCGGTTGAATATTAATTGAAATATCAGCTCACGTGGTGCTTTTTTTTTTTTGGAAACAGCTTTTGAATTAAACTTAAAAAACTAGCACGAAGCTAGAAAAAAAAACAATTCAAAGAGTTAATTACAAGGTAAAATAAGACACTCGGCCCAACTAACTCTATACTTCATTTTTCGATTACATATCCACAAATACGCAACCTCTTTGATATCATTAGCTCACGTGGTGCTAATATGATAAAGTTTAAAGTATTAGTTTTTATTACAGTTGAGAGCGGTGTTATAAACTTGAACTTGATAAAATTTTGACTCTATTGATTTTATATTGCTTGACAAATACTCGAACATGTAAACGGTACTAAATACGGATTTTAATAGCTTTTAAATATCCCACTTCCTAACCAACATTGATTTGAACTAATTAAGGGGCTAAAATTGACGTGATCAACGGTCCTAATCGGTCCTTCATATTATCATACTCGTATCAACTAACAAGATATCGTATTTATTTTATTTTAATTATATAATTGTCATTTTCTTTGAACGTAATAAAGGACTACAAAAAGATAACCTTATCTCTCTTGCATGTGGTGATCATGGTAGTGTGGTACAACCATTTGTTGCTTCAAATAGAAGTAAAGATTTTATTGATTGTATCCCACTTATACACAAATTATGCAATGAATATAATTCTAACTCCTGTAGACTCATTGGGTAGATTTAAAACAATTCAGGAAAAGATAATTAACTATTAGCATTATGGTATTTTAAAAACACAAGCAATCTAAAATAAATATTTGATAAAAAGTTAATAAAAATCAATTATTTGTGTATTGGATATCCAAAACGAAGTTATGGAAAAGCATATATAGAGGTTTTTATTGCATTTTGAGAACTGATTATTTATATTTTACCTATTAACTACACAAATCATCAGGATTGTCAAACACCAAATACCGAACAACTAATTATCTGATTATTGTGATTTCAAATATTATAATCAAATCAAAACACTACTTTTTAGAATTATATTTTGTAACAACTAATTATATGATTATCTATTTCAAAATACATTAATCTATTTTCAATAAATAATCATAAACATATAATGTTAAACAGTTTGTTACTATAAATATATATTCTTACATTTCTATTGTCTTTGTTTAGCAATAAAGCTATAAATCAACGCAAATTAGGAAAGCGGAATTTGAAATTTCTAAATTGATAATAACAAAGAAAATTTCCTAATTCTTATGAGAAAATATCAATTTAAATTGTAAACTAATATAAAATTAGAATTACTGATTTCAAAATGAGAGAATTTCTTAAATGTATACTTTTACAGTAAAACAATATATACATGTATACGTTTAGGATCCGGTGAGTACTGAACAATCAGTCAGGACTGCAGGACAACTCTCAACTAAGCGTGTTCATTAAGGGTATTTTTGTCATATGCTTTTAATGATCCAAGATTAACAATGAACCAAAATTAATAAAATGATCAAAAAAATAACAATAATGCAAGGATAAAACAAAATGATCCAACATTAAGAAAATGGTCTAAAATTATTTATATAATTTGACTAATTGTTTATGCAAAATTATGATTATACAAGATTAAAAATGATTCAAAAATAACAAAATTATTCCAAATTAACAAAATGATCAAAAACTATTAACAAAATGATTCAGATATTTTTTTTTTAATTTTCATAACTATATTCATTTTTGTAGAGAATTCGGTTTTATTAACTTTGTCATTTTTAATCTTTTTTTTACAAATTAAAAAAAACGTTATGCCTAACAAATAAAGTTTATGCCTAATAAATTACTATTTTAATCTTATTAATTTTATTTTAGAAAAATGATATTAATAGTCCTTAGGACTATCAATAAGAAAGTAAAAGTATGGTAAAAACCACCCCCTGAATTTTAGGAACACTACTCTATCGATGAATGTACAAGCGTTTTATGCACGTTAAGGCTGTCATTAACAAAACCATTTATTTTATTCCCTATTAATTTGCTAATTTTTACATAAAACCCTCTCAAATTCTTTCTTTCTTTTTTTTTATTTTTTAACATTAAATTTTAACTATTTCCTTTGTTTCAAAATAAGTGAATCACTTTCCATTTTAGGGTGTTTCAAAATAAGTGGTACACTTTGAAAACTTATCATATTTGGTAAAAGGTAGTGGGGACCACACCCACTAACTATCTCTTTTAATATAGTAAAAAGACACATTTACCCTTATTTTTATTTTTAAACATAATTAAATTCACTTTAATCAATATATGCGGGACTCATCATTCACTAAATATCAAATTTAATCTAATTAATATTTTTTTATCATATTTTACCTTAAAAACCGTGAACTTCAAAATGGATAACTTATTTTAAAACGGAGGAAGTATTTATTTTTTTTTCCATTAAAAGCTAAGATTTATTCTTGTAGTTCTCATCAAAAATGGAATATTCATCCGATCCTATTTTTACATGTATATTAGCTCAAATAAAGGGCGTTTGCATACTATAAGAGCATTAGGTGTGGTCACTTGGAGTCGGATGCCACTTATGCACCACATCACTATTTCACATTTCACATTTAAAACCCCCCAAATACCCCATCTACCATCACTAACCAATAATACTTCTTTGGGACCCACCAATATACCCCTAACTTACAAAATACCCTTAAAAAAAAGAAATTCCCTCTCTCTCTCCTCGTCCGCCTCGCCAGTGTCCCGGCGAAATGTATCACTCAAGCCACGAGGGGTGTGGTGACGAAGGCTTGAAGCTCGCCAAACATGCCACCTAGGCTCAAAAGTGATCGGGCGGAGGTGGCATCCGCCACTGCACCGCATACTCTAAACAGTTAAACACCATCATCCTACAAACAAAGTTGTTTTTTTTACTAACTTTTACTTCAAGTTTGCAATCAATAAGTAGTTTATTTAGAAGCATTTCACTTTTTGAAAAACACTAGTTTTTTAGTCCAAAGTTACACTTCTTTTGGAATTAAATAGACGTGATAACAAAAAAATGATGATGTTTGTCAATTGGCGCCATAACTTTGAAATTAACACTCTAACTTACAGAAATAAAAAATAAAGATAACGTTTTAAGTATTTGAACACATAAATCCTGAAGTTTTGAAATATTTTTATTAGTATTTGATACAATAATTAAATTATTAAAAGATTACGGTGGTCCAAAATTTTAAACTTTATGTGAAAAACAATTTCATTTTCTTTAACAGTCAAAATAATGATTTCTTGATGTATTTGATGTTTTAATAAGGATGTAATATTTTGATAGTCAAAGAGTACATGGACAAGTAAAAACCTTAACGGAGGTGTTTTCTTTTTAACAAAAACATATAATAATAAAATAAAAAAGCTCATTTTTTTAAGTAGTCTTTAAATTTTACCATTTGTTTTGTTGGAAAAAAACACCACCAGTAAGATTTGAGCTTGTCCATGTACTCTTTGACTATCAATTGGTTTATACTTCCTCCGTCTCACAAAGAAATTTACACTTGTCTTGACACAAGTATTTATGTGATTGTTAGTGGTGGGGTCTTTTGTAATATTTTTGATTAAAATATAAGGTTATTTGAAAAGAGAAAGTGCTTTTAGACCACTCCCAATGGTGACAGCAACTGACGCCGTCAGTTGCTGCCAACTCAGCGCCACGTCAGTAGACAAACTAACTAACATTAAACTGACGTAGTCATGCCAACAGCACTCCGTCACTTCACCAAATATAATTAATTTACTTTCTTTTTAATTAAAACAAAAATATAACTAAAAACATAATACTTTTATTAAAAAAAACATTACAATAATTTAAAAACATAAAAAAAACAATATGATAAAAAAAATTACAATAATTTAAAAACATTAATTAACGTTGGCGGAAATTTGGTGGGAGTTGTGAAATGTGGTTTACTAGTGCATTCCGAAGTCTGTGATGCGTTGCTTGATCCCGTATTTCTTTGGCCATTCGAGTGTGTGTTGCAACTCTCTCATTCCACGAGCGTTGCGGCATGTTTGCCGGATTATCCATATACGCTTCCTCAAGTGAACACATGTTGCGGCCGTTGTCCTCAATTATCATGTTGTGTAACATTATACAACAATACATGATTCGACGTATTTTATTGACGCTATATGGTCTTGCCGGGTTTTTAATAATTTGCCAACGCCCTTGCAAAACACCGAATGCTCGTTCAATATCTTTTCTTGCGGCTTCTTGATATCTCTTAAACCGGGTTTGTTGTTCAGATAGCGGATACTTATATGTCTTCACAATGTTTGACCATTCCGGATATATCCTGTCACCAAGATAGTATCCTTTAGTGAATTGTTTCCCGAAAATGACAAAAGGAATAGTAGGAGTTCTTTCTTGCAGCAAGTCTTTGAATAAGTCTAATGCATTAAGGACATTGATGTCATTGCTCGAACCAGCTGGGCCGAAGTAAGTGTGCAAAATCCACAAATCGTAAGACGCAACCGCTTCTAGCATGATCGTTGGACACCCTTGGTCACCTCGTGTGTATTGTCCTTTCCATGCCACTGGGCAATTTCTCCAAGGCCAGTGCATGCAATCGATGCTGCCGAGCATACCCGGAAAACCATGCACCTCAGCATGACGTTGATGTAAGCGCTCGACGTCATGCGCGTTGTGTTTTCTTAAGTACTCACCACCAAATAGATGGAATACACATTTGACAAAATTATCCAAACAATCATACGATGTTTGTTGTCCCATGTGTAGATATTCATCAAACAAATCGGCAGCACAACCATAGGCCAATTTTCGTACGGCGGATGTACATTTTTGAAGAATATTAAAACCGGATCTTCCGGTAGCATCGTCCCGTTGATGAAAATACAAAAACTATTCAGGTAAAGGAGTCTGAGAGTAAGAAGTTATACCGTCGCATATACGGAAGAACAACGAACGGGTCATACGAAAACGTCGCCTAAAATAATCCGGCGGGAACGTGAGATTTTCAGCAAAGTAGTCTGTATACAAACGTTCACCGGCAGCTTCACGATCTCGTGGCACATACCTTCTCGGCGCTCTGGGGATCGAAGCGATCTCTTCATCGTCCTCTGTATCAGATGAAAGAGCATTCACAATGGCGACCATTTCCTCGGCATTGTAAGAATTGGCTATCGTCATAATAGCTTCCAAATCGGAATCATATTCGGAAGAGGAATCATAAACATTATCCATTTTATAAGTATGGTTGGGTGGGAGAAGAGATAATTTTTGTTGTGAAAATTATAGAATGAATGTAGGTATTTATAGAAGTTTAAAAGGTTTAATATATATATATATATATATATATATATATATATATATATATATATATATATACATATATATATATATATATATATATATATATAGCGTTGAAAAAAAAAAGAAAAAGCAACCGACGTCCACCCTTCACCTCGTCTCCAAACTGGCGTGGCTCAAACTGGCGGAGCAACCGGCGGGCCGTGCCAACGGTGGCACAACCGGCGGAAAACCGGCGGTGCCGTTAGCACCCGTCTTAGGAGAAAGTTAGTGGTAAAGTACATAAAAATAATAGTATTTTATTAAGTGGTCCACATATTTGAGAAATGTAAACTTTTTTGTGGGATAAAATTTATAGGGGAAATGTAAACTTTTTTGTGGGACGGAGGGAGTAATTTACTAGGAAATCAAGAAGGAATTCACGTGTACCCCTAAAACACCAACAAACTAAAAAAAATGTAAAACCAAACTTAAAACTAAAAAATAAATGGTCTTAGTTTTGGTTTTCAAAATTTGAAATGTTCGGTTTTACCCCTAAACCGAACATGCACATCCCTAGCTGGTAATTGACCTCGTGATTGATCCACCAACTGGTCTGAATACTTTATCTGAACAGATTATTGATTTGTCGGGTCTTCAGTTGGTCTACGAGCTTCAGCTGATCAAGTCTTGAAGGCTGGTCAGGCATCTAGCTTATCAACGTTTCAAGTTTTGCCAAGCCTTAGGTCGAATTATATGCACCAAAAAAACAGAACCGTGCACACCCTTAGTTGGTCACTGACCTCGTCGCTGATTCACCGCTTTAGCTAATCCGGTTGTTGATGTGTCGGGTTTTTAGATGAACATGTTGTTAGTGCGTCTGAGTTTTTAGCTGGTTAACAAGCTTCGGTTGATCAAGTATTGAAGGTTGCCAGTGCCTTCAGATGATTAACGCTTTAGCTAACCATCCTTAACCGAGTGACAAAAAGGGACCCGCACAAGCTTAGGAGTTGGGCGTGCATGGGTTCATGTTTTGGCAAACCTTTGGTCCAACCATTTACACCCCCAAGTAAAATTAAGTAAAAGAGTTTGACCTAATTCTAATATATTTGGTTATAAACCATACTAGATTTATTCATCTATCAATGCGAGACAATTTCTTACTCATTTAATTTGATTGATTTTTATTCAAAAGATTATTGTTTAAGAGTCAATATCTCATTCATCATAACTTGGCTTGGATGTATTTTTGCTCGTTGCAAATCTCTTATCAAGAAGAATACATACCCACAAACCATTAATTAAATATAACAAATATATTAAGTATAACAAATATACTTAAGTTGTGCTGAAGTATATACTTAAATGGATCTAAATTTGGTTAAAATATTTTTTTGTAAAATTTTCCAAACAATTTTAGCTTTATAGCTTAGTATAATAAAAGGGAAGATAGGGTAAATAAAAAGTATAATTTCCTTTTATTGTATTTCTACGTAAGCTAAAAAACCCAAAATTTCTTACT
Source organism: Calendula officinalis (assembly GCA_963853835.1). Classification (NCBI taxonomy): domain Eukaryota; kingdom Viridiplantae; phylum Streptophyta; class Magnoliopsida; order Asterales; family Asteraceae; genus Calendula; species Calendula officinalis. Next base: position 16,847,186 of record OY970829.1, on the reverse strand, counting down.
TATAAAAAAAACTTTCAAATACGCTAGAAGCTAAACCAAACATTATTTAGAGATCATTTGACAATGATAAGCTAATAAGTTATCCAATAAACTAAAACAAACAACCCCAGATACATACTTAATCGTAATTTAGAGAGATCGCGAATCTTGTAGAGTTTCGCTTATCAAATACCATTTGTTTGTTTCGGGCACCAGAATCTGAAGATGGTTTTTAATTAATTTATTCAAACCCCTTGGGTGTCTTATATCTGTCTTATTTTGTTATACTAATGAGGGTGACAATAATGCATTTTTCATACATCATAAAATCCAAATTATTAATCATTATCTTATAAAATTCTAATAACAAAAGACATATGTAATATGCTAATACAGAATGAAGATGTTGGCCGGGTTTCAGTCGTGTTTGATGTTTTTTTCTGCGATTATCATTTATAATGTATTTTAATATAATGACGATTAAACATATTTTATAATCCTAATGACCCACATTTATCTCTCTTGTTTTCATTAATTAGCCGCTTTTTACGCAATTTTTCCTCCTTGGATTAGCTAAGCATGTGATATGAACAAACATGATACGAATATAATAAGTTCATAACATATATTTTATATGATTGGTAAGTATATGCGCAATGTGACGGCGGATATCCTATAGTTATATTTTGCACTGACGATAGTGGTGGTGGTGGCAAATGATGGTGGTGAGTAAGGGTGAGCATAACAGGGTACCCGCGGGTTCCGACTGGAACCGGAACCAGAACCGGACCCGCAGGTTCCTGAGATATTGGAACCGGAACCGGAACCTAGAAGACAGGTTCCTAAAATTGCAGAACCGGAACCACCAGTTCCAGGGCAGGTTCCGATTACCCTGTATCTAAATTCAAAAAAATTTAACAATACTTACTGATTAAACAATACAATAAATAACACAAACTAACTATTACAAAGATCGTTTAACGATTATGAATATTGTTTAAAATAGAAATAAGTGAATAAGAATGACAAAAACATAGTAAATGTGTGATTCATGTGAAAGTCAATCACAAAGATACGACTTCATGACGAGTGAATGTCTCACTCTCACCCAATTTCTGACTCAATTATAACGAGTAAGGTCAATTTTATATTTTTATTTGGACTAGTATTTTACATTTAGATAAATCATAAATTTATTTAATTTAATCATGTATAATATATTATATATTATATATTTTAATAAAAATATATCATGTAACCGCCGGTTCCAGGTTATCCACCGGTTCCAGGTTTCTTAATTTTGAGAACCGAAACCGAAACCTCTTAGGGCGGTTCCATGATCTTAGGAACCGGAACCTCCTAGCAGGTTCCTGGCCCGAAACCTCCGGTTCCAAGACGGTTCCGGTTCCGATTCCGGTTACCCTCTTTTTCTGCTCACCCCTAGTGGTGAGTGATAGTGTGTAGTAATGGTGGATAACGGCGTTAGTGATGGTGGTAGGTGGTAGTGCATAGTGGTGGTGGGTTGAAAATAGAGATGCCAATTTTATCCGCGGATTCAGGTACCCGCGGGTACCCGACCCTAACGGGGCGGGTATTACCCGCTTAAACGGGTAACGGGCGGGGACGGGTATTGACTTTTACACCTGAAGCGGGGACGGGTCGGGTACGAGTATTCCTCTACCCGCACGTTTTCATACCCGAATATATATATTTTATATACAAATTCTATGTATATTGCATATTACATACTAAGACAAAGTTTCATTTTTATTTATCTTTGCCATTCTCTTTTTATAGTGTAAATCTACATGATTTGTTCTTTCTTGAAGTGATATGGGACAACAACAAAGAAAATAAGATCCCACATTGCTATAATACAACTCATAAACAAACTTTCACATCTATAAAAGTGTACTCTTTTCACATAGCAAGTTATTATCCATCAATCAACATAGATGCATGTATGTGTGTATTAAAATACACCAACCACATGTGTTGTGTTTAGTATATATATATTTTTTTGAACTTTTGAACAAATAACCATCGGGTAACCCGTACCCGCACGAGGATTTTTCTACCCGAACCCGACGGGGATTACGCGGACGCGGGCGGGGACGGGTATGGGGCTTGGAGTTCCGGTGCGGGTACGGGTTTTGCAATATCCGCTACTACCTGCGCCCGTTGGCATCACTAGTTGAAAATTAAGTAATCCTAATTTAAGAAAATACAAAATGCATTATATATACTTCCTCCGATTCAAAATAAGTGATACACTTTGGGTTTCACGGTTTTTTAGACAAAAGATTATAATGATAGTTAAATTAGATTAATTGGATGGTTAGTGTGAATGTGTCCCACACTTTTTGAATAAAACGGGGTTAATGGTGTTTAAAAGTAAAAAATAAGGGTAAATGAGTCATTTCACTTTGTTAAAGTAGATAGTTAGTGGATGAGGGTCCCCACTTTTTTTGCCAAATAAGGTAATTTTTCAAAGGATATCACTTATTTTGAATCACCCAAAAAGGGAAAGTGTATCGCTTATTTTGAATCGGAGGAAGTAGTAAAGATGATATGTGATTTACTTTTTGGGTGATTGCGTTATCTACTATCTTGAATTATTAAACGTGCAATATGGTACTGTAAACTTTAGAAAATAGTCAATTTAGTACTCATACTCGCTGATTTGATCTTAAATTCTGATGTCATTGCTTCTAATTTTAATATATTGAGATGAGCATTTTTTTTGTACGTTAAATGTTATAAGTGAAGAAAATCATGTAAGGAAATGCGATCAAATTTATGAGTCGGGGTAAGGAGATAACTATTTTTTCAAATTCATTGTATCATGTTGCGCATGTAATAATTCATGGTACTTGATTGTTAAGTCAACCAAGTTCAGGATACTCATTCGTTTTACCATAAAATTGTGTTCGTTTAAAAGACAACAACATGTATACTCAATCCTGTCAAAGACGATATATACGAGGATGTGAGACATAGGGTCTGTTTGTTTTTTTTTTTCTCTATTAAGTGCTGTCTTGATAAAGTGTATGTCTGGATGTATGAGGTCTGTCTAGAAATAATAATCAGATGTTTGATTTTTATGATGAATTAACTAACTGAATGAGAATAAATTACCCTTTTAACTTTCTATCTTGTGTAAATACTTAATAAAAATTGATTGTTTTATAAACTCAAAATAAATGAACTAAATTAAAATTCTAAATTATAGACTAAAAAATATTTATTAAGAATAATAATACTAATTAATTTAATTATATTAAGTATTAACTCACAAATCTATTGATAATATGAAATCTCATAAAAACCAAAGACATTCATTCAAATATACCTTGACGTATTTTAATTTTAATATATATATATAATATATAAAATATAAAAACAAAACTCAAAGTTATGCATGTAATGGAAAAAGTAGTGGGTTACGTGGGTTCTTATAGATGAAAGAGAAGGGTAAAAGTGGAAAAGTATTGACTTAATGGGGAGACCCTCAGGGCATGTTTGTTTTTTTATTCCATTAAGTCCTATATAGATATAGAAGACTGTATGGATATAAAATGGATGTATGCAGTAAGTTATAAATGAATAGTTGTTGTTTGATTTTTTTTACTGAATAAACAGTCTAAATGACAAAAATGACTATTTTAACCTCGTTCTAAATAATTGTTATTATATACTAAATAAACGGATAACTATTTAAAAATGGATATTTTAAAGATAAAAAACAATTTATTTATAATGTAGTCACGTTAAACATAAAATAATTATAAATTTTTAAAAATAAATATTTAAACATCAAGAGATTAAATTATGAATAATTTAATTGCATTAAACATAAAAAATCCATGTTAGGATTGAAATTTTTTATGAATAATACTCCCCCCGTCCCACAAAAAACTTTACATTTCTCCTTCAAATTTTGTCCCACAAAAAAGTTTACATTTCTCAAATTTGGGAGGCCCACCTAATAAAATAATAATATTATCAATCATTCAACCAATAAAACACTTTCTCTCTCCAATCTACCCTTATATTTTAATCAAAAGTATTACAAATGACTCACCACTAACTATCTCCTAAAATATTGTGCACATGAGAAATGTAAAGTTTTTTGTGGGACGAAGGGACTATAATATATACTATACTATTAATTATATATACTTGCATCAATTGTCCAAGCAGTAAACATTTCTCTAGTATTTTTAATTCTAATATACAGGAATTAAATATTAAAAATTAAGTTAAAATATAAAAGGAAAAGAAATTAATATAAAAGAAATTAATATAATACGATATACTTATGTGTATGGAAGTTGAAACCACCTATTTGTTTGGGAGGTGAAAGCACGGTAGGACATATTTGGAAAAAATGACGACTGTATGGGGAAGACATGGGATATTAGGCTGAACAAATAAGTCAGACATATATAAATTAAGTCTTAAACAAACAAGCATAAATAATTAAGTAAGTTAGTTATTTCCTCCAATTAAGCCCATTAAGTCTTAAACAAACACCACCTCACTTAGGGATGCAAATTTGACCCACGGGTTTGGGTACCCGTGGGTACCCGAGTCTTACGGGGCAGGTATTACCCGTCTAAGCGGGTAACGGGTCGGGTATGAGTTTAATTTTCATACCCGATAGCGGGTACGGGTCGGGTACGGGTTTTATAATACCCGCACCGTTTATCCCCGACCCGAATATATATATTAATGTGTAATTTTTTTAATACAGGTTTAGCCCACTAGTCACTTCCCAAACTTAGCCCAACTTTTAATCTTTCATTAGCCCAATCTAATAATGGTTAAAATCGGGTCCGTCTCCCGTTAGTCCATTACGTATTGAACGAAATAAGTCTGAACGAACTAAGAGTATTAAATGTTTTAGCTATTATATTTAATTTTTTTATTGAACGGGTACCCGTCGGAGATTTTTCTACCCGAACCCGATGGGGATTTGACCGGGTACGGGGCGGGTACGGGTATGAGAATAGCGGGTCGGGTACGGGTTTTGCAGTACCCGCTATTACCCGTACCCGTTTGCATCTCTACCCTCACTTTCATCACTTTTTGTATTAAGTCAATCTTTTTACATTAAGCAAAAAACAAACAAATCTTAATGGACTTAATATGTTAAGTTATTATTATATTAAGTCAATTAAGTTCAAATCAAACACCACCTTAAACAATTATATATTTACCTGTGGTATTATAGAGACTCTTCTGTGAAAGACCTTCTATATACTTCATCCGATTCAAAATAAGTGCTACACTTTCCTTATATGGTGATTCAAAATAAGTGCTACACTTTGAAAAATTACCTTATTTGGTAAAAAATAGTAGGACCTACACCCACTAACTATCTAATTTAACAAAGTGAAATGACTCATGTACCCTTATTTTTTTTCTTTTAAACATCATTAACCCCACTTTATTCAAAGGTATGGGACCCATTATCCACTAACCATTCAATTAATCTAATTTAACCATCATTAAAATATTTTGCCTCAAAAATCGTGAAACCCAAAGTGTAGCACTTATTTTATATCAGAGGAAGTATAAGTTTTGCCGTTTATCTGCAAAGACAGTGCTGCTAATCTCGTCATGCAACATGGAATATTGATCGATTGACGCGTTAAATTCAATATTACTTCCTTCATTTCAAAATAAGTGACACACTTGTCATTTTAGGGTGTTTTAAAATAAGTGATACACTTTGAACACTTGCCATATTTGGTAAAAAATAGTAGGACCTACACCACTAACTATCTAATTTAACAAAGTGAAATAACTCATTTACCCTTATTTTTTTTCTTTTAAACATCATTAACCCCACTTTATTCAAAAGGTGTGGAACTCATTATCAACTAACCATTCAATTAATCTAATTTAACCATCATTATAATCTTTTGCCTCAAAAAACCGTGAAACCCAAAGTGTAGCACTTATTTTATATCAGATGAAGTATAAGTTTTGCCGTTTATCTGCAAAGACAGTGCTGCTAATCTCGTCATGCAACATGGAATATTGATCGATTGACGCGTTAAATTCGATATTACTTCCTTCATTTCAAAATAAGTGACACACTTGCCATTTTAGGGTGTTTCAAAATAAGTGATACACTTTGAACACTTATCACACCCACTAACTATCTCTTTTAATATAATGAAAAGACACATTTACCCTTATTTTATTTTAAACATTATTAAATTCACTTTAATCAATATATGTGGGACCCATCCTACACTAACGATCCAATTTAATCCAACTAACATTCATTATCATATTTTGCATCAAAAATCGTAAAATTTAAAGTGTATCACTTGAAACGGAGGAAGTAATAGGTTTAAGTTTTACAGAAGAAGTATCATCCACTTAAAGCAAAGTTTTTTCTAGTATGTATTAATTTGGAAATGCATTATTAATATTTTTTTATATCTCTAACATAAATTTTGTGTGTGCTCAAAATTCAACCCTTGTGATTATGATACATTTGATCAAGTAATATCATTTTCCCTTTAAACAAGAGCACATGCTTTTCCCCTATAAATCAAAACTTTAATGGGACCCTTTAACAACCCTTTCGCTCCTCTCTATTTTCTTCATTTTCTTTTGATAGTATAATTCGATAAAACAATTTTACAATACTTTATTATCATCCTTGTACATTGGCGAAACTTGTCACAAACAAAATGATGGTGCATGGCGTTTGGAAGAGCCCCGCAATTGCCACTTGTTATTTTACCGTCAGCCTCTTAGTCCCCGCGGACGTACATGTGAGATAACCACGATCCCTCACATGCATGTCCACCCATGCCGAACCTTACACCCAATTATCGATCAAGCTAGCTAATCCTAACCGTTGATTGTGGATGAGGTGATGAAGCGTAATTGTCGTTGGATACAAAACTCGGCTACTTTGTGATCACACTTTTTGTTGAATGACAAACTCACATGCCAACATACAATACTAGCGTACCTTAAAAGGTGTAAGTCGATCACACACACACACATATACATATACCTGTACATATTCATATGTATATATAGTTAAAGATACAAGATTTGAGTTATGAAATACTCAAGAACATAAAAGCATGCTATATGCATTCATTTGTGTTCACATAGTCATACTCGCATGTTTTTATATGTGGTTGTTTTTTAAGACATGCACACACATATCATGATAAGCACACATATACCATCACTTGCAATTTTATCGGGCATCTTTCTGAAAGCAGTTTATCTACTTACATGTAGAGATATGATTATCTACATTTTACTTTTCTCATATCTCTTATTTGAAGACATTGGGTATTACTACCGTTGTAGTGGTAATTTTTGTAGCAAATGTATGGTTGCTATTGGTCAAGGTAATCCCATGGTGCAACCAATGACATCGACAATTTCAAATGTGCACATCATTTTCCAATTGGGCATTATTTATGTAAAAAGGGCTTTAGCCATGTTAGTTGATAAGTTAAGATGGGAGGGTTTTTAGATGGTGATTGGTAAGGCATGATGGTACCATGGCAACCAACTCATCTACATTAGACACGTGTCACCTACTTAATAATGACACATGGCAGTCGCTCTCTACCAATAGTTGTTTATCTAATTGCACATGGGCTTTCATTGACGTTTTCACATCATACATTTAATTTGAAAGTAGTAACATTTATCCAATTCAAAGATTCAACATGAACTTTCCATATTTTATTGCACAATTTGTGGCAAATATAGGGTCCTTTCAATTATACAAGAAGTCAAGAACGACATATTGGCCTAGGGTGTTCAAAAAATTGTTCAACTGAATCAAGTCGAAATAGCATAATAGGGCAACATGGTTTTATTTTGATTGGAAAACTTCAAGGAAAATTTCGATCAAGCACATTACGAGGTTTGGTTTTTATGCAATATTATATTAATGGAAAAGAGATTACTCAAACCAAAATTCTCAACCAATAGATGCAACTTAAACTTATGTGCCAACGGTGTCCCTAAACTCACTACCGTCAGTTGGAGACCAAAGGTGCCATTAGTACACGATTAATGGAAAATTGCTAATCTTTATATGATTAACACACGTATGAAATGGAACATTTCGTAATGTGTATAGAAGTTAATTATAGCCAAATTGTTAATGGCTTATTGACATTGAAAAAGTAGTTTAACGGTGTAAAATAAATTTCTCCTTTTTAAGCCTTGTGTTGGGCAGGGTTTAAGACTTTTTGAATGTATGAGATTAACTAACAGGAACATCCCTAAAAACGTTAGTTTAAATGTAGTATTGTATTCTTACGCCATTTTTATAAACTAATGCATGTCTAACCGTGAAGAGACGTATCCTTTGGTTTCTATAGGCATAAGATCGCATGAATAAATGGTATGTGCTAAATCGTGCTAACTCTGAGCTACCCGCAAAGCAGATCGTTCTGGAATTAGTCGACTCGCAAAAGTGAGTCAGAACTTATTTAAAAAAAGAAAAAAAAATGCATTAGATAAAAGAAAAGTTAGACATTAATATTGTTGCTTACTCCTTAGGTTTCTACGTCACTTTCGACAAATTCTTAAAATAAATATGTTTGACTATAATTTCTATAACATCTATTGACAAAACTAAAATTAAAAAATAAAGTCTAATATATATAATATTAAAATTTATTATATTACCATTAAGACTCTTTGTTTTTCTATCTAGAATTCTAGATGGGAGTAATTTACCTCATAATAGTTCGTATTCATTCACGACTTCTAGTTATTACACACTTATTCATTTTATTGTAGCGAATACCACTTTAATTTTAATGATAAAATTAATATTTAAATAACGTATTTTTATTATAATTCAGTTCATTACAATTAAACATATTAAAAGAATCTAACATGTCAACTACAAATCATAAAAAGTTTTTAAACCAAATTTATTGTACATGCATAAATGAACAAATTGTCATCGACCCCTCTTGTAGTGATTTAACTCAGTTTCATCATGCTTAGTGGTTTGACTACTTAAAAATAGTAGAATATTAATTATCTATTTTAAATTTTAAATTTTAATTTTTAATTTTAATTTTTAACTTTTAATATTTTAATTTTTTGTTTTATTCAAGAGAAATATATGTAGGTAAAACATTTGATTTTTTTTAATATCCATTTAATAAAAAGTTTAGATTTATTTGGGAATCCTAAAAGTCCTTTTAGAAGAACATTTTATCTAAATGTAAACAATAAATACTTATATCTAAAAAAGGTTATATACCTGATGTATATAAGGGGAAAATACAAGAATTAAGGGGAAACAATTTTATACTAGGATGACATTAGAATTTAGAGGTGCAAAACGGGATTATAATAAGAAAGGGGTGATTTTCCTACTACAATTTTTAGTTTATATACCACAACTAATGCTTAATATACTTGTATAGTTAACTGTAAAATCAGTACTGTGTGGTATAATCATTAAAAGTTATTGTAGCAATATTAATTCTCTAATAAGAATATAAGATGGGATTGGGTCGGATTGGGAATAGATTCAGTCAAAATGGAGCTGGGGGCAAATGGTAAGGCCTTTGGGCTACCTTTCTATTGGGCCTCATATTTGACAATCAACATCATACGTGAAGTAACGTCATACTAAGCCTGTTATAGACTTATTTTGTTATTAGACATCTTGCAAGTTAAGTAGTGTAAATTGGAATTATACTTTCTTCTTAGCGGTATTTGGTAAAGAAAAATTGACAGAAATAAAATGGAACAAAGAAATTGAAATATTTGTGTTGATTAAGACATGTGCCAACGATTATTCCCTAAATTTGTTAGTGGGGTGTGGAACTCGTCACTCTAGTAACACATGTAGCACCAACTCATCGTTCGGAGGAGAGAGAAGAAATTTGTCTGAGATTTGACGAGTTGACGAACTCGTCATTTATAGAGAGAGAGATTTAAAATAGAGATAGAGAGGTTTGTGCAAAAAGAAAAGGGATGTTATATATTAATACTCTCTTCGTCCCAAAAAAAAATTTACATTTCATTTTAGCACAATATTTTAGGAGATAGTTAGTGGTGGTGTTCTTTGTAATACTTTTGATTAAAATATAAGATTAGATTGGAGAGAGAAAGTGTTTTATTGGTGGAATGATTGATAATAATATTATTTTATTAGGTGGGCCCTCCAAAGTTGAGAAATGTAAACTTTTTTGTGGGATAAAATTTGAAATGTAAACTTTTTTGTGAGACGGATGAAGTTTAATACATTTATTTTTAATGTATTTTTTAAAAAAATGTAATATTTTTACTTATAAAATGTTTATTTTATTAATACAATATATTTATTTAATAATAATAATAATAATTTAATTATTAAAAATGCCTAACCAAGCATGCCTCACATAAATGATAAATCAACCACAGTCAACTCGGTCAAGTGGTTACAGAAACCTTGTTCTCGATCACCATGGCAGATGATTCAATCGAGAATACCACCACCATACGAATTTGATAGGAAATAGACCAGTCTTATTTTAGAGGGGTTAAAAGTGTAACTCAGTAGTGATCAATATATATAGAGAATAGGATTATGTTTTAGGGGCAGATTAGAAATTACGTGCTTGATCTTAGCTTTTTGCTTTGAGCGGCTCTCTCTTGAGAGAAGGGATTTCCCTGGACTAATCTTATCAATTGTGGTGGATTAGGGTTTATCAATCGTTTAATTGCAGTTATCTTTGTTTAATTTCATCGTTCTATCTTCTAATTGCTATCTCGATTTCTCGATCTCTATCATCTATGTCGCAAACTTCTGATCGTCACAAAAACTCAATCAGGTATCCAATGGCTGATTGGTTCTCCTTTTCTCCCTATTTTCACCATCGTCTCAACTCTCAACCGTCAAATGCATTCGCACGCTCCCCTCCGATCCGCTCTCCCCGGATTTCTCCAAATAATCAGGTAATAACCCTAGGTTTACTGTTAATTGTGCAATTGGCACACTTAAAATCCTACTTGCATGCATGAAATTGATATGTTCGACCTGCAATTCGAACTGGTTTTAGTTCAATACTTCAATTATTATGCAATGCCATAATTATATCCTTGATCCTACAATGTCACTGAATTAGACATAGACTCGAGGAGCTTAATCCATTCATTGTGTTTGATTTTAGTTGAATTATATGTTTGCAGATGATCTGCGGGCCTTATTACCAAGGGGATTTGAGGTAATTGGAGCTTTGATTTTTGGTACCAATAACTCGAATATTGAAGACTCTGCTCGAAATGCCATAGATGCTGCAAGCAGATTGAGGAAGGCTCTTTCAAACTTGGAGAATCGTAGTTTAATTGGAGCTATTGTGGATCCAAGTTCTAGAGATATTCGTTTTTTTTGTATCAGATTCTGTAATTGAGTCAGTTAATTCAGTTGTGTATGAAGATCAGCCTGAGAAGTATGTATGGGAGAGAGGTTGCATTATGAACTGTGAGACTCCAATTATGTTGTCAGTGTTTTACTCTGTGATTAATCCAAAAGGTACATAATTTTGTAATTTGTGCAAGATTTTAGTAACGCTATGCAACAGATAAATATATTTTTTAATGTTTTTTTAGATGCAGAAAACATGCTAACACGTGCAAGTGTGCAACTGAGGCTGTTGCTGCAAAATTTAGAGACTCTAAAACAACATACGTTCTAGAAACAGTTAATGATTCAATAACTGAAGCACCACAACCTGTCATAATTCATATCAGTTCTCAAGATTCTAAAGCAAAGTGTTTATTATGCTCTCATTATTGCTCTGATAATAAGAACCACAAATCTTACTCAGCAGAGGTAATTTCATTTAAAGTGCAGATTCTTTTTGGTTTTCACATGCTTTAGAGGTGGAAATTTTGGCCCATTTACTTATGAATGGGTCAATCCGGGTTAAGTTTTATTTTAATAGGTCAAACGGGTCGAAAGTTGCCCAAAGTGTTTTATTTACTTAGAATGCTGATAAAATTCAAGTAAGCTTGTTTCTTGCTTAAAAGGAAACATGTTGAATGGGTAAAATATAGCCCAAAGTGTATATTTGATGCTTCGTAAATCGTAAATCATTTTATTCATATAAATAATAATTTACTGAAATAATATATATTTTATTTTTTTATTCATATAATTAAAATCATTATATTCATATAAATTAAAAATCGTCCAAAGTGTATTTTCTATTTTTAGAATCCTTTATCTTTTATTTTGGTGCTACAGTTAAAGCCAAGATTCTTGTTATTGACCATAAAGTCAAATTTATTTATTATGCGGCAAAGAATATTCGACTAAGAGATGCAGTTTCAATATTTATAATTCCTGGGTTACTTGACCAGTTACATACTATGAACAATACGATTCTACCTAATCTAATATCACAATACCCAAAGGTTAAACTTTTATTTACTTATTTATTTATTTTTACGTTTCTTGATCTCTTACGTATTGCAAACTTGATTGCTTTATAGTTACATTCACTTCAATCCATTTGGAATTCTGTATCCAATAACTGCATTTATGAATCAGTTTATGGTGAGACTGAAATGAGCAAGGTAAATCATATTTCAGTTATTTACTGGTGAAAATGGGTCATATTGGGTTGGGATGGAAACGGGTCAAAACAGGTTTCGTAAAAAAAATTATGCAGGTAATAATGGGTCATGTTGGCTTTGGCTGACCTGCAAACACTTTTTCGTCCATATTTTCAAATTATATAACTAATCAATGTATTACATATGATTACAAAAATATATTTCTAAATTAATACCATGCTTTAATTTTTTTTATATTGGAAATTGTAAGCATTTGACACATGATTTTGCTTTTTGCAGTTGAAACCAGAAGATCTCTTCACCTGAGACTGGGTTAGATTGACCTCTTTTAAGAACCACTAGTGCCATAAATTTGTCAATTGCAAAGGAAGGTGCAAATGGAAATACTTTACGCAGGGGTAATTTAGTAATCATACATTATAATGTTTTTGGGTTTTTCTTTTAGTTTCTAATTTATTGTTGCAAAATCAGGGACACCTTTGCTTAAGGATGTACATATTGGGATCCCAAATAGTGGAGGTAAGTAAGTAGTTTCAGAATGTTTTTTAGGGGGTGTTTGGATACGGGTTATCATAGTGATTAATGTGAGTTAAGAATCAGATTATAGTGATTAAAGCTACGGGTAGTTATGTAATTTTACATTTTGTGTTGTTGTTAATGGTGGAGTTGTATCATTATCTTCAAGATGGTTTTGATGATTCTGTAAATTATTTACACTGTTGTTGCATATACACTTGTGCATTTCTAATACTCGATCCTCACTATATGGGGAGTGATGGCCTAAAGAAAATAGTGAACGGTGGTTGGTGTGGAACTATGGATGGAAAAAAGTCGTTGACAATAAGGGAAAACATTTTTTTCTGCACAATAAAGTTTTACAATCTCTTGCTCCACATAGGCCAAATATGGTTTAATTTTATAGGCCAAATATGGTTTAATTTTAGGGCATTATTACTTACCCTAAATGTTGAAAAATTAAAGCTCTATAAAATAATGTTTTATGTTTCGGGTCGTTTTTATTATGGTACAAGGAGGACCGTAGAAGATAAGAGGAGGTATGTTGTTTGTTTGATACGAGAAAAAAAAAAACGAAAATGGTACTTGTAAAAGGAAGAATGGAGGATAATGGAAACCGATATAAAAACACGTTAGGTTTTATCAAATTTATTTTTTAAGTACAAGTTAATAAAGCTAGGTTATGTACTAATTATAATATCTAAAAATAAAGTTATATAATAATAATAATAATAATAATAATAATAATAATAATAATAATAATAATAATAATAATAATAATAATTGAAAATTCTAGATTGAGTTCTCTTTTAATAATAATAACTAGCAGGGTACCCGCGCAATGCGGCGGCGGGTACCCTGGAACCATATTTTGCGATGAATGAATGAGGTTTGGTAACACTTTTCTTCTAAACAATAGTATAGTAACCGCACAATGCAGTGCCGACAGTGAGAAACATATCGTCTTACGAAACGACAAAGCATTCTCAACAAATAAAATCTCACATAGTTCGTCTCCGTGCGGTCGTTAAACAGAGGAGAGGAAGTAGCAATAGTTTAAAAAAATTTAGGCTAACAATTAAGTCTTTGTGAAGGTTCTAAATAGATTACATATAGAAAAGATAACAATTAAGTATATAGAAAAGATAAAAATATATTGACAATGTAATTGCTTGTAATCTTTACATGTATTCATAAGTTCTACTAATCCCATAACTTCTATTCCATCCAGTTTCATTTTCATGATAATAAATTAAAATAAAATCAATTTAATCAAATATATAAAACACAAAATTGCAAGATTCAACAAATTAGTGTTCTAAACATCAATTTTTATCCTCTTCATAACATTATATAAAACTAATAAAACATGAATGTTTTTTTCTACTACAGTTGGCAATTATATTACCCCAGCCTTATATCGTAAAAATTCCATCACACATTTATCCAAAAGTGGAAAAGGAGCAGCAAATACGATAAATCCATATCTCCAGTTTCTCCTAAAAACAATTTAATTTCGTCAAATATCTTCATCACTTCATGAGAAACCTGTTTTTTAAACATTATATACGCCATTTTCATGTTTAGAAATCAAAAGGTCAATTGACAAAAAAGCAAATGTCTTCATAATGACTTACAACTGATGAACTGATATAGATTGACCCGTATTATATGCTCTCCCGGTGCGCCCGATTAGGTACATAACCAGCAACATATACCAAAATTTTAACCTATTAACATAATTAATTCTTGTAAAAAAAACTCCACCAAACGAAGAGTTCAATTTTCCTTTTTATGTTTCTTTCGACTTTTTTCTTATCACTTTGATTGCCGGAACCTCTAAACCAGAAGAACGGAACCTTGAATATTCGAAGACTGAAAACCGTAGGGATTAACCATTTGGTTCGAATGCTGGTCAGTTTTGTTAGTAAGCAGGTTTAAAACTGGCAAACCCGTTTTTTGTGTTGGCAGCAATGCTAAAGTAATTTTTAGCTACATTTTAATTAGCAGAATCACCAAACTGCAGAATTCTTGCAGTTTTTTTAGCTGCACTGCTGCAATTTTCTTGCTGCAGATTTTTAAATACTTTTTGCTGCAAAAAAATTTAAAAGTTTTTTACCTGCTGTTTTTTTTTGCTGGAAATTTTATAACAGTTTCTAATACGAAGTAAACGATTATGAAACTGGATCCAAATAGGAATTAATTCATGTTTGAAATCCGCGAATTGGAGGGGAATTTTACCTATAAAACTTGTTCGGTACACCAATATCACGATTTCATGACTGGTTGTGAAAAAAGTCCTCATCATCACTTTAGCAGAATCACTGGAAAAAAAGAAGTAAGTATTAGTTAGTTACTTATTAATACAGGGAAGCTTAACTATTTAGATTACGAAATTCTAAATATCTAAATTAGAAAATTGCAACCGTATTAACACAGTTTTAACTACTTAATGTATACATGACATACAAGAATTTTGTAAACAGATAGAATTATTAGGCAAAGAATTTAGAATTAACATAGTGATGACGAAAATTAAACATGGATACCTGAAAATTAAAAACCGATGTATGAATCGGTAACGTGTCTCAAATCGTTGATGTGAATTTATAGGGTGAAGATGGATACTCACGGTTGAAGTAACCGAGGAGGCTAGTTGCGGAATCGAGGAGGAGTTTGAAGATGAGTGAGTTAACGATGAGGCTCCTTGGTGGAATCGAGGAGGCTCTTTGCAAATTGCAACGGTGGGATCGAGGATGGCATTACAAATGTCGAACGAAGGCATGAAACAAATGAGTGAAGCGGATGGGTTAGAACAATGATTAGTTTGGTGGGCCACAGCCCACTCGATTCTGAAGAGGATTATAGTTTGTGTTTAATATATTTGTGTTTAGGATAATAAACGCAGAGTTAGGTGCAGCGCAGTTGGTTATCGTCTTGCTGTTTGACCTGCAGGTTGCGTGTTCGAATCCCGGGTGGTTCATTTATTTAGCAAAAATTGTGAATTACGAAAATGGAAAGAATTTGGCTGAATTTTCAGACGGCTATTTATGGAAAGGTCCTAAATGCTTTATAAGTAGTAAAGATAATAATAATAATAATAATAATAATAATTAGGTTAAAGGTTTAAAAGCAATTTGTACTAAACCAATATGTACATAATTATACATATCTTTGTATTTGTTTATATCATGTTGGGTTATTAATTGAATATTCATGTCATCTTCATTCATTGTTAAATTTTCTTCTGTAGTTTTTATTGTTTGTATAAAACCTAATTCTTCAAAAGTTCCTAATTCATATATTAATTTAGGATTAATATTTTGTATAGTCCATTTATTTAAAAGATCTAAATTTTTTGGTATTTCATATTTTTCTATTAATTGATTCTTTATTAGTTGTTTTTTATGACTCTTAAATTTGCCAAACAACTTCATATAGAATAAAAAGTTAAATACCACATACTACTCCACATGGCTCTGATACCATTTAAGACAGGACCTTGTCAATCTTTTTAAACATAACCAGGATATTATTTAATATTAACAATATAAAAGTTTTTATTAAAAATATAACAGTTTTTAAAAATATAAAAGTTTTTAGAAAGAATTTTCTTTTAGTCATAGGTATCTTTACGAAGTACCGACATCTTATTAAGAATTTGCAATATGGCGAGTCAATGAATAAAATACCCTAATAATACCAAATCATGGCTGAAACGGGCTAAGACACGACTAATGCCATTGTTAAATTTCTAATAAGATGTTGTTACATCAACCTAGACTTGAAAATTTTCCCCGAAAACAGAAAATACTCTTTTTTTAAAAAAAAAACCTGGTTACATTTTAAATGTTGACGCAGATTAGTATCTTAAGATACTGCCTCCATGAAAGTATTATGTGATATTTAACAAACAGATTAGCCTGTCATCAAGCTAAGTATAACATAAAGTAATAAAAATATAAAGAAAGCGTACCAGTAAGGATGGTCTAATTAACAGAAAGTACAAAGAACTTCAAACTTTTATTCTACAAACTGAAATTTTTACAACTGGGGAAGGGTTACAGTACAAGAGAGCAGAGTATATAATTTTTCGATGCCCTGCTTAGAACTAAACTAAGACTATTTATAATAGTCTACATACAGATACAAACAAAATAAAAAATATTAAAAAGTTAACACTAAGCTGGCTAACTCACAAAACACGTAGCATCTTTATTTGACACCTGGCTACTATTAAACCATCTGTCGTATTCATGCAATTATGAGGCATTTATCTGACATCTGTCTTTTAACTTGACACATGATACTGTCATGGTACTCTCCTTTTGACATCTGTCTTTTAACTTGACACATGTATTATTATATCACAAGAGCTTTACTTCTGTCATTCTTTTTCTTTTGAAGTAAAGATTCTTCAATCATGTCTATCATGCAATCAACGGGAATAATTTCTTCATTAGTTTGAGATTCTCCTGCTAGACATTGAAATTGATTATTATCAGTTGACATTGTATCTTCATTTGAGGCTTCTTCTTCTTCATTTTCTTCACTCTGAAATCTCTGAAGATTTTCCTTGATCTGAGAACAATATGTTCTGAATGCTTTGATCATTTCTTCTTTATTTGAATTTACATTTGGCATTTCTGAAGGGATTAAGTTTGCTGAATCTGAAAATTTTTTCTGGTCTGTATAAATTTTAATTTGTTGGTTGATATGATCAACTGTTTGTTGTGCATTCCATATTTTTGTTTCTGGATCTTTTTGTAGCATCTTAGGCCAAAATTTCGTAACGTATAACCTTTGTAATGTTGGTAATTTACATGGAGTATAATCCACATATGGTTCCCATTTCCAAATCCAGGGAATTGAAAATTCCATAAAAAAGTGTAAAGAAGATATAACTTCTAAATTATTTAGTTTCTCATTTGAATATTTTAAATATCTTGGAGAAATTGGTAACCATTCTCCATATAATTTTCTGAATGGTTCCTCTGGTAATATATCAATACTAGGTCCATATGAAGACCACCAATTAATAAACCAATTTGGAATATCTTTATTCTGCTTATAAATAGTTTCACAAATTTTAAAAAACCAAGTGTGTTTTCTTTGTGGATTTTCATATAAAAATGCTTTATGAAAGCTTTCAACATAATCCCAATAAGTAAATTTAAGAGGATTTCTTGAAGGTGGAATTATAAATTCTTTTTCTTTTAGGGTGCTAAGTCCCCATTTTTCTGCTGATATGATCTTTTTTATAATTGCTTTGCTAAAATTATAAACATTTGGATTTCCTGATGTAAAATGAGAAAATTCCACAGATCCTGTTGTTTTTAAAATGTTTTCGTAATATGTTCTTTGTTTATAAGAACATCCAGCATATGATGCTGTATCCAAGTATCTTGTCATTATAAACCATGGATCACTATTATTTTCAAAATAAAACATTATGTCTTTATTTTCTAAAATAAGTATTTCATCTTTATGTGATAATTGTTTATAATTATCTTCTATAATATCACCTTCTGTTACTATTTTTGAGAAACTAGGATCATTCTCCTTTGTTTTTAAGAAATTTTTAAATTCTTCATATAATGGATCTCCTGGAATAGGTAAGTTATAACTTTGTGAAGATGAACCAGTTCTATAAGAACTATTTTGAGTGATGGAATTTCCTCGACCTCTTCCATAGCTACCCCTATATGATGAGTAGCCTCTTCCTCGACTGGAGAAACTCATCCTGCAAATAAAACGTCAATTTTCTTTTAAATATTCTCTTGTTAAAAAATCAGGAAGACTATTATCACTCCCTTTTTTATATTGCATATCAAAATCAAAACATGCTAATGTTGCCTGCCATCTCATAAACATTTGTTTAGAAATATCATGTTTAAAATCTTTATTAAACATAAATTTAGCTGCTTGGCAATCTGTTTTTATTATAAAGTGTTGATTATATAAATCATCCTAGAACTTAAGAATGCATTTTACTAATGCTAATATTTCTTTAGCAGTGGTAGAATAATTTTTCTGACTATGAGTCCATTTTCCTGAATAAAATCTAACTAAAAATTCTTGTTTATTATTTGGATGAATTTGTTTTAAAATTCCTCCAAATCCTATTTCAGAAGCATCAGTCTCTACTATTTTTTCCCAATTTGGATTAGCTAAAGATAAACATGGTAAAGTTTTTACTTTATTTTTTATTGTTTTGACTGCTTGTGTATGATTATTTGTCCATGCACAAGGATTCTTTTTTAATCTGTCATAAAGAATAGCACTATCTACGGATAAATCTTTATAAAAAGGTGAAATATAATTTAGACTTCCTAAAAATCTCTATAATTGAGTTTTATCTTTAATTTCATCTGGAAATTTATCAGCGAATTCCATACTTCTTTGTATAGGAATAATTTTACCTTTTTCAATATTATGACCTAAAAATCTTATCTTAGTTTGGAATAACGACATTTTTGTTTGTGATAAAACTAAACCATTTTTAATGATTATCTTTTCAAATAAATATAAGTGTTTAAAATGAGCTTCAATATTTTTTGAAAATACTAAAATATCATCTATATAAACAATGATAAAATCACTATATGGATAAAATATATCATTCATAATATTATGAAATTCTGAAGGAGCATTTTTTAGACCAAATGGCATTACATTCCACTCATATTGGCCAAAAGGGACATTAAAGGCAGTTTTATATCTGTCTTTTTCATTAATCTGAATTTGCCAATATCCTGATTTTAAGTCAAATTTTGAAAATATTATTGAATCACATTTAATATTCCTAATATTATTAAATTATTAATAATTTAAATTATTATCGAAAAATTATATACTCTGCTCTCTTGTACTGTAACCCTTCCCCAGTTGTAAAAATTTCAGTTTGTAGAATAAAGTTTGAAGTTCTTTGTACTTTCTGTTAATTACACCATCCTTACTGGTACGCTTTCTTTATATTTTTATTACTTTATGTTATACTTAGCCTGATGACAGACTAATCTGTTTGTTAAATATCACATAATACTTTCATGGAGGCAGTATCTTAAGATACTAATCTGCGTCAACATTTAAAATGTAACCAGGTTTAAAAAAAAAAAGAGTATTTTCTGTTTTCGGGGAAAATTTTCAAGTCTAGGTTGATGTAACAACATCTTATTAGAAATTTAACAATGGCATTAGTCGTGTCTTAGCCCGTTTCAGCCATGATTTGGCATTATTAGGGTATTTTATTCATTGACTCGCCATATTGCAAATTTTTAATAAGATGTCGGTACTTCGTAAAGATACCTATGACTAAAAGAAAATTCTTTCTAAAAACTTTTATATTTTTAAAAACTGTTATATTTTTAATAAAAACTTTTATATTGTTAATATTAAATAATATCCTGGTTATGTTTAAAAAGTTTGACAAGGTCCTGTCTTAAATGGTATCAGAGCCATGTGGAGTAGTATGTGGTATTTAACTTTTTATTCTATATGAAGTTGTTTAGCAAATTTAAGAGTCATAAAAAACAACTAATAAAGAATCAATTAATAGAAGAATATGAAATACCAAAAAATTTAGATCTTTTAAATAAATGGACTATACCAAATATTAATCCTAAATTAATATATGAATTAGGAACTTTTGAAGAATTAGGTTTTATACAAACAATAAAAACTACAGAAGAAAATTTAACAATGAATGAAGATGACATGAATATTCAATTAATAACCCAACATGATATAAACAAATACAAAGATATGTATAATTATGTACATATTGGTTTAGTACAAATTGCTTTTAAACCTTTAACATTACAAGGTTTACCTGAAAGTTTCTTAGCTGTTCTTAGAGATGCTAGGAATCGAAATTGGAAACAATCTTTAATGGGTATAATAGAATCAAGTTTATCTCATGGACCAGTTTATTTTAATGTTTATCCAAATTTACAATTATCTTTATCAGATAAAAACATTTTTCAAGCTTTAACATTAAATGTTAAAACTCTTGGTTATAATTATTTAGCTGGTTCAGAAGTTATATGTATATGTTATCGTATTTATTATAAACCACTAAAAACAATGAACCCTAGATGTAAAAGAATAAACAAACCCATAAACGAAATAATTTTAATAGAAAGTAATTTTAATATGTCAAAAATTACTACTAGAAGGGCCATTAAATGGGATGAAATTATATTTCCAGAAAATTGGATACTGGAAAATAATACTCCCCCTGAGCCTTTAATAAATAATAATATTGAAAATATTACACAAACATCAGATGGAATAGTTACAATAGAATTTAATAAAGAAAAAGAATTCGAAGATGAAAATCCTTTATTAAGAAGAACTAGATCAGTAAGATCTTCACACTCTTATATTTCACCAGTAGATTATAAAGTAGAAATTCCTTTAGCACGTGCTTCTGTTTCACATAATTCAGAAAAAATTAATAATTTAAATATATATGATAACATTGTTTATCAAACGGAGGAGGTTACTCCATCTGAAATGAATTTCACACTTTAATGGAGTTTACAGAAAAAGTTGATTTTAGTCCTGGTTCACAGGCAAGGAAATTAATATGTGATGAGTTTTATTTATCTAAATGGAAAACTTTTAGAAAATGGTTATTTGAACAATATTCTAAAAATCAATTAAAAGAAATTCAAGAAAATTATTATGAAAATTTATCTTCAATAAATAGAATAATACATTTTATTCCTTGGTTTATATATACTTTTCTACAAAGTATTCAAATTATTGAAAGAGAATACACCTTACCAAATAACCAAATAATAAAAAGTATATTTCCGCCTCAAATTCTCTTTTCAATTACAAACAATGATATTACTTTGAAATTTTGTGCCTATCAAAAACTTTTTGATAAAAATTCTCCAATTAATGTAGAACAAACAAATAACATAATACAACAATTAAATTACCATAATCTTTACTCAATGATATTAGGAGAACATTTAACGGATTTACAGAAAAAAGTAGATAAAATAATAAATATCCTAAAAGAAGATAATAAGATACAATTACCAAAAGAAAGTAAAGAAAAAGAAAAACAAATTATAGCCACTATTCAACCTACACCTAATATTTCAGGATATAAATTAAAAAATTATGATGTTATGGTAGAATTAATCCAAAGTCAAATGAAAAAACTACAAATTAATACTTTAAATAAAGATTCTGATAATGAAACAGAAGAAACTATTATAAATAAAATTAATTACGACAGTAAATATGCTTCTAGACCTGCTCAAAGACAATTTTATTATCCTAGACCAACACCTCAAGATGTTTTACATGAAGAAGTAGAATATGGTAATAATAGTTATAGTGGAAGGAATATATACGAATGGAATTTAGATGGTTTTACTGAAAGACAAATATATAATATGGTACATAGAATGCTTATGTACAGTACTATTGCTAAAAATGCAGGAAATATGAAAAGGCAGTAGCAACTATGTTAATAGCTGGTTTTACAGGCCAATTAAAAGGATGGTGGGATAATTATCTTACACCAGAAAATCAACAATCAATACTAAATACTGTAAAAATAGAAAATAATATAGCTGAATCAAACGTAGTATATACACTTACTTTAACTATAATAGAACATTTTACTGGTAGATGGTCAGATAAATCTGAAAACATTAGAACATTATTAAATGGATTATTTTGCAAAACTCTAACATCATTTAGATGGTATAAAGATACTTTTTTAAGTAGAGTTATGGAATTGGGTGATTGTAATAGTGTATATTGGAAATCTAAATTTATTGATGGGTTACCAAATTTATTTGCAGAAAGAGTAAAAAAACAACTAAAAGTTGATAGTACTATACCTTATGAATATTATACTTATGGAAAGTTAATAGGAACTTGTATTCAGGAAGGTTTAGCTTTATGTAGTGAAATAAAATTAAATCACCAAATAAAAACTCAACGATTAAATGAACAAAAACAATTAGGAGAATTTTGTGACCAATTTGGTATGGGCACAACTCCTCAAATTAAGAAAAAACATAAAAAAGAATTTGATAATAGAAGAAAATCTTATAAAAAGAAGAATTTCAATCGTAATAGAAAAGAAAACAAAATCCAGAAGAAAAATCAAAGAAAGGGAAATTCAGATAAAAAATCTATAATCTGTTTTAAATGTGGTAAAACTGGTCATTATGCTAATAAATGTAAGAATAAACAAATAAAAAAGCAAATTAACAACTTAGATATTGAGGATGAAGTAAAAGCTCACCTTATTAATCTGATAGATAATTCCTCTAGTGAAGAAGATATATCACAAAGTGATTCTGATGATGAATATGAATCAAGTAGTTCAAATGATTCTTTAAATTCAAAAGAATTAGATTGTAAATGTGATAATAAAGATCAATGTTCTTGTGAAATGGAACATCAGTTATATCAAATTAGGAGTCAATTTCAAGAGGACCTTTCCATAAATGTTATTAGTAATGATATGGCAAAATTACTAAAAGATATTGAAGATCCTGAAATTAGAAATAAAATAATTGATAATATAAATATTAAAGAAGATGTAATGGAAAATAAGGAACATTATTCTATGAAACATTTACAAGATATGTTAAAAGAAAGAAGAAATAAGGTTTCTTCTAGTTCTAGTATTACCATTAATGATTTGCAGAATGAAATACAAATATTAAAAACAGATATACATAATATTAAAAATAATCAGATTATTTATGATCAACGTATTAATGAATTAGAAAAATTAAAAGAAAAATATCAGGATTATTCAAAGATAAATGATGAAACTAATAATACATTTCTTCAATCTATGGAATTAGTAATCTCTAGAAAATGGCATGTAAAGATAAAATTATTTATAACATATAATTATCAAAAAGAATGTATAGCTTTAATAGATAGTGGAGCAGATTTAAATTGTATACAAGAAGGATTAATTCCAACAAAATATTTTCAAAAATCTACACATACTTTGAGAGAAGTATCTGGTAGAAAACTTGATATTCAATATAAATTAACAAATGCAAAAATTTGTAAAAATAATACATGTATACCTGTTAATTTTACAATAATAAAAAACATGTCAAGTAATGAAATGATTTTAGGTAATCCCTTTTCAGAAATGATTCTACCAATCTCGGTAGAAAAAGATAAAATTATTGGTAATTACCAAAATCAAAAGATATGCTTTGAATTTATTTCAGACCCATACTCTATATGGGTGAATGAAGTAAAGAATTCTTTAAACTTTAAGAGAAATCAAATAAATTTCCTTAAAGAAGAAATTCTTACAGTTCAAATAGATGAACAACTTAAGAATAATAAATTACAAGAAAAAATTAAATTAATGACAAATAGATTTTCTTTAAATATATGTAATGACCACCCTAATGCATTTTGGGAAAGAAAAAAACATATTGTTACTCTCCCATATGAAGAATATTTTAATGAAAGACAGATTCCTACGAAAGCAAGACCCTGTCAGATGAATCATAATTATCTAGATCTATGTAAAAATGAAATAAACTCATTATTAAACAAAAAGTTAATTCAACCATCAAAATCTCCATGGTCCTGTACTGCTTTCTATGTTAATAAACATGCAGAACAAGAAAGAGGTGTACCCAGGTTAGTTATAAATTATAAACCCTTAAATAAAGTTTTAAAATGGATTAGATACCCTATACCAAATAAAAAAAGATTTATTAGATAGATTACATGATTCAATAATATTTTCAAAATTTGACTTAAAATCAAAATATTGGCAAATTCAGATTAATGAAAAAGACACATATAAAACTGCCTTTAATGTCCCTTTTGGCCAATATGAGTGGAATGTAATGCCATTTGGTCTAAAAAATGCTCCTTCAGAATTTCAAAATATTATGAATGATATATTTTATCCATATAGTGATTTTATCATTGTTTATATAGATGATATTTTAGTATTTTCAAAAAATATTGAAGCTCATTTTAAACACTTATATTTATTTGAAAAGATAATCATTAAAAATGGTTTAGTTTTATCACAAACAAAAATGTCATTATTCCAAACTAAGATAAGATTTTTAGGTCATAATATTGAAAAAGGTCAAATTATTCCTATACAAAGAAGTATGGAATTCGCTGATAATTTTCCAGATGAAATTAAAGATAAAACTCAATTACAGAGATTTTTAGGAAGTCTAAATTATATTTCACCTTTTTATAAAGATTTATCCGTAGATAGTGCTATTCTTTATGACAGATTAAAAAAGAATCCTTGTGCATGGACAAATAATCATACACAAGCAGTCAAAACAATAAAAAATAAAGTAAAAACTTTACCATGTTTATCTTTAGCTAATCCAAATTGGGAAAAATAGTAGAGACTGATGCTTCTGAAATAGGATTTGGAGGAATTTTAAAACAAATTCATCCAAATAATAAACAAGAATTTTTAGTTAAATTTTATTCAGGAAAATGGACTCATAGTCAGAAAAATTATTCTACCACTGCTAAAGAAATATTAGCATTAGTAAAATGCATTCTTAAGTTCTAGGATGATTTATATAATCAACACTTTATAATAAAAACAGATTGCCAAGCAGCTAAATTTATGTTTAATAAAGATTTTAAACATGATATTTCTAAACAAATGTTTATGAGATGGCAGGCAACATTAGCATGTTTTGATTTTGATATGCAATATAAAAAAGGGAGTGATAATAGTCTTCCTGATTTTTTAACAAGAGAATATCTAAAAGAAAATTGACGTTTTATTTGCAGGATGAGTTTCTCCAGTCGAGGAAGAGGCTACTCATCATATAGGGGTAGCTATGGAAGAGGTCGAGGAAATTCCATCACTCAAAATAGTTCTTATAGAACTGGTTCATCTTCACAAAGTTATAACTTACCTATTCCAGGAGATCCATTATATGAAGAATTTAAAAATTTCTTAAAAACAAAGGAGAATGATCCTAGTTTCTCAAAAATAGTAACAGAAGGTGATATTATAGAAGATAATTATAAACAATTATCACATAAAGATGAAATACTTATTTTAGAAAATAAAGACATAATGTTTTATTTTGAAAATAATAGTGTTCCATGGTTTATAATGACAAGATACTTGGATACAACATCATATGCTGGATGTTCTTATAAACAAAGAACATATTACGAAAACATTTTAAAAACAACAGGATCTGTGGAATTTTCTCATTTTACATCAGGAAATCCAAATGTTTATAATTTTAGCAAAGCAATTATAAAAAAGATCATATCAGCAGAAAAATGGGGACTTAGCACCCTAAAAGAAAAAGAATTTATAATTCCACCTTCAAGAAATCCTCTTAAATTTACTTATTGGGATTATGTTGAAAGCTTTCATAAAGCATTTTTATATGAAAATCCACAAAGAAAACACACTTGGTTTTTTAAAATTTGTGAAACTATTTATAAGCAGAATAAAGATATTCCAAATTGGTTTATTAATTGGTGGTCTTCATATGGACCTAGTATTGATATATTACCAGAGGAACCATTCAGAAAATTATATGGAGAATGGTTACCAATTTCTCCAAGATATTTAAAATATTCAAATGAGAAACTAAATAATTTAGAAGTTATATCTTCTTTACACTTTTTTATGGAATTTTCAATTCCCTGGATTTGGAAATGGGAACCATATGTGGATTATACTCCATGTAAATTACCAACATTACAAAGGTTATACGTTACGAAATTTTGGCCTAAGATGCTACAAAAAGATCCAGAAACAAAAATATGGAATGCACAACAAACAGTTGATCATATCAACCAACAAATTAAAATTTATACAGACCAGAAAAAATTTTCAGATTCAGCAAACTTAATCCCTTCAGAAATACCAAATGTAAATTCAAATAAAGAAGAAATGATCAAAGCATTCAGAACATATTGTTCTCAGATCAAGGAAAATCTTCAGAGATTTCAGAGTGAAGAAAATGAAGAAGAAGAAGCCTCAAATGAAGATACAATGTCAACTGATAATAATCAATTTCAATGTCTAGCAGGAGAATCTCAAACTAATGAAGAAATTATTCCCGTTGATTGCATGATAGACATGATTGAAGAATCTTTACTTCAAAAGAAAAAGAATGACAGAAGTAAAGCTCTTGTGATATAATAATACATGTGTCAAGTTAAAAGACAGATGTCAAAAGGAGAGTACCATGACAGTATCGTGTGTCAAGTTAAAAGACAGATGTCAGATAAATGCCTCATAATTGCATGAATACGACAGATGGTTTAATAGTAGCCATGTGTCAAATAAAGATGCTACGTGTTTTGTGAGTTAGCCAGCTTAGTGTTAACTTTTTAATATTTTTTATTTTGTTTGTATCTGTATGTAGACTATTATAAATAGTCTTAGTTTAGTTCTAAGCAGGGCATCGAAAAATTATATACTCTGCTCTCTTGTACTGTAACCATTCCCCAGTTGTAAAAATTTCAGTTTGTAGAATAAAAGTTTGAAGTTCTTTGTACTTTCTGTTAATTACACCATCCTTACTGGTACGCTTTCTTTATATTTTTATTACTTTATGTTATACTTAGCCTGATGACAGGCTAATCTGTTTGTTAAATATCACATAATACTTTCATGGAGGCGGTATCTTAAGATACTAATCTGCGTCAACATTTAAAATGTAACCAGGTTTAAAAAAAAAGAAAAAAGAGTATTTTCTGTTTTCGGGGAAAATTTTCAAGTCTAGGTTGATGTAACAACATCTTATTAGAAATTTAACAATGGCATTAGTCGTGTCTTAGCCCGTTTCAGCCATTATTTGGCATTATTAGGGTATTTTATTCATTGACTCGCCATATTGCAAATTCTTAATAAGATGTCGGTACTTCGTAAAGATACCTATGACTAAAAGAAAATTCTTTCTAAAAACTTTTATATTTTTAAAAACTGTTATATTTTTAATAAAAACTTTTATATTGTTAATATTAAATAATATCCTGGTTATGTTTAAAAAGTTTGACTAATAATAATAATAATAATAATAATAATAATAATAATAATGTTGAATTTAATAGATTGGTTTATACTCCGTAGTATTTTATATAACCAATTATTTTCAACATTTTTCTGAGTACTGAAAAAAATCTTTATTTTACTTATTTTGTAGAAGATTATTTAGACCAGCCAACAAATTGCCATTTTTAAGGGGGGATTTTATATAAAATATTAATATAAAGAAAAATATAAGTATTTCAAATTAGATAAGGGACTGAAATTTTATTTTTTATAAAATCTTTCTTATCTTATAAAGGATTATTTAGATCACATTTTTAATGGGAGAAATATCTATAAGGGTAAATGTCAGAAATTGTCCTTGTGTTTTGCATTTTCTGTTTTTTTGTCCATAAACTTTTTTTTTCAGGATTTTTGTCTCGGTACGCTTCAATTTTCTGTTTTTATGTCCTTCTGTCCAAATTTAGCTATTAACTAATCACACATGCCAAACATGTGAAGGTATATTAGTCTTTTTTTTAATTTTCTTTTATATTTCTATTTTGTTATTTCTCCATCTTCATCTCCTTCAACAATTGATGAACCCTAATTCCTAAATCAGGACAACTTACTTTTGAAGATGCTCAAGTCTACAAATTGAGGCAATCTTGAAGATGCTCAAGCCAATATTAATGTTTGCTGGAATCGAACAATTCAGCCAAAAACAAACACCATGGTTTGCTGGAATCACCGAGATCTTGTACACATCGCTGGACAAACGATTCAACCAAAAACGAACACAATTCAGCTTCATTTGCCGCCGAGATCTTTACACATCGCCGGAGAAATGATTCCGCCAAAAACGAACACGAAGCTTCACTCGCCGCCGAGATCTGTACACATCGCCGGAAAAATGATTCAGCCAAAAATGAACACGTTTCAGCTTTTCACTAGCCGCCGAGATCTGTACACATCGCCGTAAAAAACGAACACCGTGGTTTGTTGGAATCGAACGATTCAGCCAAAAAAAATGGTGGAAGAGAGCGTCTTCTTTCCTTCTCGCCATTTTGCCCTGATCAAATGGGTTTAATTCTTGGATTGGTTTAATGGGTTTTGGGTTTTTGTTAATGGTTAATCTGATGAAGAATTTGTGAGGAGGAAGAGGGATACAAATTTGAAAGCATGGGTACAAGTAATTTGAGGAAAAGGACAGAAATACCCTCCATTTTTTGCTTCTTCCGTTAGTTAACAGCCAAATTTGGACTGAAGGACATAAAAATAGAATTTTAAAGAGTACAGGGACAAAAATCCTGAAAAAAAAAGTTTAGGAACAAAATAACAGAAAATGCAAGACCACAGGGACAATTTCTGACATTTACCCTATCTATAATATCTTAGCCATTAAGATATTAAATGATCTCTTAAAAATTACAATTTAATTCAATCTCTAATAAACGAGAAATACCTATAATAACAGTCAAGTAACATATATCACGGATAAAACTCGACCGCCTATAAAAAACCATTATAAACAAGTCACTTCTAAAAATAAAAATAAAAAATGGATGTATAAAGCAAAATACCCTTCATCTCATTCGTAATTAGACAACTCTTCAGAGCACATTTT
Organism: Calendula officinalis; assembly: GCA_963853835.1. Lineage (NCBI taxonomy): Eukaryota > Viridiplantae > Streptophyta > Magnoliopsida > Asterales > Asteraceae > Calendula > Calendula officinalis. The sequence continues at coordinate 16,817,463 of OY970829.1, read as the reverse complement.
CCAATGTTTTCATGACCGGATCAGACCGGTTCAACCAGAAAATAGGTATAATGTCAGTCCGAACTAGCGGGCTAAATACCCAAAATTGAGCCGGATTGAACCGCCAAGTTTATACAAAACCGGGTTGAACCAGCGCTTGAAAACTGCAATTCGACCAGATTTAAACTTTAACTATACTCAAACGATCTAGCCCAAAAGATAAGAATCCATTGAGATGTTAGTATTTGATTCGTGCATATGCCACATATATATACTAGTGTAATCAGTTGAGCTTTCTCCTCCCACAGCGACGTGGGATGGAAAAAAAGTAGAATTTTTTTTTCCTTGTACGTTGTGTAGTATGCTGCTAGATGTGCGATGTGAGTAGTAGTTAAAAGAACAATATGTGCTGCTTCCTATTTCAAAGAACCACAATGAGGTGTTAGTTGATTTACACTTGGTTAAAAAGAATTATAGATTATGTTCTTTTATTCTTTTCATATTTGAATGCAAAATAAAGTTTCAATATGATTGAAATATAAATCAGTGAGTTTAATTTATGAAAATAAGTTCATTCAACTCGAATTTGAACAACATTACTTACGCTAAACTTTAAAGATCAATTTTATCCAAATACACAAGATATTATTACACTAAATATCAATCATTTCAAATAAACCAATTAAAGAGGTTGCGATCCGGTTCAATCGCCCAGTTCAATTCAAACGGTTCGACCATTTTTGAGGCATAATTGGTCCGGTCAAAACCCTAGTTTTAAAACATTGCATTTTTCAAATAAACATCCAAATATAATTCCCTAGTTTTCCAAACTGGATTTATTTGCACTTTTTAGATGTAATTAAGTACATGCCCTTAATTATTTCTTGGTTTAGATTAACCGACCATTAGAGCATCTCCAATGGTAACTTTTCTAAAAGCTTATTACTATTTGAATAAGTCTTTGGATGACTTTTTACCCATTGGAATAACTAGCTTTTTCAAAAGCTTATTCAAAGACTTTTTTTCTACTAACCTTTTAATGAACTTTCAAAACTTGTCTTTTTTAGTCCTCTATATTTAATAGTTTTTCATTTTAAACTTTAGATATATTATACATAAATTCTTTATTATATTTTTATTAGTTAATAAATAAATTATATACTCCCTCCGTCCCATAAAAAACTTCCCATTCACTTTGGCACAAGTTTTTATGTAATAATTAGTGGTGGGGTAATTGGTAATAGTTTTGATTAAAATATAAGATTGATTTGGAGAGAGAAAGATAGTTATTGGATAATTAATGGTGGGTCCTTAGTTTTAATAGTATTTTATTATATGGAGCCCATCAAGTGTATGAAATGGGAAGTTTTTTGTGGGACAAAAATATAAGGTGAAATAGGAAGTTTTTTGTGGGACGGAGGGAGTAATATTTAATGTCAATTATTATAATATTTGTGTATGATATATTTTAAAAAATATTATATTTAGTAAGATGTTATAAAAATTGTCAAAATATATAAGGGGTGTATATAAAACATTTAAGATACATAAAGGTAAATTGGAAATATTGTTAAAGAAAAAGCTTTTGAAAGGGTTAACCATTGGAGATGTTATTTATGTAGAAGTTTTTGGTTAGTAGATTGTTGATGTGGCAAAAGTAATAAGCTATTGCAAGGTTAACCATTGGGGATGCTCTTAGAAGAAATTTTAGTAGTTTTTCTTCACAAGGTTTTAATTTGAATTTTGCTGCTCACAAAAAATACATGCCCTTAAAGAGATATGACCCAGCCCTTAAATAAAACAAAAGCCCCTTCATCCCATATACAAAACCCTAAACTTGAGGGCATTTCCGTCTGCTCATCAAAAACGAAAACCCTAGATTGGTTGAATCTCAACTAAAACAAGCCACTACAAGACCAATAACGATGTACGGTACAACTCGCATTAGCACAACCGCCACGTGTAATCTGGCTAATAGACGGTGACGTGTCCACGTAACCGTAGCCTCCCTATAAAAACAAATATCTTTTCTTTCTCATATAGCACACAGTGTGAGCGTGAAGCTGTGTGTTCATCACACAGTTAACTGATCTAGGGTTTCATATTACACATCTCCATTTCTTATCCGCAAATTGATCTTCGATTTATTTCAGCAGCGTTTTCAGATTGATCGTCTGCTTGATATATTCTGTCTTGGCTCGAGATCCGAGCCAAGAGCAGTGGAAGAACACAAATCTGTTCGAGGAATCACTTCGTGAAGTTAGTCACATTCGTTTTTGAATCACTTTTATACTCTCTATTGTTGAAGAGAGGTAATTAATGGATCTACTTGTGTAATAATCTGATCGATTGATTTTAGTTTGATTGCGGTTATTGTGTTGTGATTAAGTTTGATTGATGAATTGATGCTGAGATTGTGATTTTTACTTGTAGGATTTGCGATTGGGAATGGCGTCTCCAAGAGAGGGGTTTTTGACTGATGAACAGAGGGAGGTGTTGAAAACAGCAACTCAGAGTACGGAGATTTTGTCATCGTCGCCTAAATCGCCGTCTTGGTTAATGTCTGAACACCAAATTAAAGCTCCGGCTGGGGAAAGGGCGCCAAACGTTGGGATTGCTGTGAGGCATGTGCGTCGCTCGCATTCGGGGAAGTTCGTTAGGGTTAAGAAAGGTGTGTATTACTTTGTTTCTAGCTAGAGTAATCATTTAGGTATTGTCAAATTTGATGGTGTAGATTGCATCGTTAGGTGACGGCCACTATTTTGCTACTCCGCTGGTCTTTTTGAGTCATTTTATGATCGATTACTGAACATAGTTGAAATAACGTAATAATCACTATCCTGCTTTCATTTCTGCATGGAGCTTATGATGAAAGCGAGCTTCCGTTTTGAGCCTTGTGCAATTAGATCTGGTTCAGGCTTATTAATATGCCATTTACTTATATTTGTGGCATCGGTGTTGTGATGATCTGGATTCAAAACGCTTGTTCAAGCTTCATATAAATCTGGATGTGTGTGTTTGAAGGCTAAGCTATTTGTCAAACTCAGTCCTGTGAAGTTATTGTGCTTAATTTGTATTAACCAACTTTTAGGAAGATCTTATACCAAATAAATTATAGGGATCAGTGCTGGAGATAAATCATGATGCAAGGCTGTAGACTTGTATCACACTATCATGTTAATAAGAACTTGAGTTTATTGGGAATAATGGATCAAACTGTATACACTAATCTATTCAGTTCTGTTATTGTTGCTTTACAAAGTTCCCTAACCTAATATTTATATACTTAATACTTCGTTTTGTCATTTGCTTTATAATTTTGAGTTAATTGGTATGCTTGGTAGCTTTTATATGCTTATATATTTATAATCTATTGCTGACTGATTCTATAAACAGATGGTGGTGGTGGTAAAGGTACTTGGGGAAAACTACTTGACACTGATGATGATCCTCATATTGATCGCAACGATCCTAATTATGATAGTGGCGAGGTAGCTACTTTTTATTTAGTCATTTCTCTGTGCTTTTTTACTTGAATTTTGCTTGAGATATTAATTTCCAGCTGCTGGATTCAGTTGATGTCATCTGGATCTACAAACCTTTTTTTTTTTTTTTTTTTTGTAGCACGTTTGTTGGATTTATACTGAATTAAATTTCAGGAACCATATCAACTAGTGGGGACCACAATTTCCGATCCTTTAGACGAATACAAACGAAAAGTGGCATCAATTATCAATGAATACTTCACAACTGGTGATGTGGATTTAGCAACATCTGAACTCAAAGAACTCGGGTCATCTGAATACCATCCTTACTTCATCAAAAGGCTTGTATCAATGGCTATGGACAGACATGACAAAGAAAAAGAAATGGCTTCAGTGCTTCTTTCAGCTCTTTATTCTGATGTCATCAGTTCTACACAAATCAAACAAGGCTTTTTTATGCTTCTAGAATCTGCTGATGACCTGGCGGTTGACATACTCGATACAGTTGAGATTCTTGCTTTGTTTATCGCCCGTGCTGTTGTTGATGATATATTACCACCAGCTTTTGTAACCAAAGCAAAGAAATCATTACCCGAATCATCAAAAGGGTTTCAAGTTCTTCAAACTGCAGAAAAAAGCTATCTTTCTGCCCCACATCATGCAGAATTAGTTGAAAGAAGATGGGGTGGTAGCACACACATCACAGTGGACGAGGTTAAAAAACGAATTTCTGATCTTTTAAGGGAATATGCAGAAAGTGGTGACACGTCTGAAGCTTGCAGATGCATTCGCCAGCTGGCAGTTGCGTTTTTTCACCATGAAGTAGTGAAACGAGCCCTAGTTTTAGCAATGGAGATTCGTGCAGCTGAACCGCTTATTCTGAAACTGTTAAAAGAAACATCAGAAGAAGGGCTGATAAGCTCGAGTCAAATGGTCAAAGGCTTTGCACGGTTACACGACAGCCTCGATGACCTGGCACTCGATATCCCTTCTGCAAAGTCCCTCTTCGAGCCAATGGTCAAACATGCGGTTTCTGACGGCTGGCTTGATTCCTCCTTCATGAACTCATCTGACGGGATGCTGACTGTGACAGAAGCTGAAGATGATGAAAAACTTAAACGGTATAAACAAGAAATCGTGACGATAATTCACGAGTATTTTCTCTCAGATGACATACCCGAACTTATAACAAGCCTCGTGGATCTTGGGTCGCCCGAATACAACCCGGTTTTCTTAAAAAAGCTGATCACATTAGCAATGGATAGAAAAAACCGAGAGAAGGAAATGGCATCTGTTCTGTTATCAGCACTGCATATTGAAATCTTTTCAACTCAAGATATAGTTGACGGTTTTGTCCTCCTTCTAGAATCTGCTGAAGACACAGCTCTCGACATACTCGACGCATCAAACGAGCTGGCGCTTTTCCTCGCACGAGCTGTCATCGATGACGTTTTAGCCCCGTTAAATCTGGAAGAAATCGGGGCCCGATTGGCCCCGAACTGTAACGGGAGTGAGACTGTCCACGTGGCCCGGTCACTGATAGCCGCTCGCCACGCTGGCGAGCGGCTACTCAGGTGCTGGGGTGGTGGGACAGGGTGGGCGGTTGAGGACGCCAAGGACAAAATTGTAAAATTACTTGAGGAATATGAGACAGGTGGTGTGGTGGGTGAGGCTTGTCAGTGTATTAGGGATTTGGGGATGCCGTTTTTTAACCATGAGGTGGTTAAAAAGGCGTTGGTGATGGGTATGGAGAAGAAGAATGATGGGATGCTTGATTTGTTGCAGGAGTGTTATAGTGAAGGGTTGATTACTACTAATCAGATGACGAAAGGGTTTGGGAGGGTGAAAGATGGGCTTGATGACCTGGCGCTTGATATTCCGGATGCTGATGAGAAGTTTAAGGTTTATTATGAACATGCGGCGGTTAGAGGATGGTTGATTCCTGCTTTTACTGCTAATGGGAATGATGACGTGGCGGTTGTTGCGGTTTGATGTTGATCGGTATTTGTACGGGTATGCGTTTTTTACTTGTTTATTTTCTCGTCGTATTTGTTTACTTGGTGATGTATAAAATGGTTAGAAATGGAAACCTAGTTTAGAGGTCAGACTGGGTCTTTGATGATAATGGAATGAACCTGCTACTGATTTTGTTTTAGCATCGGTCTATATGTTTGTATCTTTTTTTGTTTCGGATTATTTTAAGGTTACCTGTTTATTTTCGCTGCTTTAATGTGTTGTGTTGCTTCCGTGTTTTGTCATTGTCGTGAAAGAACCGAGAAGTGGAGTGAATCGTGGATTCAGCTATATATATTTAGGGGAAATGAATAATTGTTTGCTTTTGTTATTTGATTGTTTAAGCAAGTTTTTAGGCCAAGCGTGATTCCTCCTGGGTAAGAAAACACGATAATTTCTTGAGTTGATATCAAGGAAAACATGTCCCGTGTTGCTTTTTTGGGTTGAATTTTTTGACATTAACTATTTATCCGGCTTTTAAAAAAAAGTTAACCGATTTAGACTGGTTTAGTAAGTTAGTTATCTCTAATTGTCTCATTGGTTGCTCCTCGGTAACTTGTCGGCAAGGTTTTAATATCGAAATCGAGCCTCGAGGCTTTTTTCGTTGGCCTCACAAGGCGTAAGCCTCGAGGCGAACCGAGACGTAAGCTTCAAGGTGGAAAATAATTAGATATATTTTTATTATTTTTATATATAAATTAGATATATTTTATATCTTTATCTTTATATATTATAAAAGAAAGCGTTTTTGAATTTTTGTCACGTAGCTCTTTACACGTCATTAATACGTCATTATTCAAGCTGACATGGCCGCCACTTGTCCGCCAACTCATGACACGTTATTGTTCCTGCAATTCGAAAAATGAATGTTTAAAATCACACGTTATGGTAATACCACCGTATTTAAGTCCCACGCTCACGCTGACATGTAATAAAAAAGGAATGTTTAAAATAGTTTCTTTATATATATATAGTAACATAATGATATTTTTGAATAAAATGCTATTTTTGAATATAAATAAATTTCGGGATTTAATTAGGTAAGTTTTTTTCTCAAATTTATTATATTCTAAGGAAAGTGTTTTAAATATCCATATATATATATATTAATATTAATTATTTTGGTAATTGCATATTTTAAGGATAATTCATTATAACAAAATTGATATTAATCTTTATCTTTATATAAATTACAAGGCTCGAGTAGGAATGTTACCCTAGAGGTAAAAGAACTTCTAATTAAGAGTTCTTTAAATTGTTAGGTTTTTTTTTAATATTTGTATGTAATAAATATTAAGTCGTGGGGTAGTGATTTTGGGACCACACAAATTACTTCACCTACCACAATGTATAATATTTAAAGCATATTATACAAGTACTGTAAATGAGTGATTGTGGTAGGTGAAGTAATTTATGTGGTCCCAAAATCACTACCCTAAGTCGTGTATAGGCAGAGGAGTTTGATGAAAAAGACAAAAGTACATTAACCGGGAAGTCCACATGTACAAAATTTACAAGGGTCTATACAAATAGGAAATATAGTATTTATCATGTCATTCAATTACTGGAAGAACCCATTAAGAAATAGATGCAAATGTCATCATTCTAATTCTTGACCTAGAGGTGGTAAAATGCGTTGGGCCACGGAGCAGGTCAAAATAGGTAGTTTTTTGGTACATGCCAAAACGGTATGCTTGATCGGTAATGTTTTCTATTTTTTTTTAAAGTAACTAATTAGTGTGTCTAATATGTTTATAAAATGGGCAAATTGAGTGGTTGAGCCTCATATTTTAATGGGTGTTCCAGCTTGGTAAATACAAGATTATAATTCGGTCTACTTTGGTAGTTAAAGTTCGTTATTCTTATAATAATTGGTAATTGAGAAATGTAATTACCAAACGAGGCCTTAAATGAAGTTATAATAAATAAAACGGGCCACCACTGAAGGTATATTGTTATCTATGATGATATTCGGTATTATAAATTTGTTTCAATAATAATAATATATATTGTGAATAAAATGGTGGACATCTTATGCATTAAAACTATATTTTTGGGCAACTTTAAGTTTCGAGTCGATTGCTTTGAAGCTAATACACACATAATATGTTTGTGCTTGTGCATTGTATGTGTTTTGATCCATTAAAGATTAAACATATCCCTTGATTATAAGTATGCAAGTTAAACCATGCTCATCTTTCTATGTTAAAGGCACTCAATTCTGTTTTTGAATTATAAAAAAATTATGAAAATTTCTATAAGTCACCCGTGATTTATCACGGGTTATAGGCTAGTTTTTATATATAAATTAGATATATTTAATAGTTCAACTTATTTATTATATATATATATATATATATATATATATATATATATATATATATATATATATATATATTATTTATATATTTTATACTTCCTCCGATTCAAAATAAGTGATACACTTTCCTTTTTGGGGTGATTCAAAATAAGTGATACACTTTGAAAACTTTTCTTATTTGGCAAAAAAAATGGGACCCACACCCACTAACTATCTACTTTAACAAAATGAAATGATCCCTTTACCCTTATTTTTTACTTTTAAACATCATTAACCTTACTTTATTCAAAAGGTGTGGGACCCATTCCCCACTAACCATCCAATTAATCTAATTTAATCATCATTATAATCTTTTACCTTAAAAACCGTGAAACACCAAGTGTATCACTTATTTTGAATGGGAGGAAGTATGATTTAAGTATTCAGGTTTGTTCTATAAATGTCAATTCACTTTAATAATTATATGAGGTATTTAAGTTTGTTTTATAAAGTTCAGCTCACTTAAGTAATTAAAATTAGATATTTATGTTTGTTTTATAAAGTCCAACCCACTTTATAATAGGTATTTAGGTTTATTTTAAAAGAATTAGGGTTGCATCCCCCTTCGTCCCTTCTTGCAGCCCATCCTCTCCAACATCAATCATCTCCGGAAGCTCCTCCATCTCCATCGTCTTTCACTGGCGATCTCTACCAGGTAACGCCTTGAACCGCCTTTGAGCATCTCAGGTCGCCTCTTTCAAGTGATGCTTACGTACCAAACATGGTCACCGAGACGTCACCTCATATACGTTTTTTCCGCGTCTTGCCTAAAGGCGCGCCTCATCGCGTATGCCTCAACCGCTTTTTAAAACCATGCTTATCGATTTATGACAATGTTGGCACCAACCATTTTGCTCACGTCTCATATCCGACGAGAAGAAGGAAAATATTATTCAATAATTATAAATATTAGAGATGCAATAATTCTTATAATGAACACCTACCAGCGCATCTGTATGCATATGTGATTATGTCATTAAGGAGTTTGAGCACTGTTGTTTGATTGTGGCTACCGGAGAGAAAATGTTATATTCTGGAATTATGGAGGTAAAGTTACAAACCTTATTTCAAATTCAATAGCGATCGAGTTATACTAAAAATTTAATTATTATTAGACTGTTCCTGTGATTGACATATATGATGGAATTTGAGAATGAATCTTCCATATTATGCGTGTGGGGGAGTATTTGGATCAACTTGAAAAACTCGGAGTTTAACTTGGGAAAAGAAATGAAGGATGAATATATTTCTTGCCTGTTACTGATTGTTCGGATATGTGTCAATAAATATGTTAGACTGAAACTGAGTTAGCACTTAATGACAAAGTACATGATACTTCGAATGATATGACTCTGTCCATACATGCTTTATTGGGATTATGCTAGTTGATAGTGGCAGCACTTGGAATTTCATCGACATTACAATTCAAAAACATATAGCAGGTCATTTTCAGCTTTCAACATATGTTCTTTGAATTGTAATGTCTATGAAATTGCGAGTGCTGCTATTGTCAACTAGCATAGTCCCAATAAAGCATGTATGGACAAAGACATCATTCGAAGTATCATGTACTCTGTCATTAAGTGCTAACTTAGTTTCAGTCTAATAGAATTATTGACACATATCAGAACAATCGATAACAGGCAAGAAAATATATGCATCCTTCATTTCTTTTCCCAAGTTAATCTCCGAGCTTTTCAAGTTGATCCAAATACCCCCACGTAATATGGAAGATTCATTCTCAAATTCCCCTAAAAAATGTCAATCACGGGAACATTCTGATAAAAATTAATTTTTTAGTATAACTCAATCGCATTTGAAATAAAGTTTGTAACTTTACTTCTATATTTCCGGAATAGAACACTTTCTCTCCAATAGCCACAATCAAACAACAGTGCTCAAACTCCTTAATCATATATGCATACAAAATCTGGTAGGTCTTCATTGTGAAAACACCTGCATACATTGCCAAAGAATTATTACATCTCTAATATTTATAATTCTTGAATATTATTATCCTTCTTCTCGTTGGATATAAGACGTGATTGGTGACGAGTTGTAGATAGAGAGACGGGAAAGGTGGAGAACTTGTCAGTTTCTCTATAGTGGGGAAGAGGGTAATATGACGCTGATGTAGGTAAAACTAAATAGAAAACCTGCACATCAAATCTCGGAATTCTGTTGAATTAAATTTTAAAGTATTTCCACATTGTTTTCCTTAAAAACACAAGAAACCACTTAAATCGGTTGCAACTAAGCATACTGTTTTTGAAGAAGGCTGCTGCAGAACTCAAGATCAAACCTTTCCTCCGGTGGGTCCCCAATGCAATCGAAAACTGCATCTGCGTTTGCAAAATCCTCTTCCGCCGTGTAACTGTAGTCACCATAAATTAATAAAAAGTCAACATCTTCATAAAATGAAGTCAACGGGTTAACCATAACAAAAAAAGAAAATGGAAAAGCTACCCGCTTTTTGTGACAATGCAAGTCATTCCAGCAGCTTTTGCTGCAGCAAGGCCTATGCCACTGTCTTCTACAACCACACATCTGCATACAAACACCAAAACAAACACTATTATTCGCCTTAAATTGTTGCAAATTGTCTAAAAAATACACTTATTCATCTGTACACCTTGATGGTTCGACCCCCAAGGTGGTGGCTGCTAAGTTGTAAATAGCCTGCAGAAATTTATATGAATAAACTCATAATCAAATAACAAAGTTTTTAATGAAGTTAATTTGTAGACAATATAACTAAATACTACCGGATCAGGCTTTTTACGAGGAACCACATCTCCTGCAAAAATTTGGATCTTTGCAGCTCGTTCCGGTCCCAAAAGAAATGAGACTATAGCAGACACCTACAATATATTCATTAGATCGATTATGAATGGGTCGATTTTGTAAAGAACTAGATTAAAAGGAAAGCCGCCCTATTTCTAACGCGTATTTAGAAAAATCTAAAATAATAGTGTTTTTGTATTCATATTTGTCGCAGTGATTATTTATAATAAATGGGCGAAATTACCCATTTTGACCCAACCCCGTCGCCCAACCTGTTTTGCCAATGATGCATACCGCTTTTTCATTAGAAGTGCTGCAAACAGCAACTTTAACGTCTTTAGCAAAAGCTTGATCAATTAACCTGTAATCATAACACAACCCTCAATATTTGTAATTATATAACAACCTGATTCTTAAAAAAAAAAAAAGCTAAACTGTATTTTAATACTTTGAACTTTGCGGTCATCTACTATCCAAAATTATTAAAGATGCATCATGATACACAAAATTGCCGGCTTAGTACATTGACTCGTTAATTTGGTCACATTTTCTTGCTTGACTTACTTTTGGTTGGAGCTTTTGACGGTTTACAAAATATACGTTCATCTCAATATATTGATATTAGAAGCAAATCACGTGAGAAAACAAGATCAAATTAGTGAGCCGGGATATTAAATCGACCGTATTGTCAAGTCGAGGGTACCAATAGTTTAGGTTAGTAGAAAACATAATCAACTAAATTCAGGGTACTAAATTGCATTTTGGCAAAAGAAATTCATAAAAATTGCTTACTTTGCAACTCCGGGACGAAGTGGCAACAATTTTTTCTCAATAAGCACCATAAAGAGCTCGGTTTTTCGCTTGTGGAGTGAAGCTATAAATTCCTTCCTTTCTTGTTCGCCTTTTGGCGCGTTTTCTGGCCAACCCGTTTGGTTGAAGTAAGCTGTCATTCTTTTACCTCAAACAAGACATCATCGAACGTGTTAAAATAATTCATCTTTTTATAGAGATTAACGAAGAAAGAGATATAACTAACATAGTGTAAGTATTGCGGGTACCTTTCTTTTCCACCACCAATTTTAAGTAATTCACCATACAAGTCTACATCCCATGTTACACCCAATTCTTTCTGTGTAATCAAAATCGATTAATAGTCAAAATCTTGGTCAACATTAGATGAGGTAGCAGTTTGACTTTTGAGGTCAAACTTAGAATTATTAATAGTGCGTTGAATGCTCAGATATTGATGAAATTGTATGACATATGCTACTAACTGGAAGATCTTAATGATAGGATTAATATACCAAGTTCGTATAAATGTTTAATTAAAAAAGGAATAAACCTGACCCCAAAAGTCAAATGAAAGAAGGAGGTCAAGACTTTAAGGTCAAAAGCAAAGAATTTACAAGCTAAAATTGCCACTGATTTTGTGAAAATTTAGAATATAAGATTATATAAATTAAACCTTATAAATAATATTTAAAAAACCAGTTTTTGCATGAACTGGCCAGTGCCTTCAATACAGTCGAACCGGTCAAACTGGATAAAAGTATTGTCAGTATTTATGATGCAACAATTATGTAAATGATGTACAAATGACAAAAAAAAATAATAGAAAAATACAAAACAAATACAACAAATAATTCTAAAAAAAGATATCAAAAACCTTTTTCCAACTAAATTGATACTTTTTAAGGTTCTATAACCTTTATAAAAATTCATATGTATATTTTATTTAACTAATTTTTTTAGAAAACCTAATTTTTTTCTAGTTTAATTGGATTTTTATGTTCAACCAATCGGTTCCAACCGACCAGTTTAAGTTGCTCATTCCAACCGCCTACCTTTTTTTTTCTCCAGGTGCAACTGGTCAAACTACCGGTTCAGTTTATATCCATGTCAAATTATAAAAGAGTGACCGAAAAGTCAAAATTTAGCCTAATAATTATATAACAAAAATGATAATAAATTCATACTTCCGTAAATGTGTCATTAAAGGAGACACGATGGCCGTCCTTCTCAGTATCAACGAGCACACCATCACAATCGAAAAGCAGAGCTGCAGGAACAATGGTTGAATCAACAGCAGAGCATTTGAAACTACTCCTTCTTGATCGTTGACTAAAATTTCCAGTCAACGGATTCGAGAATTTGGAGATTAAAGATCGAACTGAAATTTGTTTGCCTGATGGCAGTAATGTGGTTTTGAATTGATGGGTGGTGATATGGTGGGATGATTGTTTGTTGTTGATCAAGTTGTGGGAGCAAAGAACAGATGAAGATGATGATGTTGATGCCATTTGGGGTTTTGATTGGTGGTATTGTTTTAGTTCAGTTTCATGGTTATTTTGGGTGGAATTGTGATGGGGGAATTTGAATTTGGATTTGGTGGTGTGTGTGAGAACTAAAACTTTATCTTTAATGTCTATTAGCATTTGCATATCCACCACATACATTCTCCCATCATCCCGCAATTTCAAGTCAAAATGACTATTTTTAAAATTGTTTTTTAACCATAATTTTTATTCATAATTATTGTTTAATGTGATTGTATCTGAGGTAGCACCAAATTTCAAACACTTGGAATGGTGGCTTGGGCCCGGAAAAATGAGGGTTGTGGATGTCTCTGTCTAAACTCGAACCACTAACTCGCCACTAAAATAAATGTTCGACCGACTCATCTTCTACATTGCAAAACTGACATCTAGTAGAAGATAAGGTAATTCCCCTTTTAATTAAATTCAATTTTGTGGGAATTCCATCGAGCAATAATCTCCAAACAAAACAATTTACTCTCGGGGTGATCCAAAAAACAATGGTTTGTGGATGAATTATGGACTAAATTTTCAATAATAGTCTTTAAAGAGCTTACCGAGAATACACCTGATGGATCCGCAACCCACTGCCATTAGACAATTTTACGTGGGCCAACAAAAGTTCAAGATCTTTTAATTTATTGGAGCATGCTTGAGGGAATGATGAATCAACTATTGAGCACCTTTTATTTGAGTCAAGTGAATATAATTCAGGAAATAGGTCACATAGTTTTGGAATTCCCAACCACCGATCATGCCAAAATTATGTTTTTTGACCATTCTTGACTGTTCAATGTTTAAATTTATTGAGTGAAGATAATTCCCAACTTTAGTAATATTTTGCCAAGTGCCTGTAAAATTAGACTTTGCCAAAACAGAAAAGTTAGACTTAGAATAACCATGAATAAAGCATTATCTTCCATTTTTAACCTCCACCACCATTTTGTTAATAACTAGGTATTTGCATTTTTTTGCGATCAAATTCCAAAACCCCCAAAAATTTTCGGAGCCATATCCACCCATGCCAACAAATCTTAGTTTTTCCATTATTAGATGAACCCCATAAATATTTTCTTCTAAATTTATCTATTTCATCAATAACCTTTTGTGGTGCTGGATAAAGAGACATATAATATAAAACAAGACTATTAAGGACCGATTTACATATCGTTACCCTACCGCCAAAGGTGATACACTTTGCATTCTATGTCGATAGTTTTAATTTAATTTTGTCAATCACTGGTTTCCAACTTTTTTGATAGATTCATGTTTGCACCAATCGTAATTCCAAGATATTTAAATGGCAAATTTTCCGCTTCACATTTAAAATAGGATGCGAGGTCCCGAACTTCGCAATCAACGACACCAACACCAATGACTTTGCTTTTGGTAAAGTTTACTTCCAGACCCGATGCTACATGAAAACAATTTAAAATTATTTTGGGAGTAAGTTTTACACTCAGTTTATAACATAATTAATATGTGATAATTTCATATTAGGCAACTTAACTTGTATTTATTAACGAAATAAATACTAAAAACTATAAATACTTACCTGTAAATTAAAGTAATAAAGAGAGGAGTGGAAGACCATGTGAAGTTAAATACAAAAGGCATGGGTAGTCATTAATGACTGAGTTATTCATCCCTAGAGCCCGACATACTTCAATCTATGCACAAACTTCCCTACAATTAAATCAAATTAGTTATATACCCAAGGCTTGTAGCCTAGTGGTATTCAAGGAGGATTTAAGGTGTTGCCCATGACCTATTGGTCATGGGTTCAAGTCCCGTCGTGGATAAAAAGATGGAAGGTTCGAGGGAAGGCATACTGCCCCTCGTGGATGTCACTGTCTAGGCTCGAACCACTAACTACTAATTTGCCGTTCAAAAAAAAAAAAATCAAATTAGTTATATGCCTTCTGAATCTGGAACCCTCTCTTTATACTCAGACAGAATAAAGATTATCTACATTTTACCTCTTTCATACTCATTATTTGTAGGATTAATTATCATTGTTATTGTTGTTATATGCCTTTTGAAGACAACTATACGTACATTTTACTTGTGCACATATAACGGTTATGGTAGTTTGTTCATACATGTCAAATGTTACTATATCGATTTGGCTTTCCACAAAGTTTTTAGTTAAAAAACAACCTAGAGTGAGTTCGAATCACGATGTTCGTAACTGAATCACAAAAGTAAATGATGTCAGATAATTGTTTTATGATATGAAGGTGCTCCAATATTTTTAAAAGGTATTCTCATTTGAATACGTGATCTAACCGGTCGTAACCGTTTTTAAAAATATCTAATACTACATGTTAATATATGGAAGAAATCGAACATGTGATCTAGGGGTGAGCATTTGGACCAAAAATCCCAAACCAAACCGAAACTAAACCGAACCAAAACCGATAACATGTTATCGGTTCGGTTTCGGTTTTGAAAATTCGTCGTTTTTGGTATCGGTTCTACCGGTTTCGGTTCGGTTTTGGGAAAAGGATGAACATTTGGCCTAAAAAACCCGAACCAAAACCGAACTGAACCGATACCAACCGAACCAAAACCGATAGCATGTTATTGGTTCGGTTTCGATTTTGAAAATTCATCGTTTTCGGTTTCGGTTCTATCGCTTTCGCTTCGGTTCGGTTCAGTTTTTGGACCGAGCTCACCCCTAATGTGATCTGTAGGATATCATTTTAGATGTACTTATGAATACATCATTACCAGATGATTATGAAGGTGCTACAACTATAGTACAAAATTTTATGAATTCTATGAGTATAAATTAACTTTTAGCATATACATATAAAACACCTAACTAATTTCAAAATAAATAACCGACTAAGGTGGTGGCTTGAGGAGTCGGGGACCATAACATTTAAAACTTTGTAACAAATTTCACCAACCACCCCTCATCATACAATTTATAACTCCCAACCCCCTTAATAATAAATGTAGGTCGGTTAAAAGTTAAAACAAATAGACTTTAGATAATAACATGTGATATGGTTTTAATCGGTGTTCTTTGAATGCTACAACGTGTTATTGTCCTGATCTATGAGTTTACCGATTACGTAATTTTTTAGTTGGATTTTTTTTATTTTTTATTTTTGGAATCATTTTAGTTAAAATAACTAGATTATTAAAAAGTTGCAACAAAGATTGATTTTCAATAATAAATACTCCCTCCGTCCCACAAAAAAGTTCTCATTTCCCTTTAGCACAAGATTTTAGGTGATAGTTAATGGTGGGGTCATTGGTATTATTTTGATTAAAATATAAGGTTGGTTTGGAGAGAGAAAGATAATTAGTGGATGTTATTGATGGAGTTTTTAATAATAATAATATTTTATTGTGTGGAGCCCACCACATGTGAGAAATGGGAACTTTTTTGTGGGACAAAAGCTTTAGGAGAAATGGGAACTTTTTTGTGGGACGGAGGGAGTATAAGAGAACTGATATTTAGTTATGCTATTTGGTCCTACCCATAGTCTTATCCACTTGATAAGATGACAAGTGTAATTCATTAATTCTCTCTCTTAATATTATCCATTGATTTTGACACATATCTCCATCTCTAATGAGTAGGACTAAGTACCATTACTCTAAATATAATTTGTCTTAGTTAAATATAACTTCAATTAATTTATCTTAGCTAACTTCATATTCTGTTTCTTAAATGTCACGGTAACTAGTTAAAAAACACATACCAAAACACTTCATAAATCAATGTGAAACGATTTTCATATAATATGTAAGATCATTATTACCATGCCCAAAAATTGCATCTTCTATTATTTCGTACAAATGGTAGACTTTTATGATTGGTTATATTTAACCTTTCTTCGTATGTTATGTAAATTACAAGGCTCTAACATTTCATCAAATTTAATTTATAATCATTTATTTTAAAAAATTATATTATTATTTTCTTTTAAACACTTTACTCCTAAATTGTTTTAGTCTAGTCTAAAAAACAAATAACAGTTGATCAAATTCAAAACATAAAAATATTACACGTCATTTCTGAAAACTTACAACCTCTTTTGACATATGCAATTGACCAATGTCTTTAAAGTCAACTTTGACAAACATTTACCACTCTGCCACAAGAGTAAAATAGTCTTTTAACCACTTTTTCCAATTATAAAAACTAGTAGCAAAACACCACTTCAAAGTTCAAATAAACATAAAAACACGTCACTAACTATGTCAACTTCCTCCACCGCCTTCATCGCCGCCACCTTCCTCCTCCTCACCACCCTCTCTTCCGCCGCTCCTCCTCCACAACGCCCGTTCAAAAAAATCTACGCCTTTGGAGACTCATACACCGACACCGGAAACACCTATTCCGCCACCGGCCCTAGTGCCTTCAGTTACGTCTCCAACCTCCCATACGGCCGGACATTCTTCCACCACCCAACCAACCGCTACTCCGACGGCCGGTTAGTTATAGACTTCGTCACCGAATCACTCTCCTTACCTTACCTACCACCCTACCTCAACCCCAAGGCGGACACTTCTTCCGGCATCAATTACGCCGTCGCTGGGTCCACCGCTATCCGGCATGAGTTTTTTGTCAAAAATAACCTTACTTTTGATGTGACACCTCAGTCTCTAGTGACTCAACTTCATTGGTTTAATAAGACGTTAGAGGGGCAAAAATGTAAAAGTGCTAGATTAACGCCGGAGGAATGTGCGGCGGTGTTCCGGGATGCGTTGGTTTGGGTGGGTGAGATCGGAGCTAATGACTATGCTTACACCATTGGATCGACGGTGACCGGTAAAACTATTCAACGGCGTGCTATTCGAAGTGTGACAGGGTTTATAGAGGTAACTAAACTAACTAGGAACGATTTTTTTATTGTTTAATTATTTGTTAAGATTTGTAGAATATTATTTTTTTCACATGATTAAAAAATTTTAGGATCCAAGTATTTTCCTTAAATTATTTTTACAAATATTCATGTTAAAAGTGTTTTTATTTCTTTAATATAATTTTAACAAACATCAAAATTATCCTTCTCATTTAACAAACATACTTCCTCCGTAACAATATAAGTGAATCACAAGTTTACGTTTTTTGAAGTAAAATAAGGTAATAAGAGATTAGTGAAATTAAATTGGGTAATTAGAATGGATGGGGACCCATACTTTTTACTACTTCATCCGTTTCAAAATAAGTGATACATTTGAACTTACACATTTTTTGAGACAAAATATGATAATGAAGATTAATTAGATTAAATTGGATAGTTAATGTAAGATGGGTCCCACATATTTGAATTAAAGTGAAGTTAATGATGTTTAAAAGTAAAAGTAAGGTATAAGGGTAATTTCACTTAATTAAAGTGGATAGTTAGTGGATGATGAGTTCTATTTTTTTTACCAAATAAGGAAACTTTTGAAGTGTATCACTTATTTTGAAACACACCAAAAAGGAAAGTGTATCACTTATTTTGAAACGGAGGAAGTATTTTGTTGATTTTATAGGAAGATGTCAAAAATGGATGGGGCCCCACACCTTTAATGATGTTTAAAAAGGTATAAGTAAGGGTAAAGAAATAATTTTAAATATAAAAACTTACCAAAAAGGTAAATTATTAAATTGATTCACTTATTTTGATACACCCAAAAAGGAAAGTGATTCATTTATTTTGATACGGAGGAAGTATAATATTCATGTGGGACCTGCAAAAAATACTTAAAAAATGAGATAATTGCTTTAACGTTCGTCATAGATTTGGCGAACGGGCTTTTGACAGTAGCAAGGATGTAGTTAGGCGGCCACCAAAGTTGTGTGGCGTGAGTTTATCACAAACACCGTGTGGTTTTAGTAGAACGATCACGCTAATAGTATGATTACATTTTAAACTTTTCAAATTCTGTTTATCTATATTTAGTTAAATTTCTACGTTGTTTATTCTTTCTGTTCTCTTATGAAATATTCATGATTCAATACATTTTTATTATCGAGCGTCACATTAACCATATACTCCGTATTACTCCCTCCGTCCCTAAATAAAGTTCCCATTTGTGTTGGACACAACATTTTAGGAGATAGTTAGTGGTGAGGTATTTGGTGTTACCTTTTGATTAAAATATAAGGTTTGATTGGAGAGAGAAAGTGTTTTAAGAGATAGTTAGTGGTGAAAGTATTGGTAATAATATTATTATATTAAGTGGACCCCTTATGTTTGAGAAATGAGAACTTTATTTAGGGACAAAACTTGAAGGGGGAATGAGAACTTTATTTAGGGACGGAGAGAGTATATTTTATTAATGAGAATAATATACATACACTATATAAGGTATTAAAATTTCATAGAACTATTAATAATTATTTAAATACTTATATAATTTATAAGGTAATAAAAACCTCATAAGATAGTATCTATTAGACTGGTGGTAACGCACGACCAAGTTGATGGTCGCGAACTCGGACGCGTCCCAACCGTTACGAGCACACCCCTACGATGCGTCACTTGAGCTCAATGGACAGCCGTCTGATTTTCAAAGGGGAAGGGATTTTTCAAAGAGGAATAGCTTGGTCGCCTGGTTACGTGAGTTTGGTCGGGATTTTTTATGTGTTTGGTCGGGCTGATGTGTCAGGGGGTGACCACTAAAACAGTGGTCACCCATTACGCATAGTCTAGTTGTAAAATCTTTAGTGAAGAAAGTGTGTAAGGTTTAAAATATTTCTTGATAAAAGTTTTTATAGTGTACTAATATTCTTTTTGTTTTGCTAGACATTACTCAACAAAGGTGCAAAATACATGGTGGTCCAAGGCCTCCCGACCACCGGTTGCCTAACCCTAGCCATGTACCTCTCACCCGAGACAGACCGCGATGACATGGGTTGTGTTGCCACCGTCAACAACCAAAGTTACATACATAACACCATCCTCCAAACCAACATCCAAAACCTAAGAAGAAAATATCCAAAAGCCATAATTGTGTACGCTGATTACTGGAACGCTTATCGGTCTATCATGAAAAACGCAACAAAACTTGGATTTAAGGAGCTTTACAAAGTTTGTTGTGGGTCCAGTAGTGGACCCTACAACTTAGACTTATCAGCTGCTTGTGGGTCCAAGTCTGCAACCTCGTGTCAAGACCCTTCTCAATATATCAATTGGGATGGTGTTCATCTTACTGAAGCTATGTATAAAGTGGTTTCTGAGATGTTTCTTAAAGGTCGTTTTGCTCATCCTCCATTTGAGTACTTGTTGAAAAGCAAACAAAACTCGGGCTAGATGATGATAACGGTCTTGTTGTAGCTTTTATTCGCTTTATATCATTTTTTTTATTTTCATTATCAATTTGAGTACCCCATAATAACATTTTTGGGTTTGCGAACAACTTATAAAGGGGAATTTGACTCTATATGGCTCTATTATCCTCAAATTGTGATCTTTAACGTCCTTAAATGAAAATACATTAACATGTTTTCACAAATTGGCTTCATTAAAGCATCTATTATTCACAAATGAGATTAAAAAAATGATATTCCCGCTTATGACGGGCTCTTTCGGGATGGTTGAGTTTTGCTCGTGATGTACATGATCTAACAGTTACCGTCACCATTTTCAAATACTTATCCGGCCATCTGATAAATGTTTACCCCGAGAAGAGATGAAACTCGTGACCTCTAAGAGATCATTTTAGGCGCTTATACTGATAATTACCAAATGGTTTCAAATGAGGCAATCATAATGTAAAATCTTCTATTTTGCTAGTCACAAATGAAAGTTTCAACATTTTCTACAAACAAATGCAACTATAAATACACTCTCAAACACAATTACATCACCTTTAAAGAACTCACATAACATCTTTCTCCCAAAAAAACCTCATCTTTTTCACGGATCAATCACCCCAAACGCAAGCGATATCAACTCATTCGACAAAAGAAACCCATCCGGATCACTTAACCGAATAAACCCAATCTCATTTTCCAATCTTTCCTCATCCAAAACCAAAGATCCAAACTCATCTTCCATAATTTCTCTCCTTTGATCATCCAAAAACACCACATGCCCACTTTTCATATACGGTTCATAAACCTTACACAACTCCACACCAACCGAACCCCCAAAATCTTCAACAAAACTCTTAAATTCCAACCCTTTTGATGTTCTTAAAGAAAGCATCACAATATCCATAGCCATTTCCACTTCATCAACGTCATCATCTTCTTGGCCCAAATCAATCAATCCAGTTTCCAAATCGTGCACGTAATTTGTGTAATCTTTTAACTTTTTTGGTCTTGAATATCGGGTCCCGTTTATGTAACTAGCTGAACCTAAACCGAAGGCGTAAAAAGGTTTGTTTATCCAATATGTGTAATTGTGTTTGCACTCGTAACCGTTTTTGCTATAACTACTAACTTCATAATGATTGTAATTAGCCTCTGCAAGCTTTCTTGAAGCCATTCTGTAGAATTTTGCAGATTGGGTATCAGAAGGTAGTGGGAATTCACCTGGTGTGTACCTGTAAAAATGAAAATACTTTGTTTTGTTTGTAAATTACAGAAATTGTTCATGTGGTATTTCAAATTACAGAAATGAAAGAAAGAAATTTAAAAAATCAAAAAAATTAATTGTAAGGGTATTTTGGTCATTTTACATTTAAATGGACGAAAAATTTGAAAACCATAGAGAAAAAATAGAAAGAATTTGAAAACACATCGGGTGACTTTCAACACATTTGGCCCGATCGACCCATTTGACCCGATCAACCCATTTGACCGGTTTCAATTTTAGCTAGGTTATAATTACCAAAACCTAATATTAATTCCTTTATAATATACATAACAGAATTATGAAAAGAAAAAAACTTACAATGATCCAAATTTGGTATCTTTTTCGACTTGCAGATCATAAACCGATATATGATTCGGTTGTGCTTTAATAGTAAGTTTCAAACTTTCTTCCCACATTTCTTGAGTTTGATGTGGTAACGACGAAATTAAATCCATACTCCAATTTCCAACCCCACATGAACCAACAATCTCAACTGCTTCAAGAACATCCTCAACACCATGAGCTCTCCCACAAGCTTTCAATAACTCATCTTGAAATGCTTGAACACCTAAAGAAACCCTATTCACACCTAACCCTAATAACTCATTCAATTTCGTAGCATCAAATGTTCCAGGATCCATTTCCATTGATATCTCAGCATCCGAACACACCCCAAATTTCGATCTCAGTGATTCCAGAACCTTCGCGACGAGTCTAGGTGGCACCAGTGACGGCGTACCACCACCGAAAAAGACGGTTTTGAGAGGCGGGTGGTGGTCGGAATGTGCTTTTGTTGCTTCAATTTCACGAATTATGAGATTGATGTAATTTGAGATTCGTGGGTCATCGTCTAGGGTTTCGGGTGCTGAAGATCCTAGAGCGAGAATCGGGAAATCGCAGTAATGGCAGCGTTTGCGACAGAATGGGAGGTGGATGTAGGCTGAAGATGGCGGGAGTTTGTAAACTGGGGTTTCGATGGTTGGAATGTTGAGTGAGGCATTTCGTCGAACAGTTGGTGGGCTTTTTTGTAGTGCAGTAGAAAATGAAGGTGGTTTGATGAGGAGTAGCTTCTGGGGTTTGGTTTTTGAGTGGAGAGTTGATAGCATGGGAGCAATGGTTGATTTCAACATCGTTTTTAATGCGAAAGGGAGAAAGATAATTGTGTTGAAACTGAATGTATCATAGCATGTTAAAAAGATCCATTTTCAAGAAAATGCATCGGTCCCCAAATGCCTTCAATTTTTCGAATGTTTTTGGAGCTCTTGTCTACTCTCACTCTTTAAAGAAAATTAAAATACGTCTCATTTTGGATTATTAAAAAATGTTATAAACATTTAATTTTAGAAAATGATAATCCCTCCGTCCTCAAATTATAGATAAAATGTATTTATTACATTATTCAATTAATAAAATTTTATCTTTAATATCTAACTATTTTTTAATTGGTGGAATTTTTAAATTGACAATAATTTTAAGATAAATAAAAAAGAAAAGTGTGGTTACTTGAAACTTGAAATTAAGTAACGGCCCTTTTTAAATATATTGTGAAAACGTGTAATTAAACAAACTAGAGGGTGCATGTAAAAATTTCTAATTATTGGGGGCTCTTACGACAATAAGTAAACTTCGAGGGACCTGCCATGAGTATACCTGAAAAATTGATCCCAAACCAATAAATGGAAACACCGAGAAGAAAAGAGTTACCAACGACTGAGCAGCCATGGACGTCGGCGAAGAAGCAGAGAAGAAGAACGGAAGTGAACAGAACACAAATTGCGAAGTACTCGAGAAGGTCGGTAAAGTTATCGTCACGATCAGTGAAGCCAAAAACGTTGATCAAGTTATTTGCGCTCTTCACTCTCTCGCAGTCCGCCTTTTCCCTCTCGATTCCCGCGCATTTTTAGGTAATTTATCGCCTTCAATTTGATCATATACTATAGATACTATTAAATTACTTCGTTATTTAATCATTAAACTGTTGGAAATGGAAATATGTTCTGTGTTTTTTTCTTCTTCTTTCTGATTAGGGCTTTTTATAAGTGATCAACACCTACTAACTGCTTCAATTTTGATTTATGAATTTGTAGGTAGCATTGACAAGCAGTACAGAGATGAGGTTTGTAATCTTTTGTTTAATTTTGAGGTCCAACAAATATATATTTTTAGCTTATAATTAAAGCGAAATCATTTAATAAGAAAAAGATACTGCATTATACTAAGAAGAGGTCTGTAAATGTATCTATGTTTGATTATAATTTGTATAGATTATTGGAGCTGAAGTTCCTTCAGTAAATGAAAGAGATAACTGGTGGCAGAAGTTTTATCAAAGTTCTGCATTTCCAACAATGGCTAGAGTGTTGTTGCAAGGTAATTACTAAATTGCATATCTATGAAAAAAAAAATCTTTCATTTCTGTCCTACATTTTGTAGAAATTGCAATTGCTTTCACTTAAAACTGAACCGAAATTCTGTTTGATATGCAGATATTGCTTTAAATTGGCTAACATGTTTCCCAATTTCTGCAAAGAAACATTTGTATGATGTATTCTTTTTAAGGGGCTGCATTTCCGAGGTTGTACAAACTTTAGTTCCATATTTACAACATAACACAAATGGGCGACTTGAAACAAGCATCTGCTCAAATACTGAAAGGTATTGCCAATATTTGAGAAACTAGACAATTTCCATTTTTTTGTGTGATCAGAAGTTATATTTTGTAAGATATAAATTCGAATTTATAACAGATTGCTTGCACTATGCTTGCTTGAAAATGATGGTGTGCTCCAGTTGGCACGAGAATTTTCTCACAAATCCAAAAACATAAATTTTGAGCAGCACAAGCTTGCAATCTCTAGAGTGGCTCAGATCGTGACATCTGTCCCTGATAAAGCACGGTCTGGAGCTTCCACATTACTTTCATCACAGTATCCTTCATGTCAATTAACATCAAAGAAAATAACCGATAATTGTTATATATGAATTATGACATTATTTTGTGTTTTTCATCCCAAACATGTTGGATCTTGTTTTATCTTAATCTGATTGTGTCAGCTTATATGTCAAAAGGATTACAATTCAGCTAATTCAGGCAGCAGAAGAGTGGGAAAAGAAATATATTAACAAATCAACTAACTTTAGTAGAAATGATTTAAATGGTTCTATCCTATTTATTGGAGATGCTTTTGCTCGTATTTGTAGGCGAGGGTCCACAGGTACATTTTGATTCGTAACATTTTGTATTTTATTTTATTTTAATTTTCAATTAATGACATCACTATTCAATATGATACAGATGTGCTTTTAAGTGTATTGATTCCACAAATTGTAAGTGAAGTTCAAGCCCTGTTGCAGTCAGAGAGTGATTTAACTGTTTCTGAGGCTTTGAAATCAAAGCCTGGTTTGCAATTTTGGTCAAAAATTATGGAGGCAGTTAAAGATTCTTATGCTGTAGAACGAATAACAGAGCAGCTTTTACAAAATTTAGCAACTCAAAACATAAATGATGTTGAAGGTTATTGGATCCTTTGGTTGTTGTTTCACCAGATTCATGACCTCCAAACATCCATCAGGTGTGATATATTTCTGGGAGTGAAGGTGGCAAACTGGGCGGGTCGGGTAATTGGTCAAAACTGGCAAGTTTTTACGGGTCGAAACATGCATGTAGCATATTTTTTCAACTTTTTCATAAATAGTTGGCGTGTCGAGGATTATTTTAATCATATAATTTAATTAATAATATATTATTAATAATCTACAGGTCCATGTTTACAGAAAGATTTTTACTCTGGAAAGTGTTCCCCATCTGTTGTCTGAGATGGATCCTTCAGTTTTCAGTTCTTCAATGCCCTCCTGATACTACATGTGAAGTCAAAAGTCAAAGTCAACACAATCTATTGGATACCACTAAGCGTCTTCTAGCAGTATGGTCCAAACGAGAGTTTGTACAGTCAGCACCAGTAGAGCAACAAGCTTGTATCTTTTTTTGTTTATTCTTTCCTAGTATTAATTAAATTTTCAACATAGTTACCATATTATGCTGTAAATTGTCCATTTTACACTTGTACCCCTTTTATTTTAATATGATTTCCTTAACTTGAGATTCAGATTTAACTGCAGCAGTTGGCCTTTCTTTAGAAAAGCTAAAAAAGGAAGATTTAGATGCTACCAAGGATGCAATGCACTTGATTCTTCAAGGAGTTAGCTGTATGTCTTGTTTCCTTTACTTAAAGGTGCCAACTTCAACCCATTTACTTGTAAATGGGTCGATTCGGGTTATCTTTTATCTCTAACGGGTCAAACGGGTAAAATAATAAAACTTAGCTTTAAATTAATTGGTTGAACGGGTAGAAACTCCCCCAACGTGTATTTTTAATGCATATAAGATAAAACATCCTAATTCATTTTACTCAAAAGATTTGGCTATTATTGAAAGAGTAAATTACATAAATCGCCCTTGTGGTTTGTATGGAATTACGGATTCATCCCTCGAATGATTCCAATTGAAATGATATAATTTTTTCCATCACAATTTTGACACAATAATTATATACCATTTACACACATTTCAAAATTACCCATTACCCAACCCGAGCGGCCTGCCCGGCCCGCCCATTTGTAGATGATAATGCTGTAATGATGGATTTATATTTCCAATTCATTTAGACTTTTTTTATTAAAAAATTGTCCAGGTAGGCTGGAGAGCCCGTCTCATTTGGTTCGCAAGATGGCTAACAATATTGCTCTGGTTTTTTCAAAAGTGATTGATCCGAGCAATCCTTTGTATCTTGATGATAACTGCAAAGATGAAAGTATTGACTGGGAATTCATATCAACAAATACCAATAGGGGTGAATTGGTAATTTCGGATGACAAAGAAACAAATATAAAACAAAATGAAATCCATATTGATTTAATCCCAGACACTAAAAATAAGAATAAAAATAAAGGATTGATAGAGTTGACTTTGGTTGACCCTGATGAGGTTATTGATCCTGCAATGTTGAATAATGGGGATGACAATGATGATGATGATGATGATGGTGATGGTGATGATGATGATGAAACATCGAGTGAATCTTCTTTACAACCGTATGATTTGTCTGATGATGATACTGACTTGAAAAAGAATTTTGCACAATTGGTTGATGTTGTTGCAGCACTCAGGAAGTCTGATGATGCTGATGGTGTAAGTTTTTTTTTTTTTTAATTATTATTTTATTTAGGCCAAAATGCATATTGGTACCCTGAACTTGGCTGACTAGGTCCGCTACTACCCTGAACTATTAAAGGTGCAACATGGTACCCTGAACTTGACAAAATGGTCGATTTAGTACCCTGACTCACTAAATGGTCTTTTAATCTCATGTGATTTGCTTCTAACATCAATATATTGAGATGAACGTATACCTTTTTGGCCGTCAAAAGCTCCAACGAAAGTAAATCAAGTAAGAAAACACAAACAAATTAATGAGTCAAGGTACTAAATCGACCATTTTGTCAAGTTCAAGGTACCATGTTGCACCTTTAATAGTTCAGGGTAGTAGAAGACCTCGTTAGCCAAGTTCAGGGTACTAAAATGTATTTATGCCTGATATTTTTTTATTGCAGGTTGAAAGAGCTCTGGATATTGCTGAAAACCTAATTCGAGCAGTTCCCGATGAACTTCCATTTATAGCAAGTGATTTAGTCAAAACCCTAGTTCAAGTCCGTTGTTCTGATTCAACAATAGAAGGTGAAGAAGAATCAGCTGAAGAAAAAAGACAAAAAGCCCTAATTGCTTTAATTGTCAATTGTCCAATAGGAACCCTAGATCCAATAAACAAATTATTATATTCACCAAATATAGACACCAGTCAGAGAATAATAGTTCTTGATGTTATGACCAATGCAGCACTCGAGCTTGCTAATTCAAAAACCAGTAGAAAAAACAAGGGGTTAAAAAGTCAAATATTGACCGTAGGTGAAACCCAACCATGGTTTATGCCAACTAGTGTGGGGTCCACGGGTGCAACCATGTGGAAAGAGATATCAGGAACTGAATCACCGTTGACTTTGACTTATTCTTATGAGAGAGACCTGCCTAGTAAAACGGGCCGGGTCAAAAGTGGAAAGTCAAGAAGGTGGAGTGGAAAGTCAATGAATGATGATCGGGTCGAATGGGGTCAGAATAAGTTCCCTCCATTTGCAGCTGCGTTTATGCTGCCAGCTATGCAGGGGTTTGACCGAAAAAGTCACGGGGTTGACTTTCTTGGAAGGGATTTTATTGTTCTTGGAAAACTTATTCATATGCTTGGTGTTTGTATGAAATGTTCTGCTATGCATCCTGAAGCTTCTGCTTTGGCACTCCCATTATTGGATATGTTGAGTTCTAGGTATAATAATGTCAACCCATTTGCTTATAAATGGGTCGGGTCATGCTTTATCTCTAACGGGTTAAACAAGCAAAACAAAAAATAATTGTTATAAAGAAACGGGTTGAACAGGTCAAAACTCATCCAAAGTGTATTTTAACGCACTAAACCTTTTATATCATTTAAAATGGGTTAATTGTGATTTAATCCTCAAACTTTTACCAATTTGGTGGTTTAAACCTTCGAGTTTTTTGTACATAATTTATAGTTACTTAACTTTGGTCAATTTGCTTAAAAAACCACTATGATATGTTATCACAGGTTAATCAT
Organism: Calendula officinalis; assembly: GCA_963853835.1. NCBI lineage: Eukaryota > Viridiplantae > Streptophyta > Magnoliopsida > Asterales > Asteraceae > Calendula > Calendula officinalis. The sequence continues at coordinate 16,789,314 of OY970829.1, read as the reverse complement.
AAGTTAATAATTACTACTCCCTCTGTCCCTAAATAAAGTTCCCATTTGTCTTGGGCACAAGATTTAAGGAGAAAGTTAGTGGTGGGGTTATTGGTAATAAATTTGATTAAAATATAAATTTGATTTGGAAAGAGAAAGATAGTTAGTGGAGTGTTAGTAGTGGGGTCCTTAATAATTATATTATTTTATTAAGTGGACCCCATCAACTTGTGAAATGGGAACTTTATTTAGGGACAAAAATATAAGGAGAAATGGGAACTTTATTTAGGGACGGAGGGAGTATAAAAAATTATTTTAGCCCGTGAATTTTTCTTTTTTCACAATAGTTTAGTCCCTTGACTTTTATATAAAATTTTATACCATCACCACAAAATGACCGCTTTGACTAGTAGCAGGTCAACAAAAGGGTTAAAATATTACCCATTTTGCCACCACTATCTTTACATGGTCCTCTTTTTCTTTCGGAATTTTAATTTATTTAATTAATGGTTTTAATTGCAGGTCTGTAAGCCATCATGCAGAAGCATATGTTAGAAAATCTGCCCTATTTGCAGCATCATGCATATTATTGGCTGTTAATCCTAGTTATGTAGCATCTGCACTAATTGAAGGAAATAGTGAATTATCCAGAGGCCTGGAATGGGTTCGCACATGGGCTCTTTCTGTTGCCGAGTCAGATACTGATAAAGAATGTTACATGGTAAGTGGGACCCACAAACCAAAACATTAAATTAAATTAAATTAAGCCAGATACTTAGTGTTAAAATTAATTAATTATTAAATAATTATGATTTTTTAGATGGCAATGGCGTGCCTTCAACTCCATTCAGAAATGGCTCTCCAAACATCAAGAGCATTGGAGTCATCTGATAGTGTTGTCCAAACAAGAGGCATAACTCTTCCATCAAATCAGTTCAAAGGGAAAATTAAAATCTCCTTCTAATATTTGGTATGTTTCTTCGGCTTATTCATGTTTATTTCTCATTATAATGTACCTTTTTAAAAAGTGTAAATTAGTAGATGGTTAAATTAGATGACCGTGACAAATATTTATGTCTGATTCATATGTGCTTGCGGAAGTCGGTTGAGTTTTAGATAAGAAAAAAAAATGATTTGTGGCAAACAATTTGGTTATGACTTATCAGCTATATCTAAAAAAAAAAAAAAAAAAAAAAAACCCATATAACAAGTTTTTTTTAAAAAAATGTGGTTGATCTGTTTATTTTTTCCCAAACATCTGTTCTGCAGGTTTTTCTTTATGATCAGATAACCTTTTAAACAACCCCACTTCTAACAAATATTGATGCTATATTATTTTTAATTTCATTCTAATTATAATTCAAATGTAAAACTTGAATCATTCTTATCATGAAAGAATATGATTTTTTTTTATTATAAAGAATTGAGGTCTTATTAAGTATACTAGGTATCATCTGTGAAATAATATAACAAAATTTAAATTATATAAGTTTGGGGTTGTTCGGTTTGGATGAAACCAGACCTTTTGTTTAATAAAAGAAGAAAACAAATCCGTAATGTCAGATTTAAAGTTAATCATTTTCTGGTTTTGGTTTGGTTATCCTAATACCAACTGTGTTGTCAAAATGTTGCATTAATCAGTTGTACTAATCCACCGTTGAATTATATGAAGCCAGTAAGTAAACAACGAATCCATGTATAATTGTACAGTCTTGAGGAAAAAGCAGAATATTTGACGGAAGAACATGAGATCTTTTTTAACAACCTGTTATAGTAGGAAAGCCTTATATTTCAGAATTAATTCATCAAGTTGTTGTGGCTAAATCCCCTTCAAGTGTCCCAAAAAATGTCAGTCATAATGTCATTGCCCTTGGGTGCTTGTATGCATACTAGTAATCCTTTCAATATGAGGGAGAGTAATTTTTGGTTTGTGTTATATACAAGTTATATATAGGGCAATTTTTTTTATTTTTTTTTAATAATATTGCTATAATTACAGATCATTCTTAGTCTAAGGGCGCGTTTGCTAGGAAGAAATTCAGATGAATGAAATAAATCAAATAATGTGGACACCCGCCAAAATAAATAAATAAACAAATAAACAAATTAAAAGCATCAAGAGTAGCTACAGAACACCAACATTTAACTTCATTAACTAGCACTCAAGTCCTCTCTCTCTCTCTCTCTAACCTACAAATTCTCCTTCATAAATCAACAAATTCCTCATTATCTCCCACTCATTCTTTACTACTCATATGACGAATCTACCACCATAACACAATCCCAAATGATCACCAAATTCAAAACCTCACTCTCCAAAACCAAAACTCATTTCTACCCTTTGGCTGGAAGATTGTCCACCAACCAAAAAACCATTGATTGCAACGATCATCAAGAGGTTCAGTTCTCAGTAACCCAAGTTGAATCCAACCTTTTAGACTTCATCAAAAGTCCAATAATCGATGAATTGAATCAACTTGTGAAGGTGGACTCATCATATATTGAAGAACAGTTAGCCATCCAAGTTAACTTGTTTGATTGTGGTGGCATAGCGGTTGGTGTATCAATATCTCATAGAATAGGAGATGCTTGTAGTTTTTCTTCATTTGTAGGCCATTGGTTTGCGGTGGCTCAAGGATCAAAGATTCCATTCGTTTCGTGGTTCTCCTCCTTGACTCTGTGGTTCTATTCCCTCCTATCAAGGAGATGTATGTATCACTCGAACCCCTAACGATCCAACGGTTCAAGTCTCATTGATAAAGAATCTTGTAACAAAAACGTTTGTGTTTAGTTCATTAGCCATAAACACATTGAAACAAGAAGTGGCTAAGACCGATAGCATCCTGGTTAATCCAACCAGGGTCGAGGTGGTGACCGCTTTGATATCGAACTTTCCATTCCATACACTTTAGGCGAAAGATGGCACCTTTTGTTACAAGATCACCAATTTGGTAAATCTTTTTCAATTGGCTAATGCAATAGCTCATCAAGCCCGGTATAGATGGAAATATGATTTTAATTTAAAACATAAAAATTAAAAACATTTGAACATGTTATGCTCAACTTCTAACCTCGACAAACCTTTTGTTTTACCGTTAATCCGGATCAATTTGAAAATTTTATTAATTTAACAAGTTAATAACAAGAGTACTTAGATATTCCAAAATTTATTTTTCTCACCCCCAAAATCATTGCCCTCACCATTGATTTTGGATGCTACATCTCTACCATTAGAGAAGAGTTCTTTGTGATCTTATTGAATTGTACACAATTTCCCACTACTTAAGTTCATCATCAAGAACTTAATTAGTAGAAGTAATGTTTTATTATCTGCAAAGAAATCCGGATCGGTAATTATCATGTCGATATCTTAACATTTCCAGCAAGATACCGCGACAATCGGTCTCGATTTCCATCCAAGTACCAAACACCCTTTCTCTTCCGCAATGGTGTACCCATCACAAATCTCGAGTTTTGCGAGCCATTGTTTCGCTTGGTTGACCATTTTGACCGGTGCAGCTTGGAACCCAGCCCGACTCATTCTTCTCCTCCATTGATCAACCCTTTCGTGCCTTTCAACCCGATTAGGCCCTTCACAACTAACAATATTTTTAATTTCTTCTGCAAAGTAAAATTGTTCGATTTTGGCCCGTTTAGTGTCGTATTTAGGTAGCATCACATCAAGTGCGTCGAAAATTGCTGAGTAATAATGTAGTGCTTCCATAAACCTTCCGAGAAAGAAAGGCCCGTTATGGTTCGAATCTTGTTCGACAAGTGTCAAGACTTTTGGGTTAAGGGAGTGGATTATTTGTAGAACCGAGTTTAATGCACCCCGGCTTTCTTTTACGACACAATGAAGTTGGAGAATACTATTTATCACTAGTACTTCATTTTTATAGGTCTTAATGTCCTCGGGTTTTAGATTTTCCAAACTACTTTCCACGGTAGAAAATTTGAAATTTATGCCATTTTCTAGGGCATATGTTTCAAGTTCATTACCGATGGTAACAAACTGGTTAACAAAAGGACCAACTGCAGTGATCCTTAAACAACGTGGGCCTGGAGTCTTGTCAGCTAGACTTCGGATTAACCCACGCCATTGGTGTCCATGTTGTAAACCTAGTGTCATTCCTAGGTCTACAACATGAACATAACTCTCTCCCTCAAAGGCTTCCAATATCGTTAAGTTCGCGACAAAATGACCAAATTTAATGTGTGGGCAAGTCTCGTAAACTAGTCGTAATGCTTTTTCTTTTTTGTCTAATGCAATAGGATTCATGTTTCTTGCATGGGCTACCAGCCCAACTGCACCAAGTGGTTGCATTAGTGACAGTCGGTCTGTGAGCCCCTGCATGAAACATGATGCCACCCTTTGGAAAGACGACCCAAAAACAAGTGCATCACACCGAAGCTTAGCCAATAAATTTGTAGCATGTGTTTTATCTCGACAAGCAACCGCCTCCGCACACGAAATGAGTAATTGCACGAGATGCATCTCGTCCCTATTCTCCTTATCATCAAGAGTCCCATAATCCGAAATTGCATCCTCAATGGCCTCGGCTTCTAAATATCTTTGTGTATACATCCAAATATGGTCACGAAATCGAGGGTTTTGGAAGCTATTTGTACTATTACTCCTATGGATAGTCACATTTCTTCCATCTAAAAAACTATCATTTCTGAAACTTGTTTCGGGCATGCTTTTCGATCTTTTTATTGGGTTATCGAAGACCGACAATAAACGTCGAGGGTATAATGATGAGATGATTGAAAGATCTTGACCATCATTTAATTCATTGTTTTCACGAAAATCATTGGTACCCATTTCAAGAAATACATCCGATTTTCGTTTCGTGCCACCATTTTTGAATCTTGGATCGATTCCATTTATACCCACTTTAAGACGATTGCGAAATTGTTCATTGTAAAGTGGGTTTGATGACAAGAAACCAGGAGCCATTGAAGTCTCTTTTATGAGTTCTTTCTGTTTAAAGTTCAGAAGAGATTCAAAAAAGGCTCTGAAAAAACCATAAGGCACTCGAGTTGGACTTTTATAGAGGCAAAGTGTTCTTAGTTATTGTCGATTAATATAATTTAATATTCAAGATATTTAGAAAATTGTAATTAAAATTTGAATGACTTTACTCTTGTGTCTTTTTTATAGAAAATATATGCTTTCATCGATCAATCATATCGCGTCTCAGACGTCTCAAATTATTGGTAAAAACAAAAATTAGTATTTAGTCATACGATAATGCATGGTCGGATAAATTCCAACACTCATAAAAAATCACTAATTTCTTTTTTTTTTTACTAATTCCGGGTAAATAATAGTACTTATTTATCTTATAAAAAAAGTTTTACCTACACATTATAATAAAGTGCGAGTTAAAGTAAGGTAGATTAAAACATACAATAACACAAAAAAGTGTGAGTAGTAAAATTTAACCTTTCGACATAAGATTTAAAGAAAAAAATTGTGAGTAATATTTAAATGTTTACAAGTTTTATTTTAAATAGTTTTATAATATTTATTCTAATGCTTAAACTTCTAATTTGAAGAAAAGTATCTTTGTATTCAAGCCTGAAGATTTAAGGTCCTGATGAGCTATGTTATTTTTAAGACGTGAGTTAAAGTTGATAATTTTTTATATAATTTATACAATGTATATCAGGTCAATAAAAAATTATAGATCTGTTAATTTATATGATAATTTATATTTATTTTTTTGAACGACGATTTGATTTATATAATAATTAATATATAAAGTTCATGAAAAATATTACACTTAAATTTATAATTATATATCTAAAAAAATTTAATTTCATAACGCGTCACAAATACTCGTCATAAGACGCACATTTTGTTGCCTTATTACACTTTATCTTACGTTACAACTAACATCGTATTTCATAATGATGGAGTCACGGCTCACATCTTTACGCTATCATGATACTGATGATAGAACCTTTTCCTTATAGATAAGTTTTCTTAAATTTTTATTTACACATCAATAGATCTAATTGTAAACTAGTCGGATGACATTGATGCGGTGAAATGATGAGTTTCTTGTACCTTGTGCATGCATCAAGCCTTGTACACATCTAGAAGCCTCTTTGATCAGGGGTGTCTTTGAGGAGGTGCAGTCGCACAGGACATTTTAGACGGACCCAAATTTTATATATATCTTATATTATATATAATATTAAAATTGAAGTCAACTTAATAATTTAATAAAAAAAAATTGAAATATCCAAATTTTATAAAAATCTTGTATTCAGGGTCCCATTTTTATGTTTTCGTATATGGTACTTAAAATCTCGGAGACAGCCTGTCTTTAATATTGTGATGTATTCACAATGTTTGTTCTGTTGTACATGCATATATTAATATCATCTTCGTCATAATCAATTTGATGGCAATAAATAAGAATAACAAAAGCTGTCTTTAAAAAAAATATTTGCGCTTTTTAAGGTTACCAACAAAGGAAAGTCAGCAATTGAATCTTTTGGGTTTTCACGTTTTTATATGCCATTTTAAGTTTTTATTAAAAAAAAGTATGAAATTTACCTCAACAATTTATAATCATTTGACTTTTAACCAGCATATAAAACAAATTACGGTTATTAAAAAAAATTATTTTCTACACTATTTTTTTTATGTTTGTACCACATTGTACAAATATTATCGCAGATTCTACAAATATATAACACAACTATTGTGGTATATAGGTTAAATTGTGTGGTGTAAAAATCACCACCTTATTAGAAACCTTCAGGCAGGCCTAGGATCAGTCTCGGGTACTGCTTATGCTGAGTTTAGAACAACTCTTCATAATCGTTGATCTTTAGGCTCAAGAATAGTTAGTTCTTGATCTGGAATAAGCATATACAAATAACAAACTTGCGGAATTATATAAACATATTTGTATTGCTAAACAAGGTTTCATCATCATCTTTATATACAATGATTACTAAAAGCCCCAATTCTACATATAAATATGTAGAACGGTTTTGGTTAACAGGATCAAACGACCTTGAGGCTTAGAGTACACACACAAACACGTTAAAACGTGGGTTCCAAGAACATCTAATTCTATGTCATTAGGTTTCTTTATATACTAGAAAACCTAAGACTTACAAGGAAAAGATAATACTAAATCTTTTAAACTAATAAAGATATATTATATCTTTTACATTTATGATTATCTCCTAAATCTTTATTTAAATTTGAACTTCTATATCTTCGATTTAGGTCCTTGTACTTTATAAGTTTTGACACATCAAATCTTTAATTAATATTATAGAAATATTCCTAACAATCTTCCCCTATTTGATTTGACAAAACTTATAGAATTAGTTTGGAATCTTCAAGTCTCTTCCCCTTTTTGACATAATCAAATAAATCCGAGAAACTTGAACTTCCCCTTGAATGATCAACACTTTTTCTTCCCCTAAAAGTGTGATATCATTCCTGTGTTCTTCAAGGCTATATTAATTACATTGAAAACCAACTATCTTCTATTTGAAGTTGAAGTAGAAACTCAAACTAAGCATCACATTCCGTCTAAATATAGTAATCAGCAACGTCATAATCTTGTATGAAGGACATCTTGGCCTTCAACAGATCTTTTCGTTAAGATTCTGTTGAATTGCAGTTACATCTTTACATAACATCTTATGTAGTAGGACTTTCAACTTCTTCTTCAAATAAAATATAATCAATTATCTTCTGTAATCAACTGATAAAGATCAAATATGTAACAACTATAAAACTTTCCTTTATCTTCATCAAGCCTTCAACCTGTGTGTGTGAATAATGTGATTCGTTTCACATTAATATACCAGATACGATCAATAAACCGTAGTATGGAATGAACATGGTGTGTGTCATGTTTTCCAAAATTTGATGTATCGGTCAAAGGAAGAAATCAGTATCAAATTTTCTTCAAAATTTTCTTCGGTCAGTACTGATTAATACTGATCAGTCAACACAGCAGTAGTAATATGTATATTACTGATCAGTAGTGTTGATTCTTCATTTACTACTGATTAAAATGTTACTTTGCAAGTTTTACTACTGATGTTGGAGTATTTTGAGATCAGTAGTAAGGTTGATACGGATCAGTAGTAACTTTTGAAAAGGATCAGTAGTAAGCAAACAAATTTTTGAGCAGTAGTGATTTTGATCAAACACCAGTAGTAAAATTAAGTTTACCATGGAGCAGTAGTAATCGAATCAGTAGTAAGATGGATGTTGATCATCAATGGACTGTAATTTTACTACTGCCTCTAGATTATATGGACGCCGAATTTTGACAAATCAATATGAATATATCACAGATATATCAAATTGATTATGAGATTTATGAATCGGTGACGATCTTCGTTCTTTCGAACCTCAAGTTTCTTGAGGCCGAAAATCAATCAAAGGCGACGATATTTCATACCGGAACCCGGATCTTCAGTCTCCGATGAACAACGGCGGTGGTTAACAGAAATCGACGGTGAATATCGATTCAGATTCGAACAGCCCTCTTTCAAAACCTTATCCCTCAACGACAGCTGCCCTTGAAGTGGTGACACAATAGCACTTTTAATACCATTGAGCTCATGAGGTACAGATTCAATGGATGTTGAACATGATGTACATTCTATACCACCTACTTTGAATGTAATGATCCTAACCCATTATGAACTGATATAATGTCAACTATAATATCATCAGAGGCTTATAAAAGTGGTGTCTTCAAATCATTCTTCCCCTTCGCCTCCATCACTGCAAAGTAATTGAAGAGAGCAGAAGCAATAGGGGTTTTTGTCGTATTAGGGATTGTGCGAATTGATGGTAATGGAGGCCATCTCCTTTATTTCCCCCTTTTTCAAATATTCGAATATAAGCATGAAAAACAAAAAAAAAAATCTTTTTCTTCTTCGTTCTTCGATATTTCCAAATCTGAGAGCCCCATGGCTCTGATACCAATTGCTGAGTTTAGAACAACTCTTCATAATCGTTGATCTTTAGGCTCAAGAATAGTTAGTTCTTGATCTGGAATAAGCATATACAAATAACAAACTTGCGGAATTATATAAACATATTTGTATTGCTAAACAAGGTTTCATCATCATCTTTATATACAATGATTACTAAAAGCCCCAATTCTACATATAAATATGTAGAACGGTTTTGGTTAACAGGATCAAACGACCTTGAGGCTTAGAGTACACACACAAACACGTTTAAACGTGGGTTCCAAGAACATCTAATTCTATGTCATTAGGTTTCTTTATATACTAGAAAACCTAAGACTTACAAGGAAAAGATAATACTAAATCTTTTAAACTAATAAAGATATACTATATCTTTTACATTTATGATTATCTCCTAAATCTTTATTTAAATTTGAACTTCTATATCTTCGATTTAGGTCTTGTACTTTATAAGTTTTGACACATCAAATCTTTAATGAATATTATAGAAATATTCCTAACAGCTTATTTTGTTCATTGCTACATATGATACACACTATACATAGATACAAATAGGTACACATATGTACATACATATACATACACACGTATAATCTAATTAAGTTGAACTACTACGAGGGAACGCTAAAAATTAGGAGATATATTGATAATATTCTTAGATGTAACCAACCTCTACTATGACTAGAAACCATATTTTTTTAAATAACCATTTTAAATATGGTTAAACACTTAAATACATAAAATAAAAACTTATTTTATGTTAAAATGAGCACATCATACTTTAAATTTTAACAGTTTCAAAATAATGACATATTGTTTCATCGTTACAAAGCAACTATATGTCTTAAATTTAACAAAAAAGTTCACCTAAAATAGATTAGTAAATTATATTATCTATAGTGGAAATCCGCTTAAAACGAGTTATAGTATGTTTATATTGTCTATCTTGTATAAATGTACTAGCTGGTACCCGCGCAATGCGGCGGCGGACACCATGAAACTATATTTTATGGCCAACAACTTTTGTTCGATGGTAGCATGTCATCTTAAGCCAATCTTCAACATTCGAAGCAACAACACTAAATTGATTTGGAAATTACACACAGAAGTTAGAAAAGATCATGCATTTAGCAAATCCATTTAGTATGTCGTCTAATATCATCCCGAGTCACAAGAACAACTTATAATTGTGTGGTATAACCATTAAAAGTTGTGGTACCAAAATCAATTCTCTTTTTAAATAAACACAATTATGTTTTCTTTTTAAGCTATTTTTTCTCCATTTGAGATCAAACACAGCTCAATTATTATTCATGACATCAACTTGATTTACTATTCACATTATTTGGAGTTATATTCTTTCTACTCAGGTGATCTTTTTCATAAGTCTCCTATACATGGTTTTTAAGGCATTTGTTGTTTTGCTTCTTATTTCGACCATTTAAGACTTCTGATGAGCGGTGAATTAAATATGCTTGAATCTTGATAAGTTGGGATTATGAGGAAGGTTTAGAAAGTTTGTTACAAGATACATACATGTTGAAATACAAAAGCGCCAATTGTTGTTTTGAAACCCCTTCACTCCCATTGTTGTTTCCTTTTAAACTTCGTTTCAATTTATGCTTCTACAAATAAATAAACCCGAACAACACTGAGCTCCCATCATACCTTCATTGTCATAAGCATACCTTCTACACAAATGTTTTAACTTATATGTAAGAAAAGTAACTTTAGATTGATCTTCAAGTGTAAAAACTAAAAAGCTTGAAATTGAAGCATACCCATCAAGTTTCATGTCATGATATTGATTTAAAATCGTTTAGTAGTTTACATAAACAGTTTTGACTTTCTTCAAAAAAAAGTAAAAGTCCACTATTGTTAGATCTTCAAGTGTAACAAAATAAAATGGGCATAAGATTAAAAAAAACATTTATCTCCATTTTTTTGTTTTAATTAAATCATACCTAAAACAAGTATTTTAAATTATTACTTACAAACTCAACTTACATCAACTGCATCAATATACTTGTCCATAAGATCAATCTTCGCCAAAACCGCAAACGTTTACTTCCCTGTAGATTCCCATTTCACCAAATATAAACCACGATAATAAAATATCAAAAGCTTCATCTGGAATTCAATTAGGAAAAAAAACTGCACAGCTACATATGTATTTGTAAGTTACAGGTGTCCATAATCACAATGTTCCTCATTTACAACACAAACAAACGTCACATTGTCGATGCATAAATTGAAAAAATCCAGTAGTAATGTTTTCAAAATAGGATTTTGGGTGACTTTCGACCCATTTTGTTTTTACCCATTTGAACCATTAGAGATACAATATAGTTGACCCGAATGGCCAAAAGTCTTAAACCCATGTCCAAAATTTACTTCAATTTTGTACAAAATATAAGTATGAAAAACACCATTACATATTTAAATACGTTATTTCAGTATTAATTCAATTTAATAAGTTCATTGAGGGCATTTAATCACCCATTTACTTTTAACTATTTTTTCTGGTTTTATCCCATTTGACCCATAAGAGATACAACATAGTTTGACCCATTTATAAGTAAATGCTTCAAAATTGCTACCTATAATCAACAAGATACAATAATAAACTCACTTTAGGTTCAGCCAAACACTAAGCAAACGCGTCAAACATAAGTTTCAGGGCAGCCCGTTCATCATTTGCATCTTCTGCAATAATATGTGAAACTTTAATTCAATCATATTATCAAAATATAATTTTATAAGCAATTGATCATAAATGGTATATTTATAAGACATTAAAAATTTAAATTTAAATATAGTCATATTGTATTAAATAAACATGAAGACCATTAGCCTTGATAGGTCAATCAGCTGCATAAACATGTACATCTCCATCTTCCATCCTAAAGTGATGCTTCTTGCAATTTAATGAAAAATATTAAGTTAGAAATTATACAACAATGAAGTATTTAAAAAATGAATACATACAACAATGAAGTATGGTTTATGTTTGGGAGATAGTTTTTGGAACCACAATGAAGTATCGTCCAGATTCAGTTGTTTGAATGTGTAATCAAAACTAGTTTTCTTTGTATTGAGACTCTAATATGATTTTAGTGTTTAGATAAAGTGGTTCTCATGGTCATACAATTTGTTTTCCACTTTTCCTATCTGCAACACCACATTCAATTTTTAAACATGTTGATTACCTTTATACTTGTGTCAGACATTGTGATATTCATCATGGAAGTGTTGGAATAGGATTTCAAGATCATTCAGAGAGGATGAATGGTTAGCGGAGGTTGTGGGTAGAGGTCTTTCAATGCCAGTTGAGCTTGAATCAAGCAGGAATGTTTCATCAAATGAGACATTGACACTTTCTCTGACCATTCTTGTAGAGCGGTTGTATACTCTGAATGAGGCTGAATCCTTTGAATAGCCTATAAAGACTCATTCCTTGGCTTTCTCTTCAAACTTGTTGAGTTTCTCGTTATCAGATAGGATGAAGCATCGACTACCAAATATGTGGAAGAAGTTAACATTTGGTATTCGATTGTTGATTAGTTCATAAGGAGTTTTGTTGTATGTTTTGTTTATGATTGAGCGGTTCTGTGTAAAACAGGCGGTGCTGATGGCTTCTGCCCATAACGACAGAGGAAGTTTTGAAAATGAAAGCATCGTACGAGCAGCTTCCACTAAAGTGCGGTTTCGTCTTTCAACAACACCGTTCTGTTGAGGAGTTCGTGCAGTGGAAAATTGATGGGTGATGCCAGCAGATTCAAGATAAGAGTCAAGGACCCGATTCTTGAATTCAGTACCATTGTCGGTACGGATTGTTTGAACATTTAATTCCAGGTTTACTTGAGTTTTCTTGATAAATGAGATTATGATCTCTGCGGCTTCATCCTTTGAACGAAGGAAATAAACCCATGTGTATCTGGAATAGTCATCAACAATAACCAAAACATAACGTTTTCCTGCAAGACTGTGAACGCTCATTGGACCGCATAAGTCCATATGAAGAAGTTCAAGAGGTTTGGAAGTACTGGGAGCAGGTTTAGGTTTGTGAGACTTTTTGGTCATTTTCCCTTTTTCACACGAAGAACATTTGTGATCTTTGTCAAAGGCAACATCAGGCAATCCCGACACATGACCTCCTTTTACGAGTTTGTTCATGGTTTTAAAGTTGAGATGAGACAAACGTCGATGCCATAACCATGACTCATTGGCAGTAGCTTTAGACACGAGACAGACTTCTTCGGTTGTACTCAGGTCATTAAGATCAATAGTGAAGAGGTTTGTGTCACGAGTTCCAGTTAGAAGTTCATCCCCGTCATATGTCCGAATGGCACACTTCTTTGTGCGAAAGTTTACTTCTAGAGTCTTGTCACAAAATTTTCCGATGCTGAAGAGATTATGTGAGAGATCTTCGACAAAGGCAACATTTCTGATTATCAGGTTATGGCAGATAAGATCACCAAGACCTAAGATGGTTGCTAAGTGATCATTTCCAAATTTGACCGTTCCTAAGTATTTTTCACGAAAGTTGGTCAGGAGATTTTTGTTTCCTGTCATGTGCCTCGAACAGCCCGAGTCGAGGTACCACACATTCTACATAAAACAAATAAAACATTTAAGGTACCCAATCTTGTATGGGTCCAGAACGATTAGGGACATATGTTTTATGCAGATATTATGAGATGATCAATTTAGAGCTTTTGGGAACTGCTAGGAGGCAGTTCAGATTTGATGATCCATTTGAGAGATTTTTCAGAGGATTGGAGAATCCAATGAGATTTTTCGTTTTTAACCCAAGTATATTTCACATGAGTAGACGTTTTAATGGATGGTTTGTCGAATTTTGGGAGAACTGACGGTTTTGGCGTTTGTGCAGCTTTACCCTGAGGAGATGTGCGACTAGAAGAGAAGTGAGAAACAGAAATTTGTGGTTGTTTAGACGGTATCTTTGATTGTTTTGAGGGTAGCTTTTGAGCTTTTGATCTTTTGTTAGAAACAGAAGTTTGTTGAGTTTGAGAAGATTTCGTCTGTTGTTTGAAAGCCGGAGATGATAAGATCTTTTGAGGTGATTTTGCTGGTTTAGTGACGTATGATTTGCATAGATATGGATAGCACGTTCTGCATGTGTGTATAAGTTTACCAGATTTATGATAGACGATGGTCTTATGAATACTGCAAGGTGCATCGAGTTTTACAAAAAAACGTTTATCAGTTTGAGTTATCTGTTTCTTTGTAATTTTGTCAAAAAATCTTTTTGTTCCATATTTGTCAGTTTTAACATACACATCACCAAAATCAGGAGAGTAACGGACAGGACGATAAACAGTAGAATCATAGTCCGTTCTAAAAGCTGTTAAAATAGATTTCACAAAATTAAAGTTTTTACACATGCCGTGAGCTTCTTTTGGAGAAATAAACTGTCTAGAGTCATTACATTTATTTTGAACAGAAAAAGATGAAACTACAGACTTAGGTGGACTAGACTTCTTAAGTAGACTAGGCTTCTTAAGCATACTGGATCCAGTCTGAATAGACTTCTTTGACTGTGTGGCTCTGTTGACTTCTGGTTGCTTCATGGACTTCTTCCCTCCGGACTCTAATCTTCCATCTGCAAGATTCAAAATAGGTGGATTAGAGCTTCTCTTCAAGATGGTTGGAACAGGATTTGTCGGAGCTGGCCCTAATAAAGAGGCTGTAGAATTTTTGGAAACAGCATTATTCGTTGTAGTTTTTAATTCTAAAATGGTGTCCTCTAAATTATGTATTTTTGTTTGAAGATTTTCCTTTTCTTTGTCAAATGCTTTGTGAGTTTCATCAATTTCAGATTCAAGTTGAACAATTTTCTTTTCTAAAATCAACGGTGGAACATAAAGCTTTGGTTCAATTGTTTGTTTTAAAACTTCATTTTCAGAGATGGAAAATTCTTCTGGAGTGATAATCGGGAAGTACTCATTGTTTTCAAATTTTGCTTTATTCTTTTCATATGTATAATTCAATTCAGAATAGTTAAAGCTGATTTGAGCGTGTTCCTTCTTTTCTCTGTTGAACTTCTCGATTTCTGCTTCCTCGTCCGGCATATGAAGAAAGCTTTGCCATATTCCCAAGTTCATGTAATCGTAATTGTATAGTGTAGGAACAACATCAGCAGCTTTTTCCAGAGGACGGGATTTCTCAGCGCCGAGACCTACTTTTGATTTGAAAGATCTGAACTCTTTTGGTTGATTTAATTTTATCGTTTGTTCAGTGTGGCCAGCTTTCACAATCGTCTGCTCTAGTTTAGAGATGTGTTCTTCAGCATTTTCTTTCTTGACAGTAAGACTGTGTATGGTTGCTGATTGTTCATCGATTTCCTTATTAAAATTGTTTGTAATGTTTGTGATTTGTTCAGTTAGTTTTTGAATCTCGGTATCAGCTGTCTTCAACTTGTCTTGGTAGTCTTTCATCTTTATGTCAGCCGACTTCATCCATGTTTGCTCTCGACTGAGTTGGATAGCTAAGTCATTTATCAGCTGCTTGGAGTCGTCTTTGTCATTTGAGACCGTCTTCATCGTTTTGAGGTTTGATATTTCAAGATTTTTTGTATTAATTATGTGATTTAGACGATTTACTTCACTGGTGTGAGCAGCATGAAATGTTGACAACTGTTGTTGTAACTCTTGTGTTTTTTGATTTGAATTATTAATTTGATTTACTTGAGGAACAAGAGTTTCAAGTTGGCGACGAAATGTTAAATTTTCATCTTTTAATTTTAGGATTTGTGTATTTGATGCATTCGTTGTATTTATTTGTGTTTGTAGATCATTTTGTAACTCAGTAATTTGAAATTGAAAAACTGACTTTGATGTAGACAACTGATTTTGTAATTCCTTGTTTACTTGAGTTATTTGAAAAGAAACTTGACTTAATTCACTCAAATCATTTAAGAGTTGACCTTTTTCAGATTCCAAATCAGTTATTTGTTTTGTGAAATGTGATTTCTCATCAATTTTAGTAAGGAGTTTTTCATTAAACAAGGAATCCTCAGATTCTGCAGTGTCTGAATCAGTTAATAAAGAGTGTACCTCATTTTCATCATTCTCAGGAATGCCCAGTGCAGCCCTGAGTTCGTTAGATCTCGCCATGAGAGCCAGGCTTGCTGTGCATTCCTCTTCCTCTTGATCATCAGAGTCCTCCAACCACTGTAGATCCTCAGCCAGTAGAACTTTCCCATTTTCAACTTGTTTGGCCATGAGCATTTTCCGTTTAAAGTATTCTGAGTCATTCACCTTTGGCTTCTGGCATTCTTTGGCAAAATGGCCCGTCAGACCACAATTGTAACATTTCTTAGGTGGCTTGGTGGAGGAAGATGAGGATTTGTTGTTCGGGGTTTGAGAAGAGGAATTGAATTTGAAATTTGAGGATGATCTAAGATTGTTGTTGGTTGGTTTCTTATAGTACTTTTTGTTATAGGTGGAAATGAGAGCCAAGGCTTGACGAACTGAGTCGATTTCATCTTGTGTCCCCGCTGGGATCAGAGTTTCAGGTTCTTCATGTACCACCTCTTTTGTTTGTGCTGCAACCATTGCTTCGTTGATACCTTTGTTAAGAGCCAGATTTTGTTTGGTCAACATTGCCAAGGTGTCTGTCATATCTTGCCTGTTTTTGACGATTCCTTTCACCATAGGCTCGTTTTGATGTAGGTACTCATATAGTTCATGAATATCTATGGAGCTCAAATCCTTGTGCTGCATTGCACTGTTTCCAAACATCTCCCACTCCGGTAGTAGGGATTGGATGAATTTGATGTTGATCTCAAGCTTCTCTTTGATGAGGTTGTTCTTTCGGAGATCGTTGAGCATGTTGCAGAATCTAAGATACGTTTGCCCTAGTTCTTCCATTGGGGTAGCTTTGAATTGACCATAGGCGTTTAAGGTCGAAACCATCTTTGCTTTATTACCCAGGTCGGTACCCTCCATTTGCTTTTGAATTTCATCCCAAAGCTCTTTCCCCGTGCTGAAGCTATCAAGGCTGCTGTAGATTTCATTTGTTATGCCTTGTAGCATGTAGGAGTGTGCGAGCACATCCGCCCTAGCCCTATCCTTTTGCTCTTGAGTGTATTCCGCCTGGGGAATTTCGATTACACCTCCAGGTATTGCTGGTTCGGTGTTTAGGGCTGGAGCCACAGCACGATAGAACTTAGCGGGTCCGGTTGTAAGGGATTCAAGGATAGATGGACCAGCTTGTTGGCTCAGGATGAAATGGAGAAACCGTTTCTTCCATTGACCGTATTCTCCTCGGTAGAGAACAGGTGGTTTCGTGTCTGATCCAATGGACAAGGCGTCCTTGGAAGTCATATCTTGTTGGAAGAAAGAACGACCGAAAAAAAAATTAAATATGGAAAAGAAGTTCGGGCCGAAGTACAAAAGAAGTTCGGGCCGAAGTACAAAAGAAGTTCGGGTCGAAGTGTAAAAGAAGTTCGGGCCGAAGTACAAAAGAAGTTCGGGCCGAGGTAGTGAAAGAAGTTCGGGCCGAAGTAGGGTTAAAGTTCGGGCCAAAGTTGGGTAGTAGTTCGGGCCGAAGTTAGTGTTGAAGTTCGGGCCGAAGTTGTTGATGATGTTCGGGCCGAAGTTGTGTAGAAGTTCGGGTCGAAGTTGTGGTGTGAAGTTCGGGCCGAAGTTGTTGATGAAGTTCGGGCCGAACTTGTTACTGTTCTCGGGCCGAACAATTTCTTGAGCAGAACAGTTACGAGCAGACCTGAAAAACCCACTAATTTGATCCTAAAATGCTCGTTTCTTGCCCAAATTCACTGATTCTTATAGCAAACTAACCCAAATACTATTTTCTTCAATCCATTGCAACTATATTACTCAAAAACAACCTAGATCTATTCGAAAATTTGAATTTAGAGGGTTTTTGAAGCTTTAATGGTTTTTCCTAAAACCCTTAATTCTTCATCAATATGGATTAGATTCGATCCTAACTTGATTCTAAGCTTAATATATCAATAAAAGGAAGCTATTCAATCCATAATAACAAGAAATAGTACCTTAAATCTGATTTTTGATATTAAACCCCTTTTTCTTCAAAAACCTTCAAAAAACCCACTGATTCTTCTGATTTTAACACCAATTGATGGATTTGGATCGTTTTCAAGATGAAATTATGCTCTGATACCAATTGAAAAGCACAATAACACTGAATCAATCCATTCAATGATGTTTGATGATGATTTTGGTGAAAAAGTGAAGAATATGGATTAGGGCTTTTAGAGAGAGAAAGTAGAGAGATGGGAGAGAACAATTGCTGGAAATGATAAATTGATTAAATGGCAAAAGTTAAAGTTTTAAGCCTTACATGTTGGTATTTATACCATGGCTTAAAACTTGGTTAGTTAGGACTAATTCCTAAACAAAACTTAACATCTATACAATGTTTCACTTTTACCCCCTAGACTATCTATTACAACTTTCTAGTACCTAACAATTTTTAAACCCGTTTGACAAAATAGATTAACACTTCTTACCCTGACTGTTGCATTTGCGAGTCCGGAGCCGTCAATGTGTATGATACCACTTTCGGAAGTTTGCTCCATTGCCTATATAATTATTGAAAAATTTACATTATGCATTAGGATTTTAGATTCCTTAAAAGCATCTTGGATAATATAGTTACGTCAAATTAGAAAAACCGTATCAAAATTAAATGAATCAGACATACCTGAAATTGATGATTTACTTCTTCTGCTCAAACAAAACTATATTCAATTTAGAGATTTGTACGGTCATAATACAAATCGAAAATCAGCTTTTGAATATATGAGTAGAATAACGATAGAACCAGTTCAAATTAACATATTTACCTCAAATTCTTTCCTGGAGATTTAGTATGGAGTTGTGGATTTCACCGATTGATATGTTGTATTTATGAAGTGAAGGTTGCGTATGTAATCGAGTAGGGTTTTGCAGAATGATAATCATCATGGCAGCAGAACTGAGGAGTCGGATGAACATGATTGGATTTAGGGTTCTTGGTTCTATCATTTGTCAGAGAAATTGAAGAGGCGGGAGAAGGAAAAAGAAAAGCCGTGATGACGAAGAGGCATCAGCCGAACATGTTGATAATAATTCGATGGGCCCGTAGATAACGAACATGCTAAATTTTCGATGATGGGCCGTTTGATAGGTAATAACAGATGGGCTTTATAATCAGTGGGCCTCGCCCGCGTTTGAAGAGATATACAGCTGTTGTTTAGCAAGGGTACTGCAGCCGAAGGCCCGGTCAAGTGGTAAAGCTTGTGTTACATAAGGCACAGGTGGCGAGTTCGAAACCTGTGTAAGGCTTTTTTTTTCAAAAGGTCCAATTCCATAATTAGCAAGTGTGTTGGCTGAATTTTCAGGTTGCTAATTATGGAAGGGGTAAACTCTTTATAATATAGTAGAGATATGATATATCATAACCATATAAAATTTACGAGTTAATTCATCACACTCGTCTTAATTAAAGTTGTCGCAACAAAAAAAAAAAAAAACACGAACTCATTGCATGTTTAATTTAGTAAAATGATCTAGGTATACTTGTAATTTTGTTAGAATTACTAAAAGCGTGTAGACTAACAACATGTGAGTAGTACACTAATCAAAAGGTTGTGGTTTCAAATCACTTTTCTGAGACATGTGTGATGTACTATTTTGTATGAGCATGAATATTTGTCGTTCAAATAATAATTTTATCGAAAATTCTCATTTATCTATTGCGTGACTAGTAAAATAACGTGTAACAAAAACTTGTGTCTCCTGTAACTTTTATTTTTTAAATATCTAAACTCGCCATGATTATAAGGTATTGTTCCGTGTCGTACCATTCTCTTTAGGTATAATCCAAAATGACCTTGTGCGCAAGTATCCTTCGCCAATGCACGATAGGCTAGTTATAAAATAATATAAAACCGAGGTTTATATCGTGCATATAAACAATTGTACTTTTTATATATGTTTTTACGTGTTTATTCTCTCTACAAAACCTATTCGAAAAATCGACCAATCGAAGCATGAAAAGTTATATATTTTGATTAAATAGACAAGTTCAAGATCCCAAATGATTGGTGTTAATTGCCGCCAAGACGATGGGAGAATAAGAAATAAGCAAATCGTATGTGAACAAAGAGTTTGCTTAGTTGTACTCCGAGGTAAACCAACAAGAAGGAAAGCATACATTGGGTAGCCTTCTATTTTGGCCACCGTCCCTCCACTTTCATTTCTAAATTGTTTTTGTTTTTACTTTTATATTGTTAAATTTTTATTATGAAAGGTATAATGTTTAATTTAGGTTAAGTTGTAAATAAATGTAATGTATTATAATTTTTTTTTTATTGTTATACGTATACGGAAAGAATACAAGCCCAATATACATGTTAATATGTTATATAGTGTTGTACGGGGTATGCTATAGAGGTGACAATTTAGGTTGAATTCATATTCGCGAGTTGGTAAGTCAGAAACATTCAATATAAACCGACATGTTTATATAAAGTTTTAAACTGATCAAATATCTCAACCTTAACATTTTTACTTTCAATCTGAACACACCTCAAACAACCGCATTAATTAAACGGATTAAATTTGTTAAAGACCTGAATGAGTCAAACATGTCAACTTTTAAATATCTATGCAGAACATATTAAAATATATCTCTTATTCAAATATATTTATTTTTTCAAATATATATACTTCCTCCGTATCAAAATAAGTTAATCACTTTAAAGTTTACGTTTTTTGAGGCAAAATAAGGTAATAAGAGATTAGTGAAATTCAATGGAGTAATTAGAATGGATGAGCCCCACAGATTTTACTATTTTGTTGCTTTTTCTAAATGGTGAAAAAATTAAATATAGGAAGATGACAAAAATGGATGGGGCTCACACCTTTAATGATGTTTAAAGAGAGATAAGTAAGGGTAAATGTGTAATTTTAAATATAAAAACTTACCAAATAAGGTAATATAATAAAGTGATTCACTTATTTTGATACACCCCGAAAATGAAAGTGATTTACTTATTTTGATACGGAGGAAGTATAAACTACAAAAGTATAAATATCTTTTTAAACATGCAACAATTAATTAATCGGATTAGCGGGTCGATCCATTTAAATTATCATCAACTCACATCTAACCCATTTAATAATTGAGTCATTTGAGTCGACTAAAAATTGACATGGAGACTTGTGTGCAAGGTTCTAGAAAGCGTAAGGCGTGGCGTGGCGGCACCATTAAGCCTCAGCCAAGGCGAGTCATGGCGGGTCATGGCGTTTTTCAAGACGTGACTTAAGGCGACAATTTTGTTATATAATTTATATATATACGTATATCAAATTAAATAAAAATTATAGATATATTGATTTATATAACAATTCATATATAAAGCTTACAAAAAATGTTACATCTAAATTTATAATTAAATATGTTATCGTTTTTTTTTTAAAATTAATTTTTTCAGCCGCCTTACAAAAAACTCGTCATAAGGCGCGCCTTATCACGCCTTATCTCACGTCACACCTAGCCTAACCGTCATGGTCTGTTTCGTAACGTCGACGCCGCGCCTCACGCCTTGGCGACGCCTTGACGCCGCCATAGCGCGTTTTTTAGAACCTTACTTGTGTGCTTCAATCATAACATATTTATATTTGTATCACAGTATCAGTTGTAAGTCGCTCGGGTCGGTCTAGTAAGAAATTGCCTACTATTATTTTATACGCATATTTTTGTGTGTAAAGTAATTTTCCCGTATACGAAATCACATTATTATTTCATGAAATACTTAAAATAAAATTGTAACTATGTTTCATAAAATGATTATAAATGTCAAATTTGCACTGTATTAAATGACTAGGAATTACATATGTTGACAAGGAATAATAAGGATGTTGCAATTAAAAGAAGTACCGTTTATGTAATTGTAGGAAAGAAATAGACATGTGCATGTGTAGCGTTATTCTACCATTTGTCCTTTGACAAGAAAGCAGTTGAAAATAATGAAATAATATATGGCAGGTGATATATACATAAACTGTTTTACTCATTATGATGGACAAGTTATAAAATAAATTGTAAAAGTAAACAAAACATAGGTTATGATTTGTAACATGTCTACTCCCCTTAATATATATATATATATATATATATATATATATATATATATATATATATATATATATATATATATATATATATATATATATATATATATATATGGATATGGATGTTACTCTTATTTAATATATTTCATTAATGAATAAATATAGTAAAATTGTTTTATAGTCTTTCAAGTATGCGTATAACACTTTCGTTTGTAACAAATCTAGGCAAGAATATGTTCGATCAACGGGTAGCACATGCAATGCACGCTTGGGTGAGAATAGCCGAGAAAACTCCATCTTGAATTAGATGAGAAGTGCTTCTCTTGAACTTGGTCGTATTTGCTTTGTTACATTGAATTATTGATTGTTGTTGATGATGATGATAAGGACGATGATGGTAGTTTTGACTTTTGTTATGTTGACTTTCTAGATTCGTTTTCAAACCTTTGACACCATGTCTTTCTTGAAGAAAACAAAGGTGTGTTTGTGTGTGTTCTTGATGGGAATTGAGAAAGTGGGAGTGAAAACTTTGTGTGCATACACCTATAGGAATGCCATAAATGACAAAAACCTTTTCTTAAATCTTAGGCTGGTCAGTACGGGCCCTTTGTCATGGTTGTGGTGCTGAGGTGGCTGTGTGCCACGACGTGGAAGAGAAACAAACACCACCCCCCACCACGCCGTGGGGGTTCGCGTGCTTGGGCTGTGGCCACGGCCACGAAGAGAAACGACGTGGGGGTGAGGAAAAAGAGCCGTTGAATGGCTATAAAGAGAAAAAGGTGGCCGGAAAAAGGGAAAACTTACCTTTTCCGGAAAAACGAGCGCCGGAGGATGAAAAACGTTCCTCTGCTGCAACTGATGTAAACTAACAAGAAGAAGGAGATGAAACTAGGGTTTTAGGTTTTTACTTTGTGTTGTTTCTTCTTGGTCTTTTATAATTATTTTGGGCTTTTAATTAAAGGTTTATTTTGAGCTTTTAATTCACAAATTTTTTATATTACCAAATTCTTATAAATGTTTTTTTTTTATTTTTAAAAAAAACTGATGGAAATAAAAAATAAATGAAATGTTAGTTTTAATTTTAAAAAATAAATAGAAATGAAATGGTGATATGGAAATTAAAATGACGTGGTGTGGTGTGGTGAGTATTTCCTAGAGATGATGTGGTGTGGTTGCTGAGGCAGCAAATGATGTGGCATAAAAAAAGGTGTGACTAGTGGTACTCATACCCACTAGCCTTAAAACGTAGTAGAATTGACACTTACAAAAAAAAAAAAATTTTTTTGAACGACTTCTAATTTATCAAAATTTATACATAACACACAACATTAATTGTATTCATAACCTTAAGTCGTGAATAATACAAAATACAGATACCACTATGTTACAAGTTTCAAGTATACTATTTTTTATTTAGAAATGCAATTTCATATCAAATATGAGGAATAAAATTGTACTTAGTTATTAACAAAATGTATATATTGTAAATTCCTAGCCGTTGATTTGCACATGGTGCATGTTAAAATTTTCAGTCAACTATAATAAACTTAATAGAGTAATTTATTATCTATCTTGTTGAGTTTAAAGAGGTGTTCGTCTTATACTGTTATAGCAAACACATTTATTATGTAAAAATAGTGGATTTACAAAAACAGTCCCCATTTTATATTTTCTTTACATTTTGGTCAGCATAGCTTCATACACTACATAACTAATCAAACCAACTTTATCCACAATGAGCAAGTGAAAATGCAAACCCTCTTAAACCCTCACCCAATCTCCTTCCTCCCTCCAAAAATCCTAAACCCTAACAAGCTCTGCAAACCACGTAATTCAAACCCCTCACTCCAATTCACCTCCACCGGAAAATTCACCGTCAAGGGTTTCTCGGCCGACGAGTTCCCCGTCGATGAAGAATTTATCGAAAAATTCGGCCCCAAAGACGTCGAAACAGAAGACGAAGCTCGTCGGCGCAACTGGATCGAAGGAGGTTGGGCTCCATGGGAGGAAATCCTCACTCCAGAAGCAGATTTCGCGCGAAAATCACTCAACGAAGGTGAAGAAGTACAATTAGAAAACCCTGAATCGATTGAAGCATTCAAAATGTTGAGACCTAGTTACAGGAAGAAGAAAATGGAGGAATTAGGGTTAACAGAGGATGAATTTTACGCTAAACAATTCGAAATTAAAGGTGAGATTCCGGCGCCGTTGCAGACGACGTGGGCGGGGCCGATGGTGGTCCGCCATGTGCCGCCGCGTGATTGGCCGCCGAGAGGGTGGGAAGTGGATAAAAAGGAGCTGGAATTTATTAGGGGAGCTCATAAGTTTTCAGTTAGGGTTGATCTTGATCAAGTATTGAATGAAGCAAAAAGTGATACAGATGATTTGTGTTTGGATAGATATAAGGTGTTTTTGAAGCAGTATAATGAATGGGTGGAAGCAAATAGGGATAAATTGGAGGAAGAATCTTATAAGGTTCATACAAATGCTCTGTTTTTAATATGTGTTATATTGCTTTTATAGAAAATTATGCATTTTTAGTAACTTTTTAGATAAATGTAAAAAAATGTACTTGAAAATGCACATCCAATTCGAAATGATTTATGATTATATACTAATGATATTGTTAATGTTTATACATTATACAGTATGATCAAGATTATTATCCCGGTAGGAGGAAAAGAGGGAAAGATTATAAGGAAGGAATGGTACAAAATATTCTACTGTTTTTATTTTGGTATTATGCAATTCGTATGTCGATCTTATAGTTTCTCACTTAATTTACCTTTTGTTGTAGTATGAGCTACCATTTTACTACCCAGGACAAGTAAGTATTATTCCATTTTCTATATATAACTATATAAAAATATATAATATTTCACGTAATAAATAGTTGTTAAAATGGAAAAAATTAATTAGAGATATATTATGCAGATCTGTGTTGGTAAAGTGACAACTTTACATCTTTATCAAGGAGCTTTTGTCGACATTGGAGGTGTACATGATGGGTAACTAACCTTATTCATAATCTTTTATTTTATAGGATGTGAAAATGGGTCAATTTGGGTTATATTTTATTGGATGTGAAAATGGGTCAATTTGGGTTATATTTTATTGCTAACGGGTCAATGAGTCTATTTGTCCATTTAGATTCTTAAATTATTATCCTGTTGGTATATCAGGTGGGTCCCCATTAAACGTAATGATTGGTTTTGGATCCGACATCATATAAAAGTCGGTATGCATGTCATTGTTGAAATTCTGGTAAGTTATGAAATATTTAAAACCCATAAATTGCATCTAAAATTCCCGAATTAGTTTTTTTTTTTTAATTTCTTAAAAAGTTCATTGATTTTGCAGGCAAAGCGAGATCCGTATCGGTATCGATTTCCTATCGAGATGCGTTTTGTCGATCCCAATATTGACCACCTTATGTATGTAAAATGTTTTTTTTTTTTTTTTACTTTTGACCAATTTTAAAAATGTATCACGCCTTTGACTTTTGACCTGCAGTTTCAAGAGATTTGACTTCCCACCAATTTTCTACCGTGAGGAAGATACTAGTGTGGACGAGTTGCGTGTAAGTATCCATATTTTAATTGCTTCTTATATTTAGTGTTGACAATTTCGACCCATGTGCTTAAGAATGGGCCAATTTAATAAATAAAAAACAATTAAAAAGGGAACGGTCAAACGGGTTAAATGTAGACTTTAATGTAATAATATAGGATTTACAATCACATTTAACGCATTTATTATTTTTAAATTAAGCCTTTAAAGATGAACATAAGTGGTTACATTACGGGTTAACCCGACCCGTTTCGGCCCGCCCGACCCACCTATTAAGACCTACCATACTCGTTTTACCAGCGTGATAGTCGAAGACCACCTGTCTCTAGGGATGATCCAGGAATCAAGGTGGAGGAGGAACCGCTTATATGTAATCACCCTTACGTTAATACGGTAGTCTCTCTTCTTATGGTTCAAAATTTACCCTCTACTTTGCTAACATTTTCATTTTAGCCCCCTTATTTTGACCTATGCCCAACTTTTTTCTATATGATTTGGTTTTGTAGCTATGGCAAATACATGTTGCTGAACAATTAATCATGGATGATATGGAGATTAATCCCGATAAATACGAGGGTAAAAAATTATCTGAGTTGACCGATGAAGAAGAATTTGACGAAGAAAATAGTGTTCAATATACTGAAGATTATTATAAAGAAAGTTTGCTACCCAAACGAATTGTCGTGAGTATCCTTTGCTTTATTACCATTTTACTAAGGGCATGTTTGAGAAAGCTTATTAAGAGGGCTTATTAGCTTAATAAGCCCAAAATAAGCTTGAATTTTGGGCTTATTAAGCTAATAAGCTAATAAGCCCACTTAATAAGCTTTCCCAAACATGCCCTAATTATTAATTAAAATTGTTATTAACTTAAATCCCGATTTTTATATGTATCAGAATGTGAGCGTAAAAGATCTTGATTTGGAAGCTGCATTTGCAGAACGCCAGGTGTGTAACAATTTCTCATTATGTGATGCCAGATTACAAGTTATACCAAATTTCACATATGGCCCTTTACCTTAAAAAATTACTTTTGTAGTCCTCATTCTTAACGTTCGTTACAATTTTCTGTTAAAAAATTACACTTGTAGTCCTTTAAAATTTCACCGATAGTCCCTTTTCTGTTAAAATATTTAACGGATGTTAGGTGCAAAATGTTTCCAAAAAAGGACTAGTGATGTAATTTTTTTGAAGTAAATGACCATACGTGAAATTTGTGGTGAATCTCAGGGACTATCATCGCAATTTACTCTCAATTTTATTAATTCCGAGTATGTTATTTTGATTAATCTAATGTAACATATAATTTGTGGCAGCATCATAATGAATTAAAAAGACAAGGAATGGAAAAAGGCATAACTTCTTACAAAATCGATAAATTAAGGCGTAATCACGAAATGGACGAATACGATTTAGTTCACTGGCGTCGCTCAGTTGAGGAAAGAGAAGCTTTACTTAGAGACATAAGCTGGTATTTGCATTTAAAATCCTAAAAAACTTTAGCAAATTATAATAATTAATTATTTAACATATAATAATGTATTTTAATTTATGGCAGTCGTAGAGCGGTAGGTCTGCCATTAGAAGAACCCGGAAGGTACCATGATCCTAGCACCGTTGCAAAAGACAAATACGACCCTGAAAACCCGCTCTACAGATACGATTATTGGGGGGAGCCAAAAAGTTCAGAAAAGACGAAACAAAATCGGTTGAGGGATTTCCACAATAAAGGGATTATAGGCAGGGGAATGGTGTGGTATGAATCGTCTTATGAAGAAGCAATGAGTAATCGGGATGAAACACGGGCTAAAGAAATGATGCAAAAAGGGGAGGAAGATTATGATGAAGATGATGATGAGGTGGATGATGTCATTTATGAGATTGTTTCTGAGCCCCAACCGGAAGTCAACGGGGTTCAAACTAATGTGTTTTCGGATGAGTATTATGATTAAGTGTTTTGTATTGTTGTATCTTGTATGTATAGATGAGGATGTTGTGAAATGTTTTGGTGTCATTGTGAAAGTATTTTTGAAGAGTAGTGGCGGATCTAGAAATTATTTAAACTTCGAAAGTTCCTCTGTCAAACCTGGATCAATGTATCTAAAAAAATCCTTCAAATTGTATTGGAGACTTGTTGGTTTATATAATTAAACATGATGTGCCTCTAATAGATCAGTTTCTTATGTTAAATTCGTTTGTGTTGACCGGACAACGGTTCCCGGCCAACGAAGCTGTCCCTTGGATCCCGCCTTTTTTATCTCGCAAGGGTACTACTGCTGATGGAGATCTCTAATTCCATCCATGTTCTTGAAACCTATTCCCACAAAACAAACATTATCTATTTCATACTCATTACAAACCTTGAAACCAAACACACCCTAAATGTGAAATTAAAAGATCAAATTAGGCAAAAGAAGAAAGAAAAAGGTTGATACGAATTCTTATGGGGCTACATTGCAAAGGGAAATATTGATCGTCTCCTTTGCATTCCGTATAACGTCGATGCTATCCAAACCCAATAGGAAAACAATAATATTAATGTAAAAGTTTTGCATTCTACACAATATAGCGAATACATATGTCAAATAACAAAAAAGAAAGAAGCATAATTTAACAAGGAATTATGAAGAGTAAAACAAATATCAATAAAGTAAAAATAATCATAATGTAGCAGCAGAAATTCAAGAAAGAAAAGTCCAGTGAACTCTATAAAGTAGGGGTGAGCATGGGGCGGTTTGGGGCGGTTTTTAACTAAAACCAAACCCCGCCCCGAAAGTTCGGGTTTTAAAAATTACACCCCGTTCGGTTTCGGGTTTCAATAATCCAACAGAAAGACTTTCACATGATTACGGTCTCTTGCTAGAAGCCACAAACTTTCTTGCTTCTTCAAAGTATATAGAACTCTCTACGATAAAGGAAGAAGTAAAGATTAGAAAGATCTTAACTTATCTTACATTTTCTGCATAATTTAACTATATCATGTTATAAATATTATCGCACTGCATGCCAAATTGAGACAGAATGAAATTTAAATAAAAAAGGGGGTTTGAAGACATAATTTCAAGTCAAATATTGTCCCAAAAACAGAATTTTATAAATGAACAAAATACCAATAAGATTTGTAATTGAAAAAAATATCGTAAATAGATAAAATCAAAAGATCAGAGGTGTCAAAATTGTCCTATTTAATGAAATTTCCATCCATTTAAGCGTCTGATTAAAATTGGTTGTTACAGATAATATTTTGTCCAGGTCAACTGGGGCATAAGATATACAAGATATTGGCAGACATTTTCAAATTGGTAAAACCATATGTAGCAATTGATCTCATGTAAAGTATAATTACTAAATTACTGTTGTCATTATTTCAAGTTTAATTTGTACAGCTTTAATTAACGAATGGTTAAGCAGAAAAATCATTAAACACGTGCATGTTAACAACCAGATATATCTGAGACAAACAAGTAGAGTCTTAAGATATTATGTTAAAAGTGTTGCTTAAATGAGAACAAAATCAAATATTTAATTTATGCATATTGAAACTAAAAGAGAAAGGTGTAGCTTTTTTTGTAAAATAAAACATACTAGTACTAGTCTTTTATGATGATGCAGGGGATATGAGAGATAACGGGCCAGTAACGCGAGTCTCTTCCATCAGCTCGTTTCTTCAGATTCGGACAACGTCGGATTTCCAAGCTCAAGAGTGAAGGAAACAACTAGAGTCGGGCACTTGTAAATGACAAGATGTTGGAGGGAAGTAAGGTGTTGGAAAAGTGATTCCAGTTTCTCAAATTCTTGTATTACAAGAGAAGTAAGAGACGTAGGAAGAATGTCGGATAACTGACTAAAATTACTCATGTTCCCACCATATAACTTTAATGAAAATGATAATGACAATCCTTAGGGCTGTCACTAAGACGTCAAGAACTTGTACAATAATCAATAACTGCCCCTGCATTTTAGGAATCAACCCCACCACTGAAAGTACAAACGATTTATGCACGTAACCACCTCTTATATCAAGTGTACACAACTTGGGAGGCCATAGTCCGCGAGGAAATGAAGCGTCCATATTTGGACAATTTATGATTCTCATATATATGTTTTAATGAGGTTAGATTTGGTAGT
This sequence comes from Calendula officinalis, assembly GCA_963853835.1. Taxonomy (NCBI): domain Eukaryota; kingdom Viridiplantae; phylum Streptophyta; class Magnoliopsida; order Asterales; family Asteraceae; genus Calendula; species Calendula officinalis. The sequence continues at coordinate 16,759,516 of OY970829.1, read as the reverse complement.
TGGAGGTCAGGAAATGAGTCCATATTTTGACACTTTTCGATAATCAAAATGGTGAGGCAAATGGAGTAACTCAACTCAATGTTTGATTTCAGATGTGGCCAATTGACTATCCTTAAAAATTCGAGTTTTGGCATGCTTGTGTTGATGTTTTCTCCTCCAAACTCGTTTTCCTTATAATCACAAATTTCAAGTGACTTGAGCTTATTCCCTCGTTTTGTTGTTATTAAATACCTCTAAATTCTTAAGCGATGTTAACAAGTTGCTCCCACAATTTTCTGCATCCTCCTCTTTTTCTCCTAACCTTAATTACAACTTTTCACAATAATATACTTGCAAATTCTGTACATTAACAAGAAACTTACTTGCCTTTGCTACTGATTCCACAATGACTGAAAATTAATTCTTCAACTTTTGTAAGATACTTTAAAACACCTCTCCACACTTCATCCGTAACCGGAAATTATAATTATTTGCAACTTGGTGAGTGATGAAGCTACACAAACCAAACTTGTTAACACACCATCACCACATCCGTTTAGTTCTAGACCCCTGAGTGAGGTTAGTGGTTATGTCAACCAAATTAAAACAACCGATAATATAAAGCTCTCTAAGGCATGGAGAGTATTTTTTGTTGACCATACTTCCCACCCTTTCATATCTTCAAAACTTAGAACTTCAAGTACTGAAGGGAATTCATCCGACACCACTCGGAATCCACAACTTTCACCGCATCCATTCCTTGAATAAGCAAATTTTTTACAATCAAGTATCAATACACGAGTCAACCGAAGAAATAAGGGATCCCCAACCCAATTTGGAAACTCTATTCCCGATTTTAAGCCTTTTCAACGCATTAAGGACCTCCTTTTCGAGTGTTTCCTTTCGAGAACTATCAAACACATCACCCCATTCCAACTCTAACTCCACAAGTTTTTTCAGTGTTGCCTTTTGCACTTTATCCAACCCCTTGATGGAAATCTTACCTTGAAGATTCTTTAAGCTCCATTATTGCAAGACCATCATCTCCTTCTACGATAAACTTGGTGAGTGTGTGCAGGTTTTTCAACTCACTAATCCTTAAAGGCATCTTTTTCAAAATTGGTAATATCAAAATGCTTTAGTTTTTTTAGCTTTAAGAAGCTCTTCGGTAACTTAGTTAAATTACGACAACCAAAAACGATCAATGTCTCTAAATTGTAGAGATTGCCCACACTTTCCGGCAATACTTTGATTCAAGTTTGAGATAAGTTAAGATACCACAAGTGCTTCAAACTACCAATGAACTCATCAACGTTTTCTAAATCCCAAATCTCACTATTTAACACGTCCTCCCAATCTTCTTCATTTGATTTCGTCCTCAATAGCCTTCCAAGTACTCTTAAAGCCAAAGGCAAACAACCACATTTTTTCACAATACCTTCACTAATTGGTTTAAGTGTGGGATGTGAATCAAAGTTATCTTCACTTAATGCATGTTGAGCAAATAAAGACATAGCATCATCATGTGACAAACTCTCCAAATGGTCTAGATGATTAAAACCTAGTTTTTTAAGCAATTGCTCCTTGCGAGTTGTTATGGTTATTTAATTCCATTAGCCCCTAAATGAAATGGTTTTACTAGATTTTCCCAATCAACATCATTATCACTCCATACATCATCTAGAACTACTAAAAATCTTTTATCCTTAAATTGCTTTAAAAGAGCAATTTGAACCTGATCTAGGCCTCCAAATTCCGTGTTATCCTTAGTAACAGTTTGTAAAATATTTTTGCTTATCTTAAAGATATCAAACTCATCAGAAACATGTCATGATTTCAAAATGATCATTAACTTGTTTTTCGTTATACAAAAGTCTAGCTAGAGTTGTCTTACCAACACCGCCCATACCAACTATAGGTACAACGTTAAACTTTTCCTTAGATGACTCATTCCTCAATAACTTATCCAACAATTTCCCTTTTTCATTGTGTCGTCCAACAATACTAAATGATGCATCTAGCAAAGAGGTCTCGTTTCTTCTTCTACTCGTATTTTTCGGTTTTTCATGTTTCACAACCAAGCCTAGACCAACTTTTTCCATTTCTAGATGTTGTAACTTGCTATTAATAGAATCCAACTTGTGTTTCAATTTACTACTTAATGACAAATCAATGCAACACGTTGGGACAAGCTTTCTTACCTTATTGCTAGTCGTTGTTCCGCTCAACTCATGATGAATAGCATCAGTTGCTAAAGCGTCAAGTAGATCATCGATATCATAAGCCACATGTTGGAGCCGGGTGATCCATTGTTTAACATCTTTCCTAGTAATTTCCTTATCGGAAGCATCATTAAGCAGATCTTGGATCTGGGATAATGTGTCCTCCAAATCCTGGAGCTCGGAATGAATTCCTTGGGCCCGGAAAAATTGCTTTAAGGCTTCATCACTCAGCTTTTGAAAAACGACTTTGATGTCAGTTGTAAAACGTCCAAAAACTACTTCCAAGAGATAAGAACGAGTTAGGTTCAGGGTATGAATAATATCAAAATAATTTGATATAAACGGGTTTGGGATTCGAGACCCTTGACCCTTCTAAGGACCCTTGAAGGATGAGCGGCCTTCACGGGTATGAATTAAATGGAATATACTCCTTGAGAGTGAGAAAATAAATTCCTTGATGTGGTTATTGCGGAAATCCTTAATACTTGCCACCTTTTCAGCCAACTTTTTTGTGAAACCTGGTCTTTCGTGTTCTGATATATCAGGTACTGGTACATTGGGAATAGAAGACTCAAAACCGAAATTTAATTAACTACGTACTTGGAAACCGGCTCCAATTACTATTTTAGTTCCAATCGGCAATCGGGTATGTACCCAAATTACCCTAACTGAACCCGGAATCGAACCATATTCTGTAAAACCGTTTGGTTGCCGGGTAAACCACTAAAAGCCGTTCTCAGTTATTTCAGGTCCGGGTGGACCCGATTCTATCCCTAGCTTGAAGAGCAAAGATTTTTAACTACCAGAATCAGAAGACTGAAAATAGGGTTTCAATTTGGATAACCCTAAACTGAAGTTAACAGTAGGGAAAAGCTTATCAACTAGCAAGTAAAATTAAAAGGGAAGTGGAAAGATGCCACCAAAATTGTAAGAGTGGTCCGCGAAAATTCCGGCCAAACACATCAACTTCCAGCAAAACCTTCCAAATCTGCCACCCTCCTGCAGTGGCGCGTGGAGGTGCGTGAATACGAGGTTGTTCCTCAACTAATTTATAATAAATTTGTTTGTCAATTGCATAAAAACCGTACACCAAATCAACATCTATGCAATGCAATTGATTGTTTCATAAGTTGAGGAATAAGATCAAACACATGGTGTGCAACAACCAAAAAAATGAGAAATGTTTACTCAACAAGTACAAATAAAAACATAACAATTGAACATCAAATTACAAAGAAGCAGCTCAACTCCTACTCAGATGAAGATGCAGATTCCGATTCCGATTCCGATGCAGGCGGAGGAGACGCTTCAACGTCAGTCACAAAACTCCACTCCGGTGGTAGATCCGGCAGAGGCGGGTAAACGGCAGGGCCACGGTTCCTGTCCCACGCCTGAGTCTTCTTAGGCCTGGTTTTCCGGTGATGAGCTGTCGCCTTCTTCTGTGGCCTCGACGAACACACAATCATTAACGCTCCTCTGCTTTCTCCAATTCCATCACCGTAACGGACTGCTGCTGTTGCCGGCGCTATTCTAGAGCTACCGCCAAATGATGGTTGACGGACAGCGGCGATGCCTGCGAATTTCACACCCAAAATTGCCGAGACCGACATCGTTTTTCAACCGTTCCTTCTTTCCCCTTTCCTTCAACCTTCATATAAACTTGTGTTATCCAGTTACGGATATTAACCGGCGTCGTTTCGTAACAAAATCTGGTCACATTGGGCCTGAGATAAATGGGCCGTGTTTATAAACTTGCGATGTGCAAAAACAAAGCAACCAAAGGAAATTGAGGTTCTTCAAGAACTCACTAACAATACAAAAGGCCCAAGTTTTATCAACTCAAATTGGAGGATTAGGAGGCAACAAGAACCAGGGTGAGAGTGGTTCAGAAACCAAACTAAACCGAACCGAAACAAATAAATATGAAACTGAAAACGATAAATTTTTTAAATTAAAACCGAACCGCTTACATATTTTCGGTTTTGGTTCGGTTCAGGTTTGGTTTCGGTCTGGTTTTTTAGCCCAAATGCTCTTCCCTTTCGGAAAACCAAACCGAACCTAAACCGAAAAGGATTAATTTTCAAAACCGAAACCGAACCGATTACATGTTTTTGGTTCGGTTCAATTTTTTTGGCCCAAATGCTCAACCGAAGTATGCACACGCTTTACAATGAATTTGCAACAAACTAACATATTTACTGAAAGATAAATAACATTTGATGAATTATAGGTGATTACTTGTAACCATAATTTCAGCGACCGAAGGGCTGCTATGGTTCGTCAATAGAAATTCGTTTGGTATTGAAGGTGAATTAGCATTCTGCTAGTACCAGCGACATTTCGTGTGTGAGGCAACCATGTTTTTGGTCATTTGCTTTTGAAAAATCAGATCCGACCTTCTTGCGCATTGTACTCTCACCTTATAGCTTGTTTGGTTAATCAATAATTAGACTTTCTAAAATTCATTTGATTTGGTTCAGTTATAAAAGAAAACACTCAAACCCCTGAACGAGCTTTGAATTTGTCAAGAGGCTATATTTTTTTCTTTCAAGTCCACTTTTAATATTACATTTTTTTAATATAAATTGTTTTGTATTAATTTTTAAGTTTTTTCTACCATTGGAAAATTTAATGGTAGTGCCTCTTTGCTTGTGTGCATTTATGGGCTTTCAATTGATGATATAGTTGGAAGAAGAAATGAATAACATAGGTTTTTAATCGAGTGTATCCGGTAAGCACCGGCAGCGTCGACAAGGAGAAGACGATTGCGAGCAATAATTCCAACAAAGAGCTTGTGTATCTCAAATCAACCTTGAGAGCAACTTTCCAATTTGTATTTATTACTCAAAATGATCAAAAGATAAAGACCTTACGATTCTTCCCTATTTATGATGAGTTAACTACTCTTAACAAACTTAACGGAATACAAACTATAATAGGACCCTCAACTTTCTAACAAGTACCAGTTAGTCCATGAACTATTGTTTATTAAAATGACACGTAACGAGATGGCGAAGGAGATAATTGGCGATAACGACAAGCAACATGAAACTGACATGTTTATATAAATGGATTGGATATCTCAGCCATAATCTGTTTACTTTAAGTTCAAACTCGACTCATATAACTCATTTAATTAAACGGGTCAAACATGTCGACTTTTAAATGTATATGCAAAACCTATTAATGTATATCTATTTTTTTAATATATTTTTTTTCAAAGATATCTATAAACTATCAAAGAATAAATATTTCTATCTTTAAATATGTTATAATAATTAATTATTGACGGATCTACCCATTTAAATTATTAGCAACCTAAACTTAACCTATTTAATTAGAGGGTCAATTGATTCGATCTGAACTGACTTGAAATTTCTTTGCCTCAAGCCCTCAACCCAAACATATTACATTTGTGTCGATTTCAAGTCCAATTTTGTATCATGTCAGAAATTGCCACGTGATGTGAAGGCCTAGAAATCCTACTATAGATATGTATTTACTCTATTGATGATGAAAACTATGTTGGAAAAAGTTGTGATAAAATGATTTTTCACCAACTTTGGACCTATATAATTATATATATATGTGTTATATATAGTTATTGGTTGGTAGCTATGTGTTCTCCTATATGAGAGCTACGCAACGGTATATAGCGTGTCCAAAGTCGAGTTGTGGTGAATGAGATATCGACTCTCAAAGTAGGGTGTTTGGACTGAGGTGCCCGAAATGGCTTGAACTCGTGTACGCCCGAGCGACCTGCGGGCACGAATGCAGCTCCGAAATTCCGGGCTCGTGCGGGTCAATTTTTGCACCTCATCGACACTGCAGTTGTCTCGTACTGACCTCCTCATTACTGATTTTTTCATACTGACCACCTGAGTACTGAACCGATCAATACCGACCTCCTCGCACTGAGTGTTCGACGTGTACTGAGCTGCAGTCTGATACTGACCTACGCAGTATCAGTCTGATACTGACCTGCGCAGCAGGCAGTCTCATACTGACCTGCAGTACTGATCTGCGCAGCAGATGTCTGATACTGACTTCCAATACTGACCTGCGCAGCAGCAGTCTGATACTGACCTGCGCAGCAGCAGTCTGATACTGACATGCGCAGCAGCAGTCTGATACTGACCTGCGCAGCATCAGTCTGATACTGAGCTGCTGCACTGACTTCCAATACTGAGTTCGTATACTGACTTCTGATACTGAGTTCTCGGACTGAGTTCTCGGACTGAGTTCCTGGACTGACCAGAAGGACTGAGCAGAACAGTTACGAAAATTCTGCAATTAGTGCAGATTACTGTTTTGATTTCTTGTTTAATTGTATTGAATGCATTTAATGTTTTGATTAAACATCACTTGGCATTCTACACTATAAAAGGAGACCTTGGGTCTCATTTGTAAACACACCTTCAACACCTACTTCTTCTTTCACAGCTTTCTCTCTTAAAGAAAACACTCTAATCTTGGTTAGTGTTCTGGCTTGGATTATATCCGGTAGTGTAAAACTACTCGGTTGTTTTACCCTGGGAAATAGACAACGAATCTATTTTAAGGGGATCGTGAATTTCACGAGACTCAACCAAAACCTTGTACTTGTTTGTTCTATTTAGTTTGTTTCAATCTTTTGTAAACGTATTCGTCAATTTCCCTTATTGTAATTGTATTTTATTAATGAAAATTGGTATTAGCTCCTACAAACTTAAAATAGATTTTCCTCTCTAGCTAATACCGGTTGGAAAATACATTTTTTTTCCGGATTTTGCTCGTTAATAGCATAGATTCGGAAAAGTGGTGATTGAAACGTTTTATAGAACAAAAAGGTTCAATTGAGTTTTTCAAAAAATTTCCAATTTTGTTTTGTTTAAATTTGTTAAATCAAATTTTTGGATTTAAAGTACATTATATCAAGTTTTAAAGTTTGATTTTAAATAACTTGATATATTGTTTAAAACAATTTTGGATTTAAAAATTTATATTTGTTGACATTGGTTGTAAGATACAAGATAGTCATAGACTTCTTGAGTTAACACTTGAAAAATATCTTACTTCTAATCGAAATAAGTATAATTGTTGAGGCTTATTGGTCAAATATTTGCATTTTTTATTTGATAAAAATGATAAATGTTGTGACAATGCCTAATATGGAAATGCATATGAAGGAAGATGTGCATATTGTGGCTATGATTTCCGAGTTGTCGGAAGTTAATTTGGTGGGAAACGATTCAAGTGGATGGTATGTCGATACGGGTGCAACCCGTCACGTGTGTTTCAATAAAAGTTTGTTTAGCACTTTCAAAGATGTTGAAAATGGACAAAAACTTTTTATGGGAAACTCGGCTACCGCGGATATCAAAGGTGAAGGAAATGTCATCTTAAGGATGATTTCTGGAAATGATGTCACATTAAGCAATGTGTTGTATGTTCCGGCGATTCGTAAGAATCTTGTGTCCGGATGGTTGCTTACTAAGTTTGGATTTCGAGTTGTGGTCGAATCCGATAAAATTGTGTTATCAAAATGTGGAATGGATGTTGGTAGGGGTTATGCCCTTAATGGTATGTTCAAATTAAATTTGAGAAATTTTAAACGAAATTTTAATAAAAATGTTACTAATGTCGTTCATTTACTTGAAACGTCAAATGTTTGGCATGGTCGTTTAGGCCATGTAAATTTTAATTCAATTCGTCGTTTAATTAAATTAAATAGCATACCAACATTCCATATTGATTCGAATCACAAATGCAACACGTGTGTTGAAGCCAAACTTACGAGAACATCATTTCGATCGGTTGAAAGAAATACCGAACCACTTGATATGATTCATACGGATGTGTGTGATTTGAAATCAATTCCTACCATGGGTGGTAACAAGTACTTCATTACGTTCATTGATGATTGTACTAAATATTGCTATGTATACTTACTTAAGAGTAAGGATGAAGCAATTGAGAAATTAATTTTGTATAAAAATGAGGTTGAAAACCAACTTAATAAGAAAATCAAGGTTGTACGAAGTGATCGAGGAGGTGAATATGTTTATCCTTTTGCGACATTATGCTCTCAAAATGGAATAAGACATGAATTCACTGCTCCTTATTCGCCACAGCAAAACGGTATTGCCGAGCGAAAGAATCGTACCTTGAAAGAGATGGTTAATGCCATGCTTATAAGTTCGGGGTTAAACCACGAAATGTGGGGGGAAGCCATTTTGTCGGCTAATTATCTTTTAAATAAGATACCACGTAAGGAAAAGGATGAAACACCGTATGAACTTTGGTTTGGAAGAAAACCTTCGTATAAGTACTTACGAGTGTGGGGGTGCCTTGCTAAGGTAGCCATTCCTCTTCCTAAGACTCAAAAGATTGGGTCTAAAACGGTTGATTGCATATTTATTGGTTATGCACATCATAGTAGTGCCTATCGTTTTCTTGTGCATGAATCTAAGATTCCCGATATACACAAAAATACGATTATGGAATCAAGAAATGTGTCATTCTTTGAAAATGTGTTTCCTTGTTTAGACAAAGAACAAGGAAGTTCGTCTACACGTGTTGACGAAGTTGTCCATGATGAGAGACAACAACAACCTCAATTAGAAGAGGTTGAGCCTAGAAGAAGTAAACGGGCAAGAATTGAAAAATCCTTTGGTTCGGACTTTGTCACCTATATGGTAGAAAGTGAACCAAGGACCTACCGTGAAGCGGTAACTTCTTCGGAAGGACCTCAATGGAAAGAAGCCATTAAAAGCGAGATAGATTCTATCTTACAAAACCATACGTGGGAGCTAGTTGATCTTCCTCCGGGTTGTAAAACTTTAGGCTACCGATGGATTTTTAAGAAAAAGATGAAAGCGGATGGTTCCATTGATAAATACAAAGCGAGGTTGGTGATCAAAGGATATAGACAACGAGAAGGTCTAGATTACTTTGATACCTACTCACCGGTTACGCGAATAACATCAATTCGGATGATACTTGCGATTGCTTCCATAAGAAATCTAGAGGTTCATCAAATGGATGTGAAAACCGCCTTTCTAAATGGTGATTTAGAAGAGGAGATTTATATGGAACAACCGGAAGGCTTTATTGCTCCCGGTCAAGAGGCAAAAGTATGTAAACTCGTTAAATCATTGTATGGATTGAAACAAGCTCCTAAACAATGGCACCAAAAGTTTGACAATGTCATGCTAGAAAGTGGCTTTAAAATTAACGAGTGTGACAAATGTGTTTATGTGAAAAACACAAGTCATGGATATGTCATCTTATGTCTTTATGTAGATGATATGCTTATCATTGGAAGCAATGATAAGATGACTCAATCTACAAAAGATATGTTGAAGTCAAGGTTTGACATGAAAGACATGGGCTTGGCGGATGTCATTCCTGGAATCAAGATTGTACGCACCCATGATGGACTTGTGTTAACTCAAAAACACTATGTTGATAAAATTCTTGAGAATTTTAGTGGGGGAGACACTAATAAAGTTAGTACTCCAATTGACACCTCTCACCATCTATATAAAAATAGAGGTGACAGTGTGAATCAATTAGAATACTCAAGGATTATTGGTAGTCTAATGTACCTAATGAATTGTACAAGACCGGATTTAGCTTATGCGGTGAGTAGGCTAAGTCGGTACACTAGTAATCCAAGTGTCGAACATTGGAAAAGTATTACTAGAGTACTTCGGTACTTGAGGTACACTAGAAATTATGGACTACATTATACTAGATATCCCGCTGTGATAGAAGGATACAGTGATGCGAATTGGATATCGGATATAAAGGATTCCAAATCTACAAGTGGTTATGTGTTTACCCTTGGAGGTGCGGCTATATCTTGGAAATCGTCCAAGCAAACGATTATAGCTAGATCCACAATGGAATCTGAGTTTATCGCCTTGGATAAAAGTGGTGAAGAGGGGGAATGGCTACGCCAATTTGTGGAATGTATTCCAAATTGGTCATTGCCTTTGTCTTCCATTTGTATACATTGTGATAGCCAATCGGCTATTGGTAGAGCCAAGAGTGCAATGTATAATGGTAAGTCAAGGCATATTCGACGTAGACATAACTCGATACGACAACTACTCTTAACTGGAGTTATCACGATTGACTATGTAAAGTCAAAGATAACATCGCGGATCCGCTTACGAAAGGCTTAAGCAAAGAGTTAGTTAATAAGTCGTCAAATGGAATGGGACTAAAGCCCTTGGAATAAAAGTTTATGCGAAGGAAACCTAACCTAGTTGACTGGAGATCCCAAGATCTAGGTTCAATAGGACAACCTAATTGTATAAACGAAGGGATGTCACTGTGGGGGTAACGGAATTCCTCCATACATTCTTAAAGGGAGTACATTGTACTACTTCCTAGTCCATTCCTAGTTCAGTGACAATGAGGATAAGCACTATGGCTTTTAATGATTCGTGGTAGAGAATCACCTATGTGAGAGAGAAGTGGGGTCGCTTCGAATGGGATTGTTGGGCACAATTCTTAGTAGCTCTCGCAGAACCAGGCAGTGTACATGACCAAGACGGGCACGATAAGAGGATATGAACAAGTTAGGGAGAGTCTTGTGAGAATGTATACCGTCGTCTACACAAAAGGCGGACTCAGTTCAAGGACATCGCGTCTACTGACTGCTAGGAGACTAAGTGTGCTTCTCAAGGGAGGGTTCAAAGGCTAACACCTACCCATCCTTTGCAAGACTTGACTGTTGAACATTTATCGATGGTTTGTGGTGTTTTCAATCGATCTCTATTCATGTGGGGGATTGTTGGAAAAAGTTGTGATAAAATGATTTTTCACCAACTTTGGACCTATATAATTATATATATATATGTGTTATATATAGTTATTGGTTGGTAGCTATGTGTTCTCCTATATGAGAGCTACGCAACGGTATATAGCGTGTCCAAAGTCGAGTTGTGGTGAATGAGATATCGACTCTCAAAGTAGGGTGTTTGATACAAGAAATCTTGGAAGTGGGGGATGTGGGAGAGTATCCCACATAGGAAAAAGATGAAACCATTTGTTGGTTTATAAGGTTGGAAGTTGTATGGAAGATTAAATCCTTATACATGGGTTTTACCCGCACGCCTACGCGCGGGGGGGGGGGGGGGGTGCAAATAATTTGGACTGAGGTGCCCGAAATGGCTTGAACTCGTGTACGCCCGAGCGACCTGCGGGCACGAATGCAGCTCCGAAATTCCGGGCTCGTGCGGGTCAATTTTTGCACCTCATCGACACTGCAGTTGTCTCGTACTGACCTCCTCAGTACTGATTTTTTCATACTGACCACCTCAGTACTGAACCGATCAATACCGACCTCCTCGCACTGAGTGTTCGACGTGTACTGAGCTGCAGTCTGATACTGACCTACGCAGTATCAGTCTGATACTGACCTGCGCAGCAGGCAGTCTCATACTGACCTGCAGTACTGATCTGCGCAGCAGATGTCTGATACTGACTTCCAATACTGACCTGCGCAGCAGCAGTCTGATACTGACCTGCGCAGCAGCAGTCTGATACTGACCTGCGCAGCAGCAGTCTGATACTGACCTGCGCAGCATCAGTCTGATACTGAGCTGCTGCACTGACTTCCAATACTGAGTTCGTATACTGAGTTCTGATACTGAGTTCTCGGACTGAGTTCTCGGACTGAGTTCCTGGACTGACCAGAAGGACTGAGCAGAACAGTTACGAAAATTCTGCAATTAGTGCAGATTACTGTTCTGATTTCTTGTTTAATTGTATTGAATGCATTTAATGTTTTGATTAAACATCACTTGGCATTCTACACTATAAAAGGAGACCTTGGGTCTCATTTGTAAACACACCTTCAACACCTACTTCTTCTTTCACAGCTTTCTCTCTTAAAGAAAACACTCTAATCTTGGTTAGTGTTCTGGCTTGGATTATATCCGGTAGTGTAAAACTACTCGGTTGTTTTACCCTGGGAAATTGACAACGAATCTATTTTAAGGGGATCGTGAATTTCACGAGACTCAACCAAAACCTTGTACTTGTTTGTTCTATTTAGTTTGTTTCAATCTTTTGTAAACGTATTCGTCAATTTCCCTTATTGTAATTGTATTTTATTAATGAAAATTGGTATTAACTCCTACAAACTATACGTAAAAATTGCATTTACTCGATAATGGAAGCCATTTAGTAATATAAGAAAGCAGGAGATGATGAGATTACATTCATAAAACATTATTACAAACATCACAACATCCATTATTCAGCCAAAATAAGCATCTATAGCATGATCACTCAAAAACAAACACAATGTTTCACATAAATACATCCAAAACACGATAACGGGCCAACCGATACCTGATTTAGAGCTTCGAAGGTCCTCTAGGATGATGAACAACAATATGATTGTACGCGTTTAGCGTAAGAAAATCATCAAGCACCGGCGACGTACATTGACGAGTGAAAATCTTACACGCTTCCTTATACATTCCCTTTCTAAACTTTTCCCGACCCACTTCGTGTTCAATTCTCAACATTTCCTCCTCAACCACTTTCCCGAAAAGTTCCGGGCTGACCCGAACCCCGAGCCCGTCACCATCCAACTCGACCCGGTACTTCAACCACTGCCAGTTTTGGACCCGACTAATTTCAGCAGTGGCTGCATCTTCCATGAGGTTGTATAGCGGGACCGACCCCGTGCCCGTGAGCCAGGCGGCTAGGTATTGGATCCCAACACGTGTGTTTAGCCTTAGACCTTCCATGGTTCGAACCCCTCTAGGGATTTGTAAGAGGTCTTCTTCGGTTATGTTTGTGGCATCTTCGCGTTTCATGGTTTTGATTAGGTTTGGGGCATTGCCCATGTTGTTGGTGAAGACTTCCATGATGGCGGGAATTAGGCCCGGGTGGGCGGCCCATGTACCGTCGTGGCCCGCCCGTACCTCTCTTAGCTTGTCTTTTTTTACTAGCTCGAGTGCGGCTTGGTTCGCTTCTGGGTCGTCTTTGATGGGAATTTGAGCAGCCTGTAAATCAACAATAGTTTAGAGCCAAAAAATGGGCAGGATGGGCGGGTTAGTTAACGGATCAAAAGGGGTAGTTTGGTATGGGTAGGAACGGGTGGGTCAACCCGAAAACACTTTTTGTCTAAGACTCAAAGAACAACGATATTCTTTCTAATTTACTACAAGTTTTTGAGCGATCCAAAGCTACAAAGTTAATAATCAATAGAGGCAAAAGGAAAACAAAGAAAAAGAGAAAATATATTTTGTTACCATATAATTACCAAAGACATGTTTAAAAACTTATACTTATTAAATTAGACATGTTTAAGGCTTATAATTATCAAGATGGATTTAAAAAAAGTTCTAATACCAAAACATACAATCGCCTACATTACAGCACAGTTGTAACATAAATTAACTTTTGAATTAAAATTATTTAAAAGGTTTTATGCATTACAAAAATACATTTTTGACGATTTTCAACCCTCTTAATCTTTTCGACTTATTTCACGCATTCACTTTTCAATAAAAAAAATTTAGTTTTGCCTATCAGATTATTAGAGATAAAACATAACGCGAATAGTCTCATTCATAAATAAATAAAATCGATTTGACCCGAATGGTTTCAATATGAAAAGTACATACCATTCCTCCCATAGCATGCACACCGCGCTTATGACAAGTCCTAATGAGAAGATCCGAGTAGCTTCTCATGAAGTGTTGGCCCATGCCCACGAGGACTCGGTCGGGTAACAAACGGTCAGGGTGACCCTGAAACGTCTTGACATAGCTAAATATGTAGTCCCATCTTCCACAGTTTAGCCCAACCGAATGGTCCCTTAACTCGTACAAAATCTCATCCATTTGAAACACGGCGGGTAGTGTCTCGATTAGAACCGTGGCCCGAATGCTTCCATTTTCTATCCCCGCCTTTTTCTCAGCCCGTTCGAACACGTTGTTCCATATCCTCGCTTCCCTGCAAGAAAAAGTCTGTTAGGAAAACGTTGCAAATAATAGATGTGGCAATATAAATTGCTTACTAGTAAACGGGTCGATCTAGGTCACATTATTTTTAATTGACCAAATGTTTAAAATCGACAAATGAGTAAAAAGAGTGTCTAACGAATCAAACATGTCGATCGTCACATTATTTTAATTGACCAAATGTTTAAAATCGATAAATGAGTAAAAAGAGTGTCTAACGAATCAAACATGTCGATCGTCACCCAAATGTGTTTTTTAATGCATACGAATTTAAATAATGAGATCATTTTTGTAATTGTCTTTAACGTTGAATTTATTTATATACGAATAAGTATAATTTCGACAAAAAGTGTTTCGGGTCAATCCAACCAGTACAAAAATTACGCGTTTTGACGTGTTACCTAACCCTAGGAGTGGCAAATCCACATGGACACGGATCCGACACTTAATAAAACAGGTCAGGGACGTAAACAGGTTGACCCGTCTAGCCCGTTTAATAAACGGGTCATGTTCAGGTTGGGAGATGTTAAACGGGTCAATACGCCAAACCGTTAAACTAACAGAAGTAAAAGTATTTAAATTCTAAATTCAACCCAATTATAACCCGCTTACTGATCTACCCCCGTTTTTAACCATTTGAAACCAAGACCGTTTAAATAAATAGGTTACGTGGGTCTTCTTGGGTTAGATAACACCATACGTCCAACCCGAGTAGCCAAACGGGTCATGTTCGGGTTGGGTTATACCAACCTAACCCACACAATTTACCACTTCTACATATCTACGGTGGTTAAAATTACCTAGAATTTTCCATTTTAGGAAGATAGAAGAACGGCCCGTATCCTTCTCCTTGAGTTTTACGGAATGCCTCATGGTTATGATAGAAGTAAAGCCCGAAATCAACTAAGCAACCGATTGCGGGCTCACCATCAATAAAGATGTGAGACTCGGGTAAATGCCACCCTCTCGGACGAACAAAGAGCTTAGCGATCTGATCATTGAGCTTGTACACCTTGTTTCTAGCTTTATCTTGATAGCTAATGGTGTCATTAACAGCATCCTTCAAGTTCACTTGACCCTTCATTAGGTTCTCCCATGATGGTGATAATGCGTCTTCAAAATCAGCCTGTGTTCATTCATAAACATGTAAATCTTTCAAGATTTTTATAGACAATTTTTATGGATCAGTTATCAATAATATGTTATGTTGACCGGCCGAGTTAATAATCAAAACCAGGTTGGAAAAATTAAAGCAAAATTGCAAATTACTAATATTTATTAGGATAATGCACTGGTCATCGTATTTTCTTAAAACGATTACTTTAGTAATTCTTTTTTTTATTTAGGTACTTGTAAAAATCAGTTATTTAAGTGATTAGTAACTGTATATATATTTTAACCGCTAACAAAATGATGACGTGACCATCATTAGTAAGGTAAGGGTTAATATATTCTTAAGTTACGGTACAGTACTTTTGTAAAAAAAAATTCAATTTGATCATTGTATATTATGAAAATGTTCAATCTAGTAACTGTATTTTGTGAAAAGAAAATATTAATAAAGGTGCAAAATTGTTATTAACGAGTTGTCCCGGTGACCTAAATACGTGTCTTTAAAGGGTTTGATATCTAATAGTAATTAATACTCACATATAGCACAATAATCTTAATAAATAAATAAAAAGTAGAATTATCAAAGTGAACATTTTTAACAAAAAAATAAGGATGACTACTAGGTGCATTAGTAACTGATTGTCTTGTTGGTTAACCAAAAAATACAAGTTTTAAATTATGACGACAGTATGGTAAAACCTTAAGGATACGAAAGCAATAAATGCTTTTTAAAATAATGGTTTTTAATTTGTATGGATTTAACCATAAACAATTTTTTTACCTATTTTTATATTTCACAAAAAGAGATAGTGTAAGTAATTATATTTATTTAATCCTCGTTGCTATTCACATGCAAAAGCTCATACAATAATAATCACTCACCATGAAAACCTTAGCTCCACAATTAAGTGCATTAATAATCATCTTCCTCTCCACCGGGCCCGTAATCTCCACCCTCCGATCAGCCACCGCGGGTGGCACTGCCGCACACACCCAATCCCCATCTCTAACACCTTTCGTCGCCGGATCAAACCCCGGCAACCCACCGGAATTATACCTCATTTTAGCCTCTTTTCTACACTCCATAGCATACTTAACATGACTCCTAAACTCCCTATGCAAATCAACCACAAACATCAAAGCATCTTTTGTAAGAATCTTGGCGAACTCCTCATCAAACCTTCCTCTAATGTCTACTCCTTCCGGAACATCGTATCCGCCGCCACCAACACCGCCGCCGGGGATCTCTTTCATGGCGGTGTCACCGTAATATCCCATGCTTAATGACATTAATTTGTTTCCTTTTTTTTGGTTGGAAAATTAAATCGTGTGTGTTTTATTGTTATGGGAAATGTTTATATAAAGAAAGTTGTGTGTGGGTGTATCGGATAAAGATTGAAATGGGTCGGGTGAGGGTGGGGCCACGGGTGGGTTGGACTTATGTGCGTAAGATGATAAAATGTGACGATATGGTTAGTAAATGTTGATAAGATTACGAGATGGGGTAGTTTATCCTTTTGGGCTTCGGAGAGTTTTTGAAGTTTGGGCATGTTGTTTGGGATAAAATATTGAAAAATTGAATTAATTCTTATTAAATATTTATAAATTCATAAAATGGTTATTATTTTAATTTTTAATTTTAATATTTATATTAATCAAATAAATTTAAAAGGTTAATAAAAAGAAATACCGTATTTCTGAATTATTATCTCATCTTTAACAATTACTCGTAGTATTCTTTTTTGTACAGTATTTGAAATATGTACAAAATTCTCGACTTTAACAATTTAACATGCTATATAGTCCATAATATTCTCTATGTCTAGGGAAATGTACCCTTCTATTTTGGGAGGTTGGATAAGTTAATAATTGACATTTGGCATTGGTGAGAGTGGTGTCATCCCATACTTGTATTTTAAAATATTTGGTGTTTATCCTATGACTATTTTTAATATAAATGTTATTCGTTAAAGTTTTATTCATTGAATGATCAGAATTAGATAGGCATATATTTCTCAGAGTTGTAGAATAAAAATTCGTTTATTTGCATCAAGTTTTCGGGGGCTCATTCAAGACTTACTCGCATTATTACTCAATAAAAAAATAAGAGTTTTAGTTTCGAAAAAGATGGTCCGGAAGCTTCCTCTCTCCCAGTAAGCAAGATGATTTACAGGAAGGAATGTTCTTGGTGTATTTAGTTTTTCAATTGTCGAATTTATACAGCCTTTTGTAATATCATACGAGTAATGCAATTTATATATGTTTATGTTATGTGGGTAATTTAGGTAGCTATTAATAAAAGTTATAATATGTGTTAGTTGTCTTTTATTTTTATTTTTACGTGTCAAAGTAACATAAATATTTGTCTTGATGCAGATTCAAATGTTGAGTTACAACTTTTTTTTTTGTTTCTAGAGGTTCATGATTAGGTTACCAAGAGGTGTACACGAAAATAGTCATAACTTGCTCTAGAAAATTTTGTTTTGGTTGGAGTGAGGAGCGCGTTTTAGCAAACCGCTGTAGGCTATTTTGTGCCCAAAACGCCTCCAAAATAAATCTTCGGGCGATTTTGTGTTTGTTTTTATGTTTTTGGGCTTGTGTTTGGCCCATAGCCTTTTCGAGCCCAGATTGAATTTAAAAACCATCTTTCATCATATAAGCTTTTTTCCTTTATGATGTAGAAGGGTCACTCCCTCAGTATAAGTTGAATAGATGATTTATTTTGGGGGTTTCATGACATAAACTGTATTGGTATTTGTTACACGGTGGCTGATTAGTGGATATTGCAAGTTAAAATTAACATACCCTAGCATAAACACTATCTTCCGAATTATTAGATATACATATAAAAGAAGAATTGTTAATTACAGAAATGGTTGGAGCCCTTCAATAAAAGAAGAGACTCTCCAAAAATAGGCGTATGCCACTTTAAGTGACGAACACACGGTATTCTTTAGTAAAAGGCGAAAGAATAGTTCGCTTTGTGCTCACCACATGGCTTCGTGTCTTTCAACCTTCCCAGCTACTTGCATTTTATAGTAGCTTTCCTGCCTTGTGTTTCCTTATAGCAGCCAATGTGGGATCCTTATACCAATTGGCAGAATTAAATTACAAGTTGTCAGAAAAAGGTCTAATTTGAGTTATGATAGAAGTTAAACAGTTGTACAGAATTAAATTCAGACTATATGGCGAGCATTTCTGTACATTAAGATTGTTAAATATACGATGGAAGATGGGAACCTAATTTATGTTTATGTATGACATTCATATTATTTATGCTTTTGTATTAAAATTGTCGCGTTGTGCTTCTCATATTGAGAATATTACGGATACATCAAAGGCTAATAATTAGGACAATTATAATCACTCAATTATTGTATAGTCAAAGACAATATATACTCTTTAATACCTTCCTATATTAGTTTGTTTTCCTTTTCTTTCATGTACGTAATATGGCTATAAAGCCATTGTAAATCTTTAGTGAAATACAAAACAATATTTTCCTTTTACCATTTCTTCATATGGTATCAGAGCTTGATTCAACATCTTCTCAAATCAACTCTACTAATTCATCCCTTTCTTCATCGCCAAGAAGTAATATGGGTGACACAAATGATGAAAGTTCACCCCTTATGATCAACTCCTCAATCAAAGATCTGACCATTGTCAGTTTTCCTTCAACCTTGAAGCTTTCTTCCACCAATTACCTAGGATGGAAGACACAGATCGAAGCTTTACTTCATGGATTGGATTTATACAAATTCATCGATGGTTCTTTTCCGGCGCCTACTCCGACCGTAGAAGCTGACGGAACTGTGACTCCTCACAAAGATCATGCTCGGTGGTTTCGCCAAGACAAGCTTCTGTTTGGAGCTTTAGTCGGTAGCCTCTCTCCAGAAATTGTCCCACTAATAACAAACGCTTCTTCCTCATATGAAGCATGGAAAATCCTTGCCGGAACTTATGCCTCTCCATCCCGAGGCCACATCAAACAACTGCAATATCGCCTGAAACAGCTCACTAAAACCCCAAATCAGACCGTAACCAACTACATGCAGAATGTTAAAACCGTTGTTGATGAACTCGCCATTCTTGGGAAGAAACTCGATCAAGAAGACATCACTGATGCGGTGCTGAACGGGCTCGATCAATCGGCATATAAACCAATTTTAGATGCAGTTCATATAAGAGATTCACCAATCTCATTCAATGAGTTACATGAAAAATTAATCAACCAAGAATTGGCTCTTGCTCAACAGGTCACCGCATCCGGAATTCATCAACCGGCGTCTGCATTTTATGCCCAAAATCAGGCTGCTAAAAAGCCTTGGCAACCTCGACATGGGTCAACCAACAATGGTCTTCTCCCCACTCCATCTAAGTCACCTGTTCAGTCAACCGGAGCTCGTCCATTCTTGGGAAAATGCCAATGGTGCACTCAGAAAGGACACTCGTTGCGCAACTGTTCAACTTTTAAAAGTCTTTTCCCTAACGCTTCTGTTCCTTTTCCTAACCATAATATGCATTTTTCCTAACCATAATATGCAGGTTACACATGCACAAGCTCATGCCATGGCACCAACCAATCCATCGGCTCCAACTACAACCAACTGGCTTTTTGATAGCGGGGCAAGCTTTCATGCAACAAATGACTTGAACAATCTTTCTATCCATGCACCTTATGACGGGACTAAGGAATTAGTCATTGGTGACGGTTCGTGTTTACAAATTACTCATATTGGTCTTGCTCTAATTCACACAGCACACACCTCTTTCATTCTAAAAAACGTTCTTTATGTTCCATCTCTTTCTCGTAACATTATATCCATATCTCGTTTATGCCTCGATAATAACTTTCTAATTGAATTTTATTCATTCATTTTTGTTATCAAGGATCGGGAATCAAAAACTCCACTCTTCAAGGGCACGGCAACCAAGGGACTATATGAGCTTCGCTCTTCCTTGACGCCTAAAATCTTCAATATCCATCATCGCACCAACTCTTCCGTATGGCATCATTGGCTCGGTCACCCTCAAAATAAAGTTTTTAAACATTTGTCATCCATTATTTCTTTTAATTCTACTTGCATTGAAAATTGTAACTGTAACACCCGTATTTTTATAACATCGTTTTAAATCATTTAAAATACATTTTCCCAATATTTGACATATTGTCCAAAATACAGTTTAACAAAAACTTTAAAACCTTTATCAGAGTATACAAAAGTACGGTGTCACCAAGTATATCATAACCATAGGCAAACGGGATCTACCTACGAGCTCCCGAGCTAAACATATCAAGGCCACTTCTAGTACAACCTTCTATCACTTCAAACCTGTACCTGAGTACATAGCCACAAAAACAACATAGTACGTGAGACAAAATAGTCTCGTGAGATACATGGGTTTAGACCCAAAGTTAATAATAATAACCGAATGACAAACAAACAAACATGTAAGAATCATCCATCTATATAGTCACCCTATGGTGACTCTAATACCTTGCTTTCCTAGCAATCATATCTAGTCATCGGGCTGCCCCGATCTAACTAGAACCACCTTGACTTATTAACCGAAATCCATCGCCATTAATAAGCCTCAAGATACTGGCAAGAGGGATTCGCCCAATCTACCAATACCTGCCTTACTCGCCGGACTACCTCCAGTTAGCAAGACTACTATTGTGGATGAGTCGATGGGAATCCACCCAACTGCCCCTCACTCCACACCTATCGTGGATGAGTCGATGGGAATCCACCCAACTGCCCCTCATTCCACCCTCTCATGACCGGGGGTCCCCCGCATCATCACATCATCTCAACATATCATAACTCGATGGGTATGTCTATCTAGCTCTCGGCTATCACATCAATCATCAAACAAGTTAGTTATATAATAATAACTATATTTAACTAGTTCAACATAGAGAACGTACCCGTATAGTCCCATGGACCCAATCATAAGCAATCTACACATACTTCTACATCTATGAACCCTAGGAGGTTCATATTCACT
This sequence comes from Calendula officinalis, assembly GCA_963853835.1. Classification (NCBI taxonomy): domain Eukaryota; kingdom Viridiplantae; phylum Streptophyta; class Magnoliopsida; order Asterales; family Asteraceae; genus Calendula; species Calendula officinalis. The sequence continues at coordinate 16,738,212 of OY970829.1, read as the reverse complement.
TATTTCATAATATACAATTCTTGTCTATCGACACCATAATACTTTTATCTCTTCGTGACCGTAATACTTAATTATTACTAGTCACATCATAATCATTTTCCTATATATTCGTTCATTTCTTTTATTAGTAACTATTACCAATAGGTACTCATTACTTATCAAATCATTTCCAATTACTTTACTAATACATAATTATTAATAAAGACCCAATATATATTATATTACTCCATAACTTCATTATTATGGTTCCTTAGTAAAGATTTCATAATTACTTTAGTTTATCATATTTACTTCCAAATTCATCAATCATACTAGACTTATTCTAGTATCACATTACACCTACTTTCTTATCTTTCCAGTCACTATCTTTATCAAAACATTTATTAGTAAAGACCCATAACATATCATATGTATTTTCGAAAACCATTTGCTATGTACCCAGTTTAAAAGTCTCATGTACTCACCTTAGCAATGCTTTCCAGATCGCGTTGATAACCCGAATCCTTGCATCCCGCATATGGAATAACTTCAACTCTTAGGTCCTTGCAACCTATCAACATAATCATCACATTTCTAGTTATCAACCATAACTAGACATCATCTAACATCATCATAAACAACCCCAACCACCAAGCTCATAAGCTTAGTGAAAATCCATAAACCCTAGTTCATGATTTCACCAACAAATCATAGATCCAACTTGAACACATGATCCACACCCTATTTATGGGTGATTTACATCCCCCATAAGCACCCTTAACAAGATCTTCCACATACCAAATCCATAATCACAAATTTTTTCCCCACATAAGTTCATAAACTAGCTAGGAGATGAAATATACCTTAGATCTTAGCTTAGATGCATAGATCCTCAAAGATGGTGTAGATTTAAGCTCAAGAACACCAAAATCGCCTCCTTCTTCTCCAATCTCGGCTGCACCAAGTGAAGAAGTGGAAAATGAGAAAACCCTAGCTTTTTCCCGATTTATTGCTGTCGTCTCGAGTTCGCGCCGTGAACTAGTTCACGGACGTGAACTTTGCGCTCCGCGAACATTTCCCGATCGTGACCTTGGCGTGAAGTCTGATTAATCAAAACCACAAAATCGCTGGATGAAGTTCCCGATCGCCAACCCAAGTTCGCGCCGCGAACTAGCCCAGGCAGCAGGGCTGCACTTTTCGGTCTTCGTCTCGACCCGGTTTCGTCCATAACTTTCTCATACAGTGTCCAAATGACATGAAACCAATTTCTACGTTCTTTAAACGATTTATCCTTATTTATCATATTTTACACAATTTATTTATTTACAAATTTCGGGTCGTTACAACTATCTACCCCTTAAAAGGATTCCGTCCTCGGAATCACTAAGAATTTCAACCCACATACAACCGAGCATTCCGCTCTCATTCCCTTATGGTCACTACCAACAAGCTTTCCTCATTCCTATTCCGTTATCATTACATCCAAACGTTCACTTAACTCATTTAAGTCCGAACGGTCAAGACCCAAATTTTTAAACTCATAATACCCAAACGGGTCAAAATTTCACAATTTGACCACAACACTTTTAATCCTTCAATCAAACCCGATCATTTTATACACATAAAAATGACATGACCCGCTCATTAAAATCAACTAATTGACCAACACGAATATCAAAGTCTAGCTTCGACCAAGTTGCCACATTCCAACATCGTCTAACCTTTGACTTAAGAACAAAGTCAACTATGCTTTAACAATTTCCCTTCTCGTTAAGGAACCCATAAATCCTTCTTTCCTTTTCATTTGGCCTTTAATGTATGATCCATCTACAATCATATACTCGATTCCCACATTCAATCTTGACAACACCCTAACGGGTCAAAGTTGTATAATCTGACTACAACTATTTCAACTATTCCATTAATCTTTTCACATACATACAATTGGCACATTATGCCCTCGACATTCACCAACCGTTCATAACGAGAGTCAAAGCCCATCTTTGACCGAGTCAACCATTCACAATTTGACTAATCTTGACTTTTGCATAAAGTCAACCATACTTTTCCCAACTAACAAATTTCGTACTTACGGGCACCATCACTAATATCTCACTTCCGGTTCCAATCATTATTTTGGTCCCCTTAACAATTGTCCCCGTTTTTCCACACTTTCATTTTCTCTCCCAATTATCCGAGAGTCGTACATTCACATATGGTCACATCGACCTTCACCGATTCTTGACCAACATTTGGTCACTCAACCCATCCTTTAGTTTTCTTTCAACTACCCTTGCGTCACATCAATCAATTTCATAACTCTTATTCTCAATTACCGGAATTAGTTCTCCTATCGCAACATATTCCACTATTTCATACAAGTTTACCATACTTGGTTATCAAATGATAATTTGCTCACTAGGAGCCTCTCTTTCCTCCTATTCTATGAATCGTAGGCATCTCCTACACATGCATGTCCTAGATGCAACCCGCATTTCAAACCGAATTCTCATTTACCATAATATAATAGCAATACTCATTAACCACATGGTTCTACATTCATCATATAAACACATAAACATATACACACATATAGATATACACACCGATATCATGCCAATTCAATCTACACACTTCTATTGTGCACATATACAAACATATGTATATATCATACCAATACCATCTATACATCTCTATTGTGCACATATACAAACATATGTATATGTCACACCGATACCATCTGGTACCCATCTTTTTACATCACGTAGCTTTGCTACTTTCTCACTCATTCAATCGCCCAATTATTCATCATGCATTCTAGCACCATTCTCATAATATCACATTATCGTTTTCTTTCATATCTAACATGTCTCCCATTGGACATACTACTTAACACATTTCATATAATATTATCTTTCCGTTATCATATGCCTTCCAAGGCCATCACATAATGCACATGCATTGTACTCCACGGGTAACTAATAACATTCTCTAATTGCTATTTATTGTTTCACTTACACATTAACCGTCCTTAACCGGTTCATTTCCTTAACAATTTCCAAGGCTTTTGTCACCGCCGGAGTAGCTACCACTACATTCCATTAGCCAAAAATCACCGACCAATCCAATCATCCTTGAGTCAAACAATCGACTCCGGTCCACACTCGCAACCAAAAGCCCAACACTCGGTGTTCTACTTTTACACATCGTGGGACTCCGAAATATTCCTTTTCAAATCGTAGTCTTACACTACGCTATGACATACATTGTCTTTTCACCCTTGACATCGAATTTATCAATATTATCACGAAACTTGCTATGGCTATGCGCCAACTTTTACTCAACCATTTTCAACAGTCAAAATTCGTCATTCCCGACACTTATTCTTTTCCACATATTTTCCATTTATAATTTCTAGGTATCACTATACCTTAGTCATTCTTTCCTTTACCGTTCACGTATAATAACATTACATTGCGTATTCGGATTCCTGCCGAATATCAAAGTCCCATTTCCAAAGCTTCTATTTCTATAATTCTCATCCAACTAACAATCCTTACCAATACTTGGTACTTCATTACACTATCATTCTTTTGTTGACAACATCTACCATTCTCATGGTTCCCCCTTTGACACTACATAGTAGCATCAACCCATATATCTTTACTAAATGCGACACACCGGCCCATAATCATTTCCAATGTATGATTTCTATACACATACTAACCGGGAAGACTATTCCCGAATTTAACCCCCACGTCATACAACTTATCTACAATTTCTATAGGCACCAATTCGTGCAACAACAACAACAACAACGTCATAATCTCAAATCATTCTTTTTACCCAAGATATCCGAGGTGGCCCTTCCGGGTCAACTCCCCTTTCCAACTCCCCTTTCCAACTCCCTCGAGAGTTCATTTCACAACCTCTTGTATCGTGCTCTCCTTCACAAGGTTTCATACAACACATTCCACCGTGTCAACACCTCATCCTTCAATAATGTTGATGTCAAAGTCGCCATATTGTTCTTCCTTCATTTGCTACTCTCTAGCACTTGCCAACTCTACCGAATCCACCACATCGTGACCTTCGGTTCAAAACTTCTGAATTACACAACAGTTTTACACACTATGAAAGTCTTACACAACTTCCTTCCATTTCTTCCGACTATGTTTTGCTACCTTTTATGTAGACACTTCCCACTACGGGACTCACCATTCGATTATTCTTCCTTCATATGGGTATTGGAATCATTCCACCCACCCTCATTCGTAACTCTTTCCAATTTAGTGGAGTTCGTCCACTTTCACATTTATTCTTTCGCCATACTAACATATCCAACCAGCAAGATTCAAACGGTCAACTCAACAGTTGAAAACAACACAGTTAGATCAAATTATGGCATTTCTCATAGGGGTCGACCCTATCTTACCAATGCCCTACGGTCTCAAAGGACTTCACATTGCACATTTCATAACAACTTCTATAGGTCCCCTAGGTTCAACCCTAAACTTAACATAAAGTCTCAAGGTCAACCTATCGATCTCAAAAAATCTTACATTCCTATTGCTACAGTCTAAGACTAGGATGGACATCCAACCTAATTCACTTAAACTATAGCTCTGATACCAAGTTGTAACACCCGTATTTTTATAACATCGTTTTAAATCATTTAAAATACATTTTCCCAATATTTGACATATTGTCCAAAATACAGTTTAACAAAAACTTTAAAACCTTTATCAGAGTATACAAAAATACAGTGTCACCAAGTATATCATAACCATAGGCAAACGGGATCTACCTACGAGCTCCCGAGCTAAACATATCAAGGCCACTTCTAGTACAACCTTCTATCACTTCAAACCTGTACCTGAGTACATAGCCACAAAAACAACATAGTACGTGAGACAAAATAGTCTCGTGAGATACATGGGTTTAGACCCAAAGTTAATAATAATAACCGAATGACAAACAAACAAACATGTAAGAATCATCCATCTATATAGTCACCCTATGGTGACTCTAATACCTTGCTTTCCTAGCAATCATATCTAGTCATCGGGCTGCCCCGATCTAACTAGAACCACCTTGACTTATTAACCGAAATCCATCGCCATTAATAAGCCTCAAGATACTGGCAAGAGGGATTCGCCCAATCTACCAATACCTGCCTTACTCGCCGGACTACCTCCAGTTAGCAAGACTACTATTGTGGATGAGTCGATGGGAATCCACCCAACTGCCCCTCACTCCACACCTATCGTGGATGAGTCGATGGGAATCCACCCAACTGCCCCTCATTCCACCCTCTCATGACCGGGGGTCCCCCGCATCATCACATCATCTCAACATATCATAACTCGATGGTTATGTCTATCTAGCTCTCGGCTATCACATCAATCATCAAACAAGTTAGTTATATAATAATAACTATATTTAACTAGTTCAACATAGAGAACGTACCCGTATAGTCTCATGGACCCAATCATAAGCAATCTACACATACTTCTACATCTATGAACCCTAGGAGGTTCATATTCACTTATTTCATAATATACAATTCTTGTCTATCGACACCATAATACTTTTATCTCTTCGTGACCGTAATACTTAATTATTACTAGTCACATCATAATCATTTTCCTATATATTCGTTCATTTCTTTTATTAGTAACTATTACCAATAGGTACTCATTACTTATCAAATCATTTCCAATTACTTTACTAATACATAATTATTAATAAAGACCCAATATATATTATATTACTCCATAACTTCATTATTATGGTTCCTTAGTAAAGATTTCATAATTACTTTAGTTTATCATATTTACTTCCAAATTCATCAATCATACTAGACTTATTCTAGTATCACATTACACCTACTTTCTTATCTTTCCAGTCACTATCTTTATCAAAACATTTATTAGTAAAGACCCATAACATATCATATGTATTTTCGAAAACCATTTGCTATGTACCCAGTTTAAAAGTCTCATGTACTCACCTTAGCAATGCTTTCCAGATCGCGTTGATAACCCGAATCCTTGCATCCCGCATATGGAATAACTTCAACTCTTAGGTCCTTGCAACCTATCAACATAATCATCACATTTCTAGTTATCAACCATAACTAGACATCATCTAACATCATCATAAACAACCCCAACCACCAAGCTCATAAGCTTAGTGAAAATCCATAAACCCTAGTTCATGATTTCACCAACAAATCATAGATCCAACTTGAACACATGATCCACACCCTATTTATGGGTGATTTACATCCCCCATAAGCACCCTTAACAAGATCTTCCACATACCAAATCCATAATCACAAATTTTTTCCCCACATAAGTTCATAAACTAGCTAGGAGATGAAATATACCTTAGATCTTAGCTTAGATGCATAGATCCTCAAAGATGGTGTAGATTTAAGCTCAAGAACACCAAAATCGCCTCCTTCTTCTCCAATCTCGGCTGCACCAAGTGAAGAAGTGGAAAATGAGAAAACCCTAGCTTTTTCCCGATTTATTGCTGTCGTCTCGAGTTCGCGCCGTGAACTAGTTCACGGACGTGAACTTTGCGCTCCGCGAACATTTCCCGATCGTGACCTTGGCGTGAAGTCTGATTAATCAAAACCACAAAATCGCTGGATGAAGTTCCCGATCGCCAACCCAAGTTCGCGCCGCGAACTAGCCCAGGCAGCAGGGCTGCACTTTTCGGTCTTCGTCTCGACCCGGTTTCGTCCATAACTTTCTCATACAGTGTCCAAATGACATGAAACCAATTTCTACGTTCTTTAAACGATTTATCCTTATTTATCATATTTTACACAATTTATTTATTTATAAATTTCGGGTCGTTACAGTAACGCTTGTCGAATCAACAAAAACCACCGCTTACCATTTCACGATTCATCTTTAACATCTAATGCTCCATTAGATTTAATATTCTCTGATGTATGGTGCTCTCCAGTTGAATCCTTTGACTATTACAAATATTATATAATTTTTGTGGACCACTTTACTAAATACATTTGGCTTTATCCACTTAAACGAAAATCTGATTCACTTGCCACATTTGTCCGTTTTCAATCAATAGTTGAAAATTATTTTCAACGAAAAATAAAACAACTTTTTAGCGATAATGGTGGCGAATATGTGAAACTACACACACATTTGTCATCTTCAGGAATTTCTCATCTCACCTCACCGCCCCACACTCCCGAGCACACTGAGCGACGACATCGCCACACTTTCGAAACGGGACTTGCCGTACTCTCCCATGCTCACATGCCGACCACCTTCTGGCCTTTTGCCTTCACCACCGCTGCCTACCTCATTAATCGTCTTCCTACCTCAACTCTAAACAACATGTCTCCATATCAATGCCTCTTCAAACAACTTCCAAATTATTCTAAATTAAAGAGTTTTGGTTGTTTATGCTACCCATGGCTTCGACCCTACGCATCTCATAAACTTTCTCCTCGTTCAACACCTTGTATCTTCGTTGGGTACTCTCCAACCCAAAGTGCATATTACACCTATGATCCTATTCGATCTAACACTTACTCATCTCGCCACGTTGTTTTTATCGAACACCAATTCCCTTTTTCAACGTTAACTTCAAATGTTGAAAATAATCCTCTCCCTACTCATTCTGATACTTGGTTCACATTTTCTATTCCTATTACATCAAATAACTCTCATGACCCAAGCACATCATCTCCATGTCAAGCTACCCCGAACTCGTCCCTTCCTCCCAACAGTTCTCCCATCATTTCATCTTCTACTGACAACCCAACATCCGCTTCCGCACCTTCAATTACACCCCCAGTTACTTCTACTCACCCCACTAGAATAACAACCCGACAAAATCCCAAACCAAACAGTCGTTATTACAACTCAGATTTCAAACTCTACACCGCTTCTCCATCCTACCCCACTGAACCAAACACCATTTCCCAAGCCCTAAAACATCCTTCTTGGCACGCCGCCATGCAAACTGAATATGACGCTCTTGAACGTAACCAAACTTGGTCCCCCTTCCCCAACACAAAACATTATCGGTTGCAAATGGGTTTATCGTACCAAATATAAACCGGACGGCTCTATCGATCGTTTAAAAGCTCGTTTAGTAGCTAAGGGGTTTCACCAACGTCCGGGCATTGATTATATCAAGACTTTTAGCCTGGTCATCAAACCCGCAACCCTTCGGCTAGTTCTTTCCCTTGCGATCTCCCATAGTTGGTCTCTTCGCCAACTTGACATAAACACTGCATTCTTACAAGGACACCTTAAAGAAGATGTTTATATGGCTCAACCCCCGGGATTATTAACCCTTCTTTCCCTGACCATGTATGCAAACTAACAAAAGCCATCTATGGTCTTCGTCAAGCATCTCGGGCTTGGTATGATGAGTTAAAATCTTATCTTCTTTCCCTTGGTTTTAAACCAACAATATCTGATTCGTCCCTTTTCTTTCTCCACACTGATTCTTCTCTTATACTAGTTCTTGTCTATGTTGACGACATCATTGTCACGGGTCCTTCTCCTACACACTTAGCTAAATTCATTGCTCATCTCGCTACAAAATTCTCGTTAAAAGACCTTGGTTCCCTTTCTTATTTTCTTGGTGTCGAGGTTGTCCCTCATCATCACGGAATTCTTCTTTCTCAACGAAAATACATCCTTGACATTCTTCACAAGGCCAAAATGAGTGGTACGCCTCACCCCTCACCCACCGATTATCGTACCTTCGTTGGAGCCTTGCAATATCTATCGCTTACACGACCGGATATATCCTTTACGGTAAATAAATTGTCTCAATTTATGCATGCTCCAACTTCCGTCCATTGGATAGCCTTAAAAAGGTTACTCCGATATTTACACGGTACTTTACATCATGGAATTCTCATTCGTCGTCACTCTCCCTTAACATTACATGCATTTAGTGATGCCGATTGGGCAGGCGACAAAGATAATTATCGAAGCACGACCGGGTACGTCGTTTATTTGGGTTCTAATCCCATTTCATGGAGCTCTAAAAGACAAAGTACACTTGCAAGAAGCTCAACAGAAGCTGAATTTCGAGCAGTTGCATCGACAACCACCGAAGTCCAATGGTTAAAATCATTACTGAGTGAGTTAGGATTTTCTTCCACCACCACTCCTACCATATATTGTGATAACTTGAGTGCAACTTCTTATTCAGCCAAACCGATTTTCCACTCCCGAATGAAACATCTCGCATTAGATTTTCATTTTGTTAGAGAAAAAGTCCATGAGGGTTCCCTTCGTGTTCAACATATTGCAGGTGACGATCAATTAGCAGACGCACTAACTAAACCTCTACTCAGACCTCGGTTTCATTACTTGTTGTCCAAGATTGGTCTCATCTCCGGGTCGTCCATCTTGCGGGGGCATATTGAGAATATTACGGATACATCAAAGGCTAATAATTAGGACAATTATAATCACTCAATTATTGTATAGTCAAAGACAATATATACTCTTTAATACCTTCCTATATTGGTTTGTTTTCCTTTTCTTTCATGTACGTAATATGGCTATAAAGCCATTGTAAATCTTTAGTGAAATACACAACAATATTTTCCTTTTACCATTTCTTCATATCTCACTGATGAATAATTCAGAACTCGTCGGCTGCATTTTTAATCTAGTTGCACCCACAACAATTGCAGCTTCAAAAACAACTGAAGAGTATGAATAACATAAAAACAGCAAAACCCACTGCAAGTCTACAATGAGGCTCCAATCATTAGTGTGAATCCATGAATAAATCGTGGGTAGGTGTAGGTCCTTCAAAAAAAATTACGCGACAAAAGTAGTGGTCAAATGGGTCGGATGTGGTCAAACGGGTCGGGTTACAAGTTAATAAAAACATATGACATGCGAAAGAAATATTCTGTAAATAAAAATGGTTATAAAGTTATTATAATTATATCCAATAGCGTTTCGTGCTTTGAAAAAACTTCATAAGTTAAAGTAACCTACAACTTTAAACAACTAAAGACCAATCAAACAACCAGCAATGTTGCAATAAACAGTAAACTTTTAAGATTAATTATATCTAGTCCTATCATTTAGTCATACTCATAGTCCTACCCACTTGATACGATGTGTAATCCACTAATGAGTAGGACTATGAGTATGACTAAATGGTAGGACTAAATACCATTACTCAAACTTAAAACAACTAAAGAAAATTTGTTTTGCTTTTGATTTATGTCGAGTATCAACCACTACAGCCAACAACTTCGAACACTGTTTATTTTTCTATGATTTTGCACAAAAGCCTTAAAACCAACAAAAGATTTAGCCCCCTTTTTTTGTAAGCTATGGTGATTGGTGGCCCCAAACACACATTAGCCCCTTTATGGGCTTATTAATTAATGGGTAATATAACTTGGATTTACTTTTGGGCTAAAAATTATATACTTATGACCCTAAACTTATGTTCTACGTTCATGCTGTCGCTTTCGTTGTTGGTCAAGTGACCAAAAGTTATAACATTTTTCATTCCTATCTATATACAATTGTGATACAATTGTTACTGTTCACATGTACCCTATTGGTTGAAAATTGAAGTGGAATGACATGGTAGAACACTATTGGTTGAAATATAAAGGAAGTCATTATTATTCGACTTAAATGAAGTATATATTGATGAATATCGAATTAGGTTGCATGTTGTACTGCAGCGCAGTGGTAAGTTGCTGAAGGGGTGACCTTAAGTTCCTGAGGTCGAATCCAGGTAGAATTTTTTTACAATAGATTTTTAAAACCCCATATATAAATTACATGTTGCATGTAATGGGTAGATATTTAAACTTTAAAGCATAATTATATATCATTAGTTTATGTTCCAAATTTACGATTTTATTGACAAAATTTTAGTATCCACAATTATATTGTTTAGTATATTAATTAGTATTTATATATTTAATTTGTAATATTTTATTGTTTAATTTTTTTTATTACACCTACCATATTATAATTAAGATATGTAAATAGTTTGCTTTTGTAGTAAGAACTTAATATATTAATTTTCAAAATATGATTTATAAAACGAAAAATTGTTGTAAACTTTGTATTGTATATTGTTCATATCTTTTTTTAATAAATATCTTTATGGTAGCGTAATATTGTTCATAAGAGCTAATTATTTAGTATGATGATCTCTATAATAAGGTACATGGTCTCTTTTTGTTTGGTTATTTAAATCCAATAACGGAAACATTTTTTTATAATAATATTAATTTTGGAAAAAGCTCCTACGTAAACTATGAATACAATATTTATACACTGAATGTTTTATATAACCCCTATCATAGTTGACTGATAGCACTGGAGATTTTAGAGATTCAAATATTATTGATTTTGATTAAACGATTGGTTATATAAATTTTAACTTTTAAAAACTAAAAGATTAAAACTAATTTAATATGACATAGTTTAAAAAAACTAAATGTTTTATGATATAGTAGTGATAATTAAAAAAAAATGTATAACATATTTATTAATTTAACTTATACAAAATGTAGAACAAAAACATCTGCAGCAACGTGCAGACCTTTACTACACTTGTTAATATACATATAAGAAAAAGTGACTAGTTAAATATGTTAGATGGCTAAATGAATTGGTTGTGGGTTCATGTTATTGGCGAACACAAAGCGGAGAGAGTCATAAATTGAGTATTGACTACTAAGTAGGGGCATGAATTATCGATATGACATGAAAAAAGACGTTGGTTAAGGTTAAAAACAACTAACCGATTAGTAAGCAAGTTTGGGTGTATTGACTTCCAAAACGATTTCCAACCCGCCAAGTTGCTTAAACGTACATTTGAAATTTGAATATTACAAATTATTAGATCAGTTTTGTTGTTCGACAAAATATTAACTAGTTTATGGTTGTATTATCGGTATGCCTTAGAAGTTATCATGTTTCTTTTTAACCATTTCTTATGCTTATGACCTAATATATATGTACTTCCTCCTATCCAAAATAAGTGATACATTTTTTTTTTTGGTGATTCAAAATAAGTGATACACTTTGAAAAATTACGTTATCTGGCAAAAATCGGTGGGAAATGACCCATTTATCCTTACTTTTTACTTTTAAACATCATTAACATTACTTTATTCAAAAGGTGTGAGACTCATTTCCCACTAACCATTCAATTAATCTAGTTTAACCATTATTATAATCTTTTGCCTCAAAAATTGTGAAATTTAAAGTGTATCACTTATTTTGAATCAGAGGAAGTAGTTTAATCAAAATATTTATACTCCCACATTCTAATATTTATTGTGTACATTTTAATTCTACTTTAAGTCGAAGTGGGTCGACATGAGTGACCAATGTTTTAAAACCTGAATTTTTAATTCCGGTCGATGCTTTAAAAACGGTAACGGTGTCATAGTTTTTGTAACGACCCGAAATTTGTAAATAAATAAAATATGTAAAAATATGATAATTATGGATAAATCATATAAAACATGTGGAAATTGGTTTCGTGTCGTTTGGACACCGTACGAGAAAGTTATGGGCGAAATCGGGTCAAGACACTTAATGAAAAGTGCAGCCTTGCTGCCGTTAGGAGTTCGCGACGCGAACTATTGTTCGCGATCGGGAACTAACTCCAGGGAGTTTGGCCATGGGTCGCTAAGTATTCGCGATGGGGTTAACGATCGTTAAGTTGGCGTACGATTTGTGAAGTTAGCGACGCGAACTACTTCGCGTCGCGAAGTATGGACGTGCAGCATTAAAGACGGGTTTGAGCTCATTTATTGCAAAGTAAAACCCTAGTTTTCTCTCTTGGCGATTTTTGAGCATAGCAGCTGGTTTTGGTTGATTTCTTCACAAATCCTCGGTAGATTTCACTCTTAGTGGAAGATTAAAGGTAAATCTTCACTCTTTCATCTTTGTAGCTCAAGATCTATGGATCTTGAAGCTAGGGTTTGAAACCCTAGTTCTTGGGTTGGTGATTAATGGTTAAATAATTGGTGTATACACTTAATAGATGGTGGATTAACAAGGGAATCAAGTGTATGGTTAAGATTTGTAAGAATCTTAAGGGTTGGTTAAACCTAGGGTTTGGTAATCACCATATTTGGGGAAAATGGTTTGATGGGTGTTATCTAGAGGTAGATGAACACATTGGTAGTAGTAATTGATGTTGATCATATTGTGATAATTGTATTAGGCTTTTGGTGAAGTCTTGGAAAGTTGATTGGATTGAGAAGCAAGAGTTTGGGTGTCAAGAACACGGTTGGAACATCTTATTGCTAAGGTGAGTACGTGTGGACTTTACTGAGTACATAGCCTATGAAATACATTCTATTACTTGTGTTGTGGTCTATTTGCTTATTTGTGTAGACTAGTAGTTTATAGTTAGTTATACCGATAGTTGTATTGAACTAACTTGTTTGATGATAGACGTGATAGCCGAGAGCTAGATTGACATAACCATCGAGTTATGATATGGTGAGATGATGATGATGATGATGCGGGGGACCCCCGGTCATGAGGTGTGGTGTGAGGGGCAGTTGGGTGGATTCCCATCGACTCCACCACGATAGTAGTCTTGCTAACTGGAGGTAGTCCGGCGAGTAAGGCAGGTATTGGTAGATTGGGCGAATCCCTCTTGCCAGTATCTTGAGGCTTATTAATGGCGATGGATTTCGGTTAATAAGTCAAGGTGGTTCTAGTTAGTTCGGGGGCAACCCGATAACTAGATATGATTGCTAGGAAAGCAAGGTATTAGAGTCACAATAGGGTGACTAGTTAGATGGATGAGTTACTTGTTCTATGTTTACATGTTATGTTATACTTACCATTATTGTCGGGTCTAAACCCATGTAGCTCACGAGACGTTTTTGTCTCACGTACTCCTTGTTTTGTTTTGCTATGTACTCAGGTTCGGGATCGAAGGCTTAGGTACGCATGGATAGAGATGCGGGGCCTAGATTAGAAGAGCACTAGATTGGATTTAGTCTTAGCTTGGTTATGATCTATTTTGTAACACCTACTTTTATACTCTGATTTCATACCAAGGTTTTTGTAAATCCAAATTTGGGAATGTTCTTCTATTTATAAAATGTTTTAATTTGGCCAATATTTGGCATTAAATTCGAGGTGTTACAACTTGGTATCAGAGCTATAGTTTAAGTGAATTAGGTTGGATGACCATCCTAGTCTTAGACTGTAGCATTAGGAATATAAGATTCCTTAAGATCATAGGTTGACCTTGAGACTTTATATTAAGTTTAGGGTTGAACCTAGGGGACCGATGAATTTGTTATGACTATGGATATTGAGTCTTATGCGACTAATGGGTTGTACACAAGGTACTAAATGTTTAATGTCTTTCGTATAGTCTTGATCGAAAAAAATGGTGAACACTCGTAGAAGTGGTAAAGCCCCGGAGGGCCGTGAGGAGGAAGTACCTCCTGTTGAGAGGGTGGATGAGCAAGAAAGTCAACCATCAATGCATCGGGTTGATGAATCGGAGGTCGGAGCTAATAGAACTCCGGTGACCATGGCGGATCTCCAAACTATTATCGACCAAATCAAGGGAACGGTGGCCGAGGAAGTGCACCGAATTATTGGAGAACGTGAAAGGTCGGGTGGAGACCGTGAATCCGAAGCTAAATCGGAAGAGAGAACCGGGGGTAGTGGCACCGGGGAAGGAAAGTCCTCCACGGGTGGCCAAAGTGATGCTAGGGCTAGGCCCGTTGTGAAAGAAGGTTGCTCGTTTAAATCCTTCATGGCATGTAAGCCAAATGTGTACTCGGGTAGTTCGGACCCGAAGGTAACAATGAGGTGGATCCGAGAGACCGAGAGGGTTATCGGAAGTAGCAAATGTAAGGATACCGATATGGTGACGTATGCGTCACAATTGCTAAAGGAAGATGCCATGGTGTGGTGGGATATTGTGTATGAGACTCTCGGGAGGGAGGTGATTGAGAAGATGTCGTGGGATGAGTTCACCACGAGGTTGAAAAAGATATTTTGTCCCGAGAGGGATATGGAGAAAATGCATGAGAAATTCTTGACCCTTAAGAAGGGTGATATGTCGATTGAAGAATACTCAAGGGAGTTCACGGGATTGCTCCCGTTTGTTGCTAAAACCTACTCGGATGAGAGGTTGAGAGTGGTTCGGTATGTAAGTGGGCTACCGTGGGATTATCAATTGGAAGTGAAGAGGGCGGTTTCACTCGATGAGGCTATTAGTGCCGCCCGGAGTGTGGAGGAAGTAAATGAGGCACGTGTTGCCGAAAGGGCCCATGTGGGCGAGAAAAGGAAGGCGGAGAGCGGCTCTAGTTCGTTCAAAAAGGGGAAGTTCACTTCGAGCTTCTCCAAACAAGGAAGTGTTGGACCGTGCAAGAAATGCGGGAAAAATCATACCGGCATATGCCGAGGAGAGTCAAAAGCTTGTTATAGTTGTGGGAAGATGGGGCACATAGCCCGGGATTGTAAGGCCAAGTTGTCGGCCGATGTGGAGTGCTATTCATGCCATGAAAAAGGGCATTATAGCAATGTATGCCCAAAGAAGGGAATCGAGTCGATGGTGTCCACGGCTCAAAAGAAAGTGGAGCCGGCGAAGGTGAAGGGGCGGTCCTTCCAACTTACTCGGGAGGAGGCGAAGGAGGCACACGATGTGGTGTCAGGTATTCTATTCATTAACTCCTTGCCAACTCATATTTTATTTGATTCGGGTTCTAATTATTCGTTTGTGTCCCATGAGTTCGGTTGTAAATTGAATGTGCCGTCCGAAATGTTAGATGAGGTTTATGAGATAGAAGTAGCCGATGGAAAAACGTCTATGGTTGAATGTATTTATAGAAATTGTGAAATAGAAATAGACGGTAGAAAGTTTAAGGTGGATTTGTTGCCCATGGGAATTAGGGCGTTTGATGTGGTTATCGGTATGGATTGGTTGGGTATGCACCAAGCCAAGATTTTGTGTGGAAAGAAAATTGTGTCGATTAGGACACCCGAGAATGAGAAAGTGTATGTGTATGGGGAGAAACGACATCACATGCCTAATGTGATTACCGCTATTAAGGCGAGGAAAAGTATATCGAAGGGTTGTGCATCGTTTATTGCATATGTATTAGATGGCCGAAAAGAAAAGAAGACAATGGATGGTGTAAAAATTATTCGGGAATTCCCCGAGGTATTTCCCGATGACTTGCCCGGTTTGCCACCGGAGAGACAAGTCGAGTTTAAAATTGATTTAGTGCCGGGGGCGACGCCGATTGCTCGTGCTCCCTATCGTTTAGCTCCCACCGAGATGCGGGAATTGATGACCCAATTGCAAGAATTGTTAGATAAAGGTTTTATTCGTCCGAGTTCGTCACCGTGGGGTGCACCGGTGTTATTTGTTAAAAAGAAAGACGGTTCGATGAGAATGTGTATTGACTACCGAGAGTTGAATAAGGTAACTATTAAGAACCGTTACCCGTTGCCGAGAATTGACGACTTATTCGACCAATTGCAAGGTGCTAGTTATTTCTCAAAGATCGATTTGAGGTCGGGTTATCACCAAGTTCGGGTGAAAGAAGGCGACACCGAGAAGACGGCTTTCCGTACACGTTATGGTCATTATGAATTTCTAGTGATGCCGTTTGGTCTTACCAACGCACCGGCTATTTTTATGGATTTGATGAATCGGGTTTGTAAACCGTTTCATGATAAGTTTTTGATCGTGTTTATTGACGACATTTTGATTTATTCGAAAACCGAAGAAGAACACGAAGGTCATTTGAGGCTCGTTCTAGACGTGTTGAAACGGGAGAAGTTGTATGCAAAATTTTCAAAGTGTGAATTTTGGTTGCGGGAAGTACAATTCTTAGGTCACGTGGTGACGTGTGATGGTATTAAGGTTGATCCGTCCAAGATTGAAGCGGTGTCAAATTGGGAGCCTCCGAGGACTCCTACTGAGGTTAGAAGTTTTCTCGGATTAGCCGGTTATTACCGGAGATTTATACAAGATTTCTCGGAAATCGCGATTCCACTCACGAAGTTAACGAGAAAAAGTGAGAAGTTTGTGTGGGAGAAGAAGCAAGAAGAGGCGTTTAAGTTGTTAAAAGAAAAGTTATGTAACGCGCCGATACTTACGTTACCGGATGGTATGGAAGATTTTGTGGTTTATAGTGATGCTTCGAATCAAGGGCTCGGTTGTGTGTTGATGCAAAGAGGAAAGGTGATCGCGTATGCCTCGCGACAATTAAAGAATGCGGAATTACGGTACACGACACACGACTTGGAATTGGCGGCGATTATATTTGCCTTAAAATTGTGGAGACATTATTTGTATGGTACTCGGTGTACGTTGTACACGGATCACAAAAGTCTACAATACGTGTTTACTCAAAAAGACCTAAATATGCGACAAAGAAGGTGGATCGAGTTGATAGCCGACTATGATTGTGAAATTGTGTATCACGCGGGTAAGGCGAATGTGGTGGCCGACGCCTTGAGCCGAAAAGTTTATGAAAAACCGAACCGAGGAATTTTATCACGTATAGAAGTCGTCTCGAGTATTATCGAAAGGATCAAGAATGCCCAACGAGAGGTTATGGGAAAAGACGAGTTAAGACAAGAACGGTTAGGTAAGAACCAACATTTTCTTGAAAATGCACAAGGGTTGAAGACCGTAGGTGGTCGTATTTGGGTTCCTAAGTTCGGGGGTATCCGAAAAGAATTGTTGTATGATGTGCACAAGTCGAAGTATTCAATTCACCCGGGAAGTACAAAGACGTACCAAGATATGAAACGGGTTTATTGGTGGCCCGGAATGAAAACGAGAGTGGCCAAGTATATTTCTAAGTGTGCCACGTGTGCACAAGTGAAAGCCGAGCATCAAGTACCGTATGGGGTAGCTCAATCCTTAGTCGTACCGGCCGGGAAGTGGGAAGATATAACTATGGATTTCATAGTAGGTTTACCGAAGACGAGTAGAGGTCACGATGCCATTTGGGTCATAGTTGACCGGTTGACCAAGAGTGCGTTATTTTTAGCAATTCGGGAAACGTTGCCACTTGAGAAATTGGCTAAATTGTATGTTGATGAGGTGGTTCGACTCCACGGGGTTCCGTTATCGATTGTATCCGATAGGGACGCGAGGTTTACCTCGAGATTTTGGCGATCTTTACAAGAAGAATTGGGTACAAAGTTGCGGTTGAGCACGACTTATCACCCGCAAACCGACGGTCAAAATGAAAGAACAATTCAAACGGTCGAAGATATGTTGAGATCGTGCGTGCTAGATTTCGGTGGTAAATGGGATGAACATTTACCGTTAGTCAAGTTCTCGTATAATAATAGTTATCACTCGACTATCAAGATGCCGCCTTATGAGGCGTTATATGGTAGAAAATGTAGAACTCCATCCTGCTGGTTGGAAGCGGGAGAAACGAAACTCACGGGTCCCGAGATCGTGAGAGTGACAAATGAAAAGATCGGTATTATTCAAACCAACATGAAAGTCGCCAAAGATAGACAACGAAGTTATTCGGGTTTGAAGAAAAGGCCATACGACTTGGATGTCGGTGATATGGTCATGTTGAAAGTGTCACCTTGGAAAGGTGTGATGCGGTTTGGTAAAAAGGGAAAGTTAAGTCCAAGGTATGTTGGACCGTTTAAAATATTGAAACGGGTCGGGCTTCAAGCTTTTAAGTTGGAACTTCCACCCGAGCTTCAAGGTGTGCATGACACCTTTCACGTGAGTTATTTGAAGAAGTTTATCGGGGAAGTTGAAAATATTATTCCATTGCAAGAGTTGCGGGTTGACGGCCCGAACCGGTTGATTGAGGAGCCCGAGGCTATATTAGAAACGAAAACAAAGAAGCTCCGGAATAAGGAGATCGAGTTGGTGTTGGTCAAGTGGAAGCATTCACTTGGGCCGAATTTGACTTGGGAAGTCAAGGACGAGATTCGGAAGAGGTACCCGGATTTCGTGAACTATGATGAGATTCCGAGGACGGAATCTTCTTAAGGGGTAGATAGTTGTAACGACCCGAAATTTGTAAATAAATAAAATATGTAAAAATATGATAATTATGGATAAATCATATAAAACATGTGGAAATTGGTTTCGTGTCGTTTGGACACCGTACGAGAAAGTTATGGGCGAAATTGGGTCAAGACACTTAATGAAAAGTGCAGCCTTGCTGCCGTTAGGAGTTCGCGACGCGAACTATTGTTCGCGATCGGGAACTAACTCCAGGGAGTTTGGCCATGGGTCGCTAAGTATTCGCGATGGGGTTAACGATCGTTAAGTTGGCGTACGATTTGTGAAGTTAGCGACGCGAACTACTTCGCGTCGCGAAGTATGGACGTGCAGCATTAAAGACGGGTTTGAGCTCATTTATTGCAAAGTAAAACCCTAGTTTTCTCTCTTGGCGATTTTTGAGCATAACAGCTGGTTTTGGTTGATTTCTTCACAAATCCTCGGTAGATTTCACTCCTAGTGGAAGATTAAAGGTAAATCTTCACTCTTTCATCTTTGTAGCTCAAGATCTATGGATCTTGAAGCTAGGGTTTGAAACCCTAGTTCTTGGGTTGGTGATTAATGGTTAAATAAATGGTGTATACACTTAATAGATGGTGGATTAACAAGGGAATCAAGTGTATGGTTAAGATTTGTAAGAATCTTAAGGGTTGGTTAAACCTAGGGTTTGGTAATCACCATATTTGGGGAAAATGGTTTGATGGGTGTTATCTAGAGGTAGATGAACACATTGGTAGTAGTAATTGATGTTGATCATATTGTGATAATTGTATTAGGCTTTTGGTGAAGTCTTGGAAAGTTGATTGGATTGAGAAGCAAGAGTTTGGGTGTCAAGAACACGGTTGGAACATCTTATTGCTAAGGTGAGTACGTGTGGACTTTACTGAGTACATAGCCTATGAAATACATTCTATTACTTGTGTTGTGGTCTATTTGCTTATTTGTGTAGACTAGTAGTTTATAGTTAGTTATACCGATAGTTGTATTGAACTAACTTGTTTGATGATAGACGTGATAGCCGAGAGCTAGATTGACATAACCATCGAGTTATGATATGGTGAGATGATGATGATGATGCGGGGGACCCCCGGTCATGAGGTGTGGTGTGAGGGGCAGTTGGGTGGATTCCCATCAACTCCACCACGATAGTAGTCTTGCTAACTGGAGGTAGTCCGGCGAGTAAGGCAGGTATTGATAGATTGGGCGAATCCCTCTTGCCAGTATCTTGAGGCTTATTAATGGCGATGGATTTCGGTTAATAAGTCAAGGTGGTTCTAGTTAGTTCGGGGGCAACCCGATAACTAGATATGATTGCTAGGAAAGCAAGGTATTAGAGTCACAATAGGGTGACTAGTTAGATGGATGAGTTACTTGTTCTATGTTTACATGTTATGTTATACTTACCATTATTGTCGGGTCTAAACCCATGTAGCTCACGAGACGTTTTTGTCTCACGTACTCCTTGTTTTGTTTTGCTATGTACTCAGGTTCGGGATCGAAGGCTTAGGTACGCATGGATAGAGATGCGGGGCCTAGATTAGAAGAGCACTAGATTGGATTTAGTCTTAGCTTGGTTATGATCTATTTTGTAACACCTACTTTTATACTCTGATTTCATACCAAGGTTTTTGTAAATCCAAATTTGGGAATGTTCTTCTATTTATAAAATGTTTTATTTTGGCCAATATTTGGCATTAAATTCGAGGTGTTACAGTTTTCTTGTTTAACAGGTATGAAGATATGAACAGAAACAATAATGAAGATACGAACCGTTATGATAAATTTGAAATGCAATACTCTATCATTTTCTTATTAAGATTTATGTAGATTATAGTTTCAAGATTGAAATTTACCAACGTCAAATATAATTTAGGGTTAAAAATAATAATAAAAAAGTATGTCACAACCTCCATGTTCAACCTGGTTCGGTAAAAAGATTTGGCGGTTCAATCCGGCCCACTTGTTGCTTATTAACATCATCCGAACGACACCAAACATATTTTTCTGTCTGACCCAGTTGTTATAACATTTTGAGTAACTCATATGTTATAAGTGTTAGAACTGAACTTTTACTTAGATTAAGATATATGAAAACCCAAGCTTAGTAAATTACCAACCCTACTAAGAGCAAGCTATGAATTGGGCTTATTATGAACAGCCCGTTTTCTTCTTCTAAATTACCAAATAGCCCATAGGGGTTTTTATGTTGATTACAGGCACCAAGTTCTCAATCAACGGAAAATAAACCTATTTCGCGGCTGCCGTTGTCTGCTCCGCCACCGTGCCGCCGCCATTTTCTCGTAAGTCCTCAACCTTCTTCCCTCGTCTCCCGCCATCTGTTAATTACTCATTACTGAATGAATTGTTTTCATTACTTCATCAATAGTAAGCTGGAATTAGAACAAAGTTAAACGATGCCACGAACAACCACAGTAGAATCTGCAGGCTGTCCTCCACTTCGAGCCCTAACTTTCGACGTTCTCGGTCTCATTAAAGGTTTAATTCAAAATTACGAGCTTATTAACCTTATAATTGAACTTTATGTATTCGTAACCATTTGCGAAATCAAATCAAACAAACATTTCATTGTAAAAATATGATTTGTGATTGCAGTTACTGAAGCTCGGAGTAAGGTAGGAGGAGTTCCTAAGATAGTAGAGAGATGGGGGGAGCCGGATTCCTCTAGATGCGTGCTTGCAGCTTCCATTAACGACCGTAAAGTTGATCCTGTATGTTTTAGATGCTTTCACATGATAATTCATTTCAAAATTGTTTAGATTTTGGATTTTGCTTTTATATTTTTTTCACTCATGTAATGTTTTGCATTATTTAGAGCTTTGAATCTAACTTTTTTGAATTTTGTTTGGCAGCTGGTAGCTGTTGCAAGGAAATGTGGTGTGGTATGTTCATAGCATCTATCATTTATCCTAAGTTACTAATTATCATGTGCTTGTTGAATCACTTGCATTGTTGTTGTCTCACTTTTTTGTTTACCTTAAAAACAGATTGATTTAATTAGCCCTATTAATGGTGATCTTCGAGTTTCACTTCCTAGTGACAACCAATCAGATGTTCATTCTCAAGAAGATAATATTGTCGGGTTGCATATGTTTAAAAAGCAGAAATCTGAGTCATCATCCAGGTATTTTGCATGGTTATAATATAGAATATAGAATATGTATATAACATAGTTATAATTATTATTATAATATGTTGAATTTTGAAATAGGTCATGCACCTTGCTTACATGCACAATGAAAGGGCTTACAAATCTGAAATCTGTCCAAATTTCAAAACCACCAGCGGACCCCACTTGTGATGATACTCCAGCAACATGGAATGTTTGTGGATCTGGTAGTGTCTTGTGTTGTAAAGTGGATGAAAATGAAAACTATGCCTTATTTGGAGGGTCAGTTCTTATTTATTATTTATTATTTTTATTTATATATATTTTTCCAAGTTTATAACTAGACATGTATAGTGACTTTTCAAATACTGTAAAATGATATATTTGATGCATTTCAGGAAGGGAGTGGAGGTTAATATTTGGGATCTTGCAACACATACAAAAATCTGGAATGCAAAATCAGTAAGTTTTAATTTGTTCTTCATATCATTGATATTATTTTTTACGAAAAAATATAAAAAATGTTTACCATGTGATATCTTGTATCTATCTATATCTATCTTGCAGCCTCCGAAGAACAGCCTGGGTATATTTACACCTACTTGGTTTACTTCAGCAACATTTTTAAACAAAGATGATCACCGCAAGTTTGTTGCAGGCACAAATAACCATCAGGTCATTTACCAAAACCATATAACCAATATTATAAATCATTTTTATTTTGTATATTTTTTTATTTTTATAAAGCTCTCATATGATATACAGTCTCAAATTCAGAGAGATTGTTCTCAAATGTTGTGTTTGGGTAAAAAAAAAGTCATTTTTTTGGTACGGGGTCGGATCTTTTTGTCCAAAAAGTTTATATTGTTTTTAACATATGATTATATTATTTGAAATAAATATAAATATAAATAGTATATATATATGTAGGTACGTCTTTATGATATGTCTGCTCAAAGAAGGCCTGTGATGTCATTTGATTTTCGCGAGACACCAATTAAAGCGGTTACTGAAGATCCTGATGGTAATACAATATATATTGGGAATGGGTCTGGTGATCTTGCATCTTTTGATATTCGAACAGGTACAAAGTTTTTTGAAACTTTGTTATTTTTGGTTGTTGATGTGCGTGTTTTTTAATTCTGTTTTTTTGTTGGTTGGAACTTTTAAGGAAAATTGTTGGGATGCTTTTTGGGGAAATGTTCTGGAAGT
Source organism: Calendula officinalis (assembly GCA_963853835.1). Lineage (NCBI taxonomy): Eukaryota > Viridiplantae > Streptophyta > Magnoliopsida > Asterales > Asteraceae > Calendula > Calendula officinalis. The sequence goes on along the minus strand of OY970829.1, from coordinate 16,714,841 downwards.
ATTAGATCGATAGCTAGGCACCCGGATATTCCTGTGTTAGCCTCTTGTGGTGAGTTTTTTTTTAATTTTTTTTATGATTTACAACTCTTATTTTTCATTTAATTTTAGACTTTCCTTTATTTTTCCTTTTTAAAATAAAAAATATACGATATAAAAATGCCTTTCTGATAACTATTTTACCTTTTGAAATGTTTAATTGACTAAGTTAACATAATAATGATTTAGGTCTCGACAGCTATTTACGAATCTGGGACATAAAATCAAGACAGTTACTTTCTGCGGTATGTTTGTATACTAACTCTAACACGACCAATTTCAAATACGTTAATGTGTGTGTGTGTATGGAAGTGAGATTGGGTGAGGACTCAAAATTTGATGAGGACTGATAATGATCCAAAATATCTTGATTATGATCCAAAATTTCCTTAATAATGATCCATATTTCCTTATAATGATCCAATTTATCCTAATGAAGAAAAAATAAAGATCCCATATTTTTAATAATGATCTAATATTTCTTAAACGATTGGTTGAGAATTATCCTCGCAGTCCTCAGCGGATCCTAACCCTATATGTATGTATATATATACACACGAGCAAGTTCATTTTCCATATATACAAAAACAATTTGTAGCAATAAAAACATTTTATTTGCATGAAAGTAATTCTATTGTATACTAACTAACTTCAGTTGAGAATATATGCAGGTCTTCTTAAAGCAGCATCTCACAAATGTTGTCTTTGATTCTAATTTTGACGATGATCGTAAGTCTCTTTCTGTAATTTATTCTATTTTTTTCATGTTTTAATACCAAAATTTATAACATCAATTTGTCTGAACAGAAGTTGCAAGTTCCACAGCAGCACCTCTGGATCCACCTGAACAAAATACTGATGATGTGGCGGTAGACAGTGACGAGGATTTGCCACCTGTCACTAAACGGAAAAAGAAGAAATCATCCAAAACACACACAGTAAATGGTGATGAAGAAGAGTCACACTCTTCTAAACGGAAAAAATCTAAAAAATCAGAAAATGTAGAAGGTGATGAAGAAGTGTTGCGTTCTGTTGACCGGAAAAAGTCAAAGAAATCACGGAGTGTAGACAAAGATGAGGAAGAATCAGTGTCTGTAGAAGAAGAAAACCCTAAAAGATTGAAGGAACGAAAGTCAAAGAAGTCAAAGACACCAAAAGGCGAAAGGATTGATGTATGATGATGATGATTGTTAGTTAACAAACAGTTTTGGTTGTATCAGCTTCTTGAAAGGATTTTATTTTGTTTACATATCGTTCGGAAGACGGAAATTAATGAGATTTTTATTTATGTTTTCTATGAATCAAGTCCTTATTAAGCTTTTTGAGCCTTAAATTACATGTGTGTTGATATATACACTTATTTATTAGTGGAATTTGCTAAGGGGACTAGCTTGCACACTAACTATTCTGATTCATACATTATATTGTACAAGAGGTTGTATAAACGTATCAAATAATGATCATGGTTCAAAAAGCGTGACACATAAATCACTTTCTATTTGTAAATGGTATTGTTAAAAATGTTTAATCTTTTTATAAAGAAGTTGAATCAAGGCGATTAAAATATTATTTAAAATTAGATATTTTCAAGGTAAGCTTGAGCCGATCTTGAATGCTCCTCGAGCCTAGACCACAAAGATTCATGTAGCTATCGTGCAGAGCTCAAGCTTGAGCTCAAATTGATTCATTTGTAGCCCTAATTATACTTGGTTTCTCGTTGTCAAACAATTAGTAAAAGTGTTGACAAAATGTTTGTTTATTAACCACCAATGTTGTTGAGTAAAGGGGATGGGTTTAAGTTGGATTGGACCAAGTTGTGCACCCCCTAGTTGCTTACAATTTATTAAGAATTGTAAAAACATAAATAAATAAAGAATTATGACTATCAGATTGCTCCTTATTAACAATATATTCAATTCTGTCAAAGGCAAGGTATATGGGAGGTGAGATTTAGGCGGGCATACCTATACCTGGGAGTATAGAGACTGCTTTTCGAAAAACCTCCAGCAAAAATGTGTGGTAGAAAAAAATGTGTGATGTTATAAGTAATAAAAATGTGAAAAAGAAGAATAAAAATAAAAATAAAATAACATGGGTCCTTAGGATTTTCGATACATTTGTGTATATCAAAAGGTATCTTTGGATTTTCAGTGTAGACTGCAGTTCTGCATGTTTGAAAACCGAGACAAGACTAAGATGATATTTGACTAAAAAGATTAAATGAATAATGTTTAACTAATTACAAGTATATATGATAGGGGTGTTGATCGGGTAAAAGTTTCGGGTTTCGGGTAGTTCGGGTCGGGTAGTTCGGGTTTTTTCAAATATAAAAAATACCCAATACCCAAACCAAATTAAATTCGGGTATTTGGATATGGGTAGTTTGGGTAACGGGTCGGGTACGGGTATATCCACTAATACCCGAGAATTTGCACCCTTGTATTGTCGGGGACCACTATGTTTATATTCCGATCTTAATATACAATATTTGTCCGTAATTTACAAAACTCCAACCAACATGAGACTATATCGTTGACTTTTAGATGAAATTCATGGACTACAAACATGACGATCTTATTTTATTTATAAAATTGTAAAATATTACCTTTAAAGATTCCTTATAATAAAATTCGGTTATTTCGGGTATACCCGCCAACTTAAAATATTACCTTATACCCGATCCGTATTATTTTCGGGTTACCCGATACCCAAATGTTTCTACCAGTTACCCGAACTACCCGACCCGATCTACCCAAATTCCAAACGGGTCGGGCGGGTAGAGCGGGTTTTGGTTATTTTCGACAGCCCTAATATATGATATATCTAAGGTTCGTTCGAGCTCGTTTTTACATCTGAACCCAGATTAAACTAAAATCTAGACCCTTTATATTTGAATCCAGATTCAAATAAAGCTAGACTAAAGTTTGAGGCCCGAATTTTCTTGCTTTGTGGTATTTGGGCTTGAAATATTGGCAAAAATTGAGTCTGGAGTCCATCCCACATTGGCTGCTATAAGGAAACAGAAGGCAGGAAAGCTACTATAAAATGCAAGTAGCTGGGAAGGTGGAAAGACACGAAGCCATGTGGTGAGCACAAAGCGAACTATTCTTTCGCCTTTTACTAAAGAATACCGTGTGCTCGTTACTTAAAATGGCATACGCCTATTTTTGGAGAGTTTCTTCTTTTATGGAAGAGCTCCAACAATTTTGCAGTTAACTTTTGAGTTTTGATAATGATAGCCATAAATAACAATGAATAACATTTACGATTTACCCCGTTTAAACTTCATTAGTCAAAATTGTCTTCATTCTTTCTAGCAATATTCAATCTCCTCCACCAATTAAAATCCAAATTGCTCAATCTTATCCATTGTTAATGACAGCCCTAAGGGCTGTTATTATAAAAAACCTTTACTTTTATAGGTATATCTAATAAGTCGGATAATATGTGTATTTGGTATAGTTACACCTTAATATGCTTGTTAATAATAAAAAGGACAAACACACTGCATGGCCCAATCTAAGGAAATACATTTTGACCTATACTTCAACCAAGAGAAAATGGTAACTTGGAATTCATCTTATTTTTTAGAGTCTCTTTATCTTTCAAAGGGCTCCAACCAAATCAACAGGAATGTTATTTAGGTCTACAAATAGATTTATCTTCAAAATGATGTCACATGACAAAACTAATTTGGGAAATGAGGGGGGAGAGAAAGTGGCTGTCTTATGTCTTTCTTTGTGGTGTTTCACCGTTTTTCTTGCGGTTATATCCAGTTCTCGTCAAGATGGAGCATCCATGGATCTGTTAATTATATTTCTCCAATCAACAGGAACAAAAAAGCAATAGTCAATTGGGCTTCAAACACAATGAGCTTTGATTCGGCCAAATTCTGTTTCTTTGTCCATTTTTTTTTTGTTTTTTCCGCGCTTGCATAGCTTCGGTTGTTTTTGTTTTAGTATCTTTGGCTTTTATTTCTCGTTTAATTGATATTTTCCGTTCAAAAATATAATCCGATTTCACCAATCTTTGTAGTCGGTTGTTATAATAATGTTTTTTTTCTTCTTTTAAAGTTGCAATTATTTGTGGGCGCCAATTAGATCAAAATAAATTAAGACTAAAAGAATGAGAGCCAGGAGGTTTGGTTTTCATCCCACATTGGCTTCTTAAAGGAAACAAAAGGTCTGAAAATGACTATAAAGTCCAAGTAGCTGGGTAGATGAAAAGGCACGCAGCCATGTGGTGAACACAAAGCAAACTATTCTTTCGCCTTTTACTAAAGAATACCGTGTGTTCATTATTTAAAGTGTCATACGCCTATTTTTGGAGAGTCTTTTCTTTGTTGAAGGGCTCCAACAATTTTACAGTTAAATTTTATAGGCCTTTTCTTTTGTGTTGATGAAAACATACAAAATGTAATTTGATAAGATATAATGATATAGTTTATGTTTGTTGAAATTTGACTAAATAGGGATAAGTATGGTGTGTAATGCAAGTGTCAAACTTACGGGAACTATTGGATATGCCCGTACCTGATCTATTACCCGAACTACTCATACTCGAATTTAATTTACTTTGAATATTGGGTATTTTTTATATTTAAAAAAACCCGAACTACCTGAAACCCGAAAAATTTACATGATCAACACCCTAATTCAACCAGGTGGTAAGTCGAAAGGCTAAAGAATATCGTGTGCACGACATAAGCTTATTTTTTGAGAGTTTCTTCTTTTATTGAAGGGCATCAACCAATCTTTCCAGTAAAATGTTTTGTGTGCTAGTAGTACACTGCTTAAAATTAATTTGTGAATAACACATCAGTCTTTATTATAAAAAAGTAGGAGTGGATGTCTGAGTAATAAAGCCGAGCAAAAACCAACTATTCGTCCACTCTTGTGATAGGCATACACAAGAATTAAATCATGTCTTTCATTGATACCTCATTTGATCCATTCCTAATACCATTTACAATATATCCTTTTTAATGATAAGTATATATAATGGCTATAGTTTCGTATTAGACCGATGCCAACGGCCCCCTTCGGTCTTCAATTGATTGGCTTCGGCTACTTAGTTATTTCTTGCATTTTGTCTGAAATCGCTAGTTTTGACCCCCCATATTGCATATTCTACCAAAAAAACCCTCAGTTGGCATGGAGCCTTTGGTTGTCACTGTCCGCCTCGTCATTTGGGTTGTCGACGAGAGGGGAGAAACTTCTTTGCTTCAACCGTAAAATATTTATTTTCGTGTCAGTATCAGGTTGAGTCAGGATTTGACACCCCTAGTTTTGGTAGTTTCTTATTATTAGTTCCATTTTGTTTCCTTTTCTAAATGCTGCAAGTAGGATCCAAAATAAAGGGATTAGAAAGAAAGAAAGAAAGAAAGAGGAGGTTTGGGTTTCATACTTGTAAGTTGTATCCCATATTGGCTGTTTATAAAAGATATAACGTTTCAAGGTTATTATATAATGAAGCATGTGGATATTAAGAAAGACACGCAGCCATGTAGTAAGCACAAAGCGAACTATTCTTTCGCCTTTTACTAAAGAATACCGTGTGCTCGTTACTTAAAATGGCATACGCCTATTTTTGGAGAGTCTCTTCTTTTATGGAAGAGCTCCAACAATTTTGCAGTTAACTTTTGAGTTTTGATAATGATAGCCATAAATAACAATGAATAACATTTACGATTTACCCCGTTTAAACTTCATTAGTCAAAATTGTGGCATACGCCTATTTTTGGAGAGCACCTTCTAATAATGAAGGGCTCCAACCAATTTTATAGTTAAGTTTAATATGTATGTATAATAAGCCTGATGATATTGTATTTCAGGTAACTATCTATATGTTGATGAAAAACTTTTATGTTGACAAAACAAAGTTAACATTAGTTAGTTTCCCGTTTGCTAGTTCATGATGTTCCAAGACAAGATCAAATCAATGTTATACCTTACAAGATCAATATTGCGGTATCATTTGGCTTTTGCTTCTCGTTTGTATATATTCTTGGTCTCGTCTTAGGTTTTTAATGATATTTTCCATTCAAAAAAATAATCTAATTTCACCAATATTGCAGTATCCTTCTTACCTTGTAGTGGGTCATTCAATCAAAAAATAAATTCTTCTGAAAGGGAAAAGAATGAGGTTTGGTTTCGTCCCACATTGGCATCTTAAAGGAAACAAAAGGTATGAAAGTGACTATAAAATGCAAGTAGCTGAGAAGATGAAAAGGCACGCAGCCATGTGGTGAGCATAAAGCGAACTATTCTTTCGCCTTTTACTAAAGAATACCGTGTGCTCGCCACCCAAAGTGGTATACGCCTATTTTTGGAGAGACTTTTCTTTAATTGAAGGGCTTCAACCAAACTTTTAGTTAAAATTTTAAAATCTTAATGTATTTCTATGTGTATTGGTGGCCTGAAGTTTTCTGATAAAAGTTTGGAATCTGTTCGCATTTTTATGTGTATTGGTGCCCTAAAGTTTGAAATCTGTATGCACTTTGGTAGAATAATATTTTAATTACATAAAATAATGAAACTCTATAAAAACTTACATTTTATAAAATGGATGATACACAAGCATGTTGTAAATTTATGTAAAAGGGTGCTACTATTTGGACACCCCTCACTACCAAATAAACACCCCAATTTAAGTCAAACCTTGAGAATTTTAATCACAAATAATTAATTAACATGGTTATCCATATTTTTTTTAACTTAAAACTGGTGGTCGACGGTGGTGGTGGTGGTGAGCGACATATGCAATGGTGGTGGCTGAATCAGTTGGTGGGGCGGAATGAACGACGGGTGAACATCACAACGAGATTGTGGTGGCGGAGCGAGCGAGTGGCGACGGTGGTTAGCCGATTCCAGTGTGAGTGAGTTGGTAGGGTAGTGGTTAGCGGCGTAATTCGGTGGCGGCTATGAAAAAATTTATTAGTTACTTATTATGGAATTATGGGGTGTCCAAATAGAACTATAGGGTGTCCCAATAGTCAATCCCATGTAAAATAATACCTTGCTTAACATTAAAACTGTCCAAGAACAAGTTGTCATTGTATGTAGCCCAATAAAAATCAAAGTACATCTCTATAACTAGACAACAAAATGCAATTTTTAGAATGACAACCGACTCAAAAGTAAACTTAAACTGTTATTATTTGCATTCAAAGATAGACGGTGATTTTTTCACCACACATTATAACCTCTACACCACAATAATTGTTTTATGTATTTGTACAATTTGTAGTAATAGTTGTACCGTGTGGTACAAACATCAGAAAAGGTGGTGAAAAAATTAATTCCCTTCAAAGATGTACAAGTCAACAATGCATTGATGCTTAATGTGTACAAGTTAAACTAGTCATGTTAATTTAGATTTAGTCTAAAGGTTATAATTAATTTTTAGATTTTAATAATGACGGACTGTCAATAAGAATATATATTATGTTCATTATCCCATGTTTTTCTTAATGACATTCCTAATGAATAACCCTAAATAGAAGGAAAAGAACCGAATAATGAAGACAAATATAGGTAATATATGAAATTTAATTAGTTTTTATTTTATTAAACCAATTTTACATTCTTATTAACAACCCTTATTATCAAAACCCAATAATTAATACTCCGTATAACTCATGACAAGAGCATAAAGCATAATTATTACCATAAAAACAACAAAGAGAGCAATCTAAACTAAACCACATCTGCTGCAAACATCAAAAAGTGGGTTTGTGTTTTATTTGCGGAAAATAAAGTTATTCCGTTGATCTCATGATACAACATATACCAGTCCAAAAAACCAAGGGTAAAATAGTAAAATAACTCAAATGCTGTTGGATCATCCAATACTTCTAACGCTAAACTGAAATTTTAAAAACTTCTCACGAGAGCACTTTTTGGACTTGTTTTGTTACCTCTTGTGGCGGTTTTTCTGCATCAAGGTTTGCAACAATCTTCTTCTTGTTGTAGTAATCAATAACCTAAAACATCAATACCAAAATAAAACCAAATTTACAAATACTTATTATTAAACAAATAATGCATATTTTGTTTTTATATTTAATAAATATTAAAAACTTATTGTCTATATTTCTACATTTTTTAATAAATAAATAATGCAAATTATGTTTATAAAAATAATATCATTATAATATAATCTAAATCTTTGAATAAAAACCACTTTTGGAGATTCTGTGCATTCAAAATAGATTTTGGCCAACTTTTAGCCCATCTGACCCGTTCACAATTTAGCTATATAAATATATTTGTCCCGTATTAGATATGAGAGTAAATTACAGAAATTGTCCCCGTGGTTTTACGTATTTTCCGATTTTGTCCCTGAAACTTTTATTTTCGTGATTTTTGTCCCTATGGTCTTCAAATTTCATCTTTTTTGTCCATTTTGACCTAAAATGACCAAAGACCCTTACAAAAAAAATTCAGAACCTTTTTAACAAATAAATTAAAATAAGGATATTTTGGTCATTATAGGTCAAAATGGACAAAAAAGATGAAATTTGAAGACCATAGGGACAAAAACACGGAAAAAAAAAATTAGAAACAAAATCAGAGAATTCGTGAAACCAACAAGAGGGACAATTTTTGTAATTTACTATAGATAAAAAAAACAGCCCAAATCAACCCATTCATAAGTAAAAAAGGAATGTAGAGAACATAACATACGGGCTCAGTCTGTTTATGGAATGCTTCGAGTCTTGACTTAAGAACAGCTGCAGTGTCATCTTTTCGTTGAATCAAAGGTTCTCCAGTTACCTTCAACAAATTAACAAACCATGAAATAATTACAGTTAGTTAGTTATAAATGATTAGTTGAAGAAGAAAGATGTTTTATAGGATGAATCTTACATCATCAATCTGAGGAACTTTAGGTGGTGCAAATTTTGAGTGATAACTACGACCACTAGAAGGATGAATCCAACGGCCAGTAATCCTTTCCTCCAAAATTGCATCATCAATTGCAAAGTTTAGCACTTTGTCAACTTTCACCCCTCTCTTTCCAAGCATCTCATCAAGCTGCATCATATACAATTATTAATGATTTTATAATATGAAATTTATATTTATTAAAATTATAAAAGTAAATACTTTTTGTGCTTGAACAACTGTTCTTGGGAATCCATCAAGAATGAAGCCTTTTTGACATGAAGGTTTCTTCAGTGCTTCATCAATTATGCCCACAACTAAATCATCAGAAACAAGTTGTCCCTAAGAAACAAAAAACAGATTAAAAAAAAATTAAGTAAAAATATATAAATAAATGTTTTTAGATAATATATTCAGAAAATACACACATTATCCATAGCCTCTTTTGCTTTGATTCCAAGAGGAGTTTTAGCAGCAACAGCAGCTCTCAGCATATCACCAGTTGCCAGGTGGCACAAACAATATTCATCTTTGATAATTGGTGACTGGGTACCTTTTCCAGATCCAGGGGGCCCTGAAGAACAAAATATATTATAATTTTTCAAATGAGATGAAATTATTAGTGAGAAATTTATGAATTGTACTTCTGTAGCACTGGAAAAAATCTATACTCATAACATAATTATGCGAGCAAAATAGTTCCTTTTGGGGGATTTCTGTAGCTAAAATGGTTCTCTTTTTACAAATACAACTATCTGCGGTAACTATAAAAGTTGATTACTCTTTCAATCAACCAGAAATTCTTTCTCTTATGTTCGATGTATAGCACAAATAGGATATTAGGATCTCAAATCCAATTACCCAAATCCAAAATCGAGTCCTCAATTACTTGACATTTAGGGAATTGCATGCGTGCAGCATTTTCAATATATAAATCCGACAAATTCAATAGAAATGAAGCATAGAACCCTAATGTTGAGTAAATCACATCGGATCTGAGCAAATTAACAACTTTACGAGATAAAATTGAGACAAAATTTGATTAGATAAAGAGGCAAAATCGAGGGAGGGAGAAGAAATGGTTTACTTACCGACGAGAATGAGGCGTTTGTCAGGTTTTGTTGAGCATTTCATACGACGGAGGAGCTCCGTCATTAGATCTACCGATTGGACATCCTCCAAATTCACGGCCGCCATTTTAGGACTTTTGGAATTTGATTTTGTTTCAGACAATTGATGGGTGGAGTTGTGTCGGACCGAAGAGTAGTAGTTGGTTTGATTTGGGAGCGTTTAGATATGCTTCGATTTCAAGCATAGTAAGAAAATGTACCACCTAAATTCCTATTTTGCCCTCAATTCCTCTTTCTAGATTAATTATTACATTAAGAGATAACTTAATTGTTAAACCAAGTGTAATTTATGTATAAATGATTAATTATTTAAAGGGTTATGCTAAATATTATCTTTATGGCAATGGTTAAAAGCAATTAAAGTGGTTAATATACAAGTATATAGACCACTCCCAATGGTGACTGCAACTGACGCCGTCAGTTGCTGTCAACCCAGCGCCACGTCAGCAGACAAACTAACTAACACTAAACTGACGTAGTCATGCCAACAGCACTCCGTCACTTCACCAAATATAACTAATTTACTTTCTTTTTAATTAAAATAAAAATATAACTAAAAACATAATACTTTTATTAAAAAAAAATTACAATAATTTAAAAACATTAATTAACGTTGGCGGAAATTTGGTGGGAGTTGCAAATGTGGTCCAAATCAGAATCATATTCGAAAGAGGAATTAGAAACATTATCCATTTTATAAGTATTGTTAGGTGGGAAAAGAGAGAATTTTTGTTGTGAAAATTATAGAATGAAGGTAGGTATTTATAAAAGTTTAAAAGGTTTAAAAAATAAAAATTAATATATATATATATATATATATATATATATATATATATATATATATATATATATATATATATATATATATAAAAGTGGGATCGAGTGAGGACTCTTTTTCCGGTAAGGACTGCGAGGACAAATCTAAGCCTTTAATCCATAAAAATTAATGGCTAGGATTGAATGAGAAAAAGATAAACAATGGTTGAAGTTTGGGGGGTTTTGTGTAAAGTTTACCAAAATAATAGGGGGAAAAAGAAAATTTAGAGGGTTAAAATAGTCATTTGCAAACACTTTCTCTCTCCTATTGCCACATGTCAAGCCTTGATTTGATGGGTTTTTTTTATCCCCGCATTTGTTTTTCGGTCATAACTTTTTTTTTCTTTGTAAAAAAAAAAAACTAAAAATGCCAAAGTTTTTAAAATTAAATTATCTACAAAATGAGTATAGTCATGAAATTTTGAAAGAAAAAAAAAACCCAGATAAAATAATGGATCATTTTGTTAATTTTGGATCATTGTCATAATTTTAGATCATTTTGTTATTTTTGGATCATTGTTAATCTTGCATAAACATAATTTTATATAAATAACTAGTCAAATAATATATCATATATAATTTTGGATCATTTTGTTCATTCATGGTCATTTTGTATACTTTATACTATTGTTAATTTTTGGATCATTTTGTTACTTATGGATCATTGTCAATTTTGTATCATTTTTTTTTTAATTTTCATGACTATACTCATTTTGTAGAAAGTTTAATTTTAAAAGTTTTGGCATTTTTAGATTTTTTATTTTACAAATAAAAAAAAAAGTTATGGGCGAAAAACAAAGTGTGGGGGAAAGACCCACTTACAATTATAAGAGGACAAGTGACAAAAGGAGGAAGGGGGGTTTCGAAAATGTAACACCTCAAATTTTTAATATAAAACATTTTACCAAAATATACCATTTTATAAATAGAAGAACGGTTCCAAAATATGGATTTACAAAAACCTTTGGTATGAAAATCAGAGTATGAGGTTTGGTGTTACAAAGTATATCAAAATCAAAGCTAAGCACAAATCCACTCTAATGTTCTTCTATTCTAGGCCCCGCATCTCTATCCATGCGAACCTAAATCTTCGATCCTGAACCTGAGTACATAGCAAAACAAACAAGGAGTACGTGAGACAAGAAAGTCTCGTGAGCTACATGGGTTTAGACTCCGATAAAACAAACAGGTATCACATTATATATACATATATATATATATATATATCTCATCATCACACATTTAGCCACCCTATTGTGACTCTATCAATCTTGCCTTCCTAGCAAGTCTATCTAGTTATCCGGAACATCTCCAAATAACCCGTCACCTCACATACTTATTAATCGGGGATCCCCCGCCTTAATAAGCCTTACGGTAACGGTAAGAGGGAATCGCTCAATCTACCGTTACCTGACTTCTAGCCGGATCTCGTCCGGTAGCAAGCCTCCTAACACATGATGGTCCATGGGTCGATGCCCAATCCGCCCCATCCAAAGTGACCGGGGATCCCCCGAATCACCGCCACACTATCACACGTCATAACTTCTCGAGTTATTCCATCTAAGCCCTTGGCTATCTCATAAATCATCAAACAAGTTAGTTCTAATATTCATAATAATATATAACTAACTCTACATACTAATAGTCTACACAATTAATCAAATAGACCAAATCACAAGTAAGAAAACATATTTCAATGGCTATGTACTCAGTAAAGTCCACACGTACTCACCTTAGCAATAAAGATGCTTTAACCGTATTCTTTCCGCCGGTTCCTTGTTCACAATTCGACCACTTCAACACTTCACCGAATGTCTAAAACAATTATAACAACAAGATTATCATCACAAACTACTACCAATGTGTTCATCTACCTCTAGATAACACCCATCAATCCGTTTCCCCCAAATATGGTGATTTACCAAACCCTAGGTTTAACCAACCCTTAAGATTCTTACAAATCATAATCATACACTTGTTTCCTTTGTTAATATACCATCAATTAAGTGTATACACCATTTATATCACCATAATCCATAAACCCAAGAACTAGGGTTTCAACCCCAAGCTTCTAAACCCATAGATCTAAAGCTACAACTACAAAGGATTGAAGATATACCTTAAATCTTCAACTAGGAGTGAAGAATCACAAGATTTGATGAAGAAATCGGCTCCAAATGATGTTTTCTACTCAAAATCGTATACACACACTTTGGAGGAAGTTTTTAGGGTTAGAAATGAGAGAAATGGCAAAAATCCCGATTTTAACTTGTTCCAGACAAAACTCGCGCCGCGAACCACCAACTCGTGTCGCTAGTTTGCACCCCGCGCAATCTCGTGTTCGCGATCCAAAACTCGTGTTCGTGAGTCCGATTCGCTGCTCCACTTAGTCGTGTTCGCGAGTCCATTCTCGCGTCATGAGATGGGTCTTCGTGACACGAGTCCAATCTTCGTGTTCACGAGGATTCCCAGAAATACCATTTTGATTTTCCAAACTTGTTTCCAACCAAGTCTTGACCCGATTTCGACCGTAACTTTCTCATACGATGTCCAAATGACACGAAACCAATTTCCACATTCTTTAAACGATTTATCCTTATTTATCATATTTTTGTACAATTTATTTAACACAAAAATTCGGGTCGTTACAACTATCCACCCCTTAAAAGGATTCCGTCCCCGGAATCACCCAGAAATTTCAAATCCCCATAATCGACCCGAGCGTTCCGTTCAAATTCTCTTGTGGTCATTACCATCGAACTTTTCCCACTCCAATTCAATCAACAATATACATTCAAACATTCACTTAACCCCGTTAAGTCCAAGCGGGTCAAAAATCAATCTTAAACCTTTAATACTTAAACGGGTCAAAATTTCACCATTTGACCATAACACTTTCAATCCTTCAACCAATCCTTTTATTCATAATAAAGATATGACACAATCATTACATTTAGATAACCGATTAGAACGAATGTCAAAGCCTAGCTTCGACCAAATCGCCATCTTACAACACCGACCAACCTTTGACTTAAGCATAAAGTCAACTATACATTGACAACTTCTTTATTCACTAGAGATTCCATTAATCATTATTTTCATTACAATCGACCTTTAATTTATGATCCATCAATAATCATACACTCGATTCCCAAATTCAACTCTAAACACCCAACGGGTCAAATTCGCATAATTCGACTATAATTCTTTCAATTATTCCATTAGCCTTCTCACATACACGCAATCAATACATTATGCCCTCTTCGTTCACTAGTCACTCGAAACGAGAGTCAAGGTTCATCCTTGACCAAGTCAACCAATTCACAAATTGACTAATCTTGACTTTTGCATAAAGTCAACCATACTTTCCCAAACCAACAAATTCCCTACTCGCGGGGTATCATTCTCGACTTATCACTTCCGGTTATCTTCATTATTGTTTCCCTAACCATTGTTCTCGTTTTTTTTTTTTTTTTTTTAAATTTCTATTTCTACCCAAACAATCCGGGAGTCGCACCTTTACTTAAGGTCATACTAGTATTTACCATTACTAAACCTTCATTTGGTTACTTATACTACCACTTAGTATCATTTCAATCATCTTTGCATCACATACCATAATTTCGCACAAGTTGACCATATATTGATCCCCAATAACCATTGCTTTCCAAGAGTACTCTCTTACTCATATTCTAGAGGTCGTAGACATCCTATACACACACATGACCTAATGCAACCCGCATTTCACACCAAATTTCCACTAACCATAAAATCATAACAATACACATTAACCACATAGTTCTACATTCATCACGTAAATACATAAACATTGTCATACGGACATAACAATCCATAATTTAACTATCACATCAAGATGACTGGAAAGCCTCCAATCCATCAAGATCCAAACTGTCACAGTGATTGGAACATCTCCAATCTCGGAATGGAACCATTGGGATTCGCCCAACCGATTCCACCCCCAAACATCATAGTAGCCGGGGATCCCCCGAGCTAATCACATCCTTCCTTTCTTATCCTATCATGCATACTTCACTAGTATACACCTTATCACATCACATACTTTACCACTATCTTACTCATTCAATCGTCTATTTATCCACCATGCAAATTAGCACATTTCCCATAATATCACGTTATCGTTTTCTTTCATATTCACACATTTCTCATTGGACATACCACTTAACACGTTTCATATAGCATTACCTCTTTGATTATCATATGCCTTCAAAGGCCCTCACATAATGCACATTCATAGTACCTCGCGGGTAACCAATAAAATTTCCGATTCCCATTTACCATTTCACTTACCCACTAATCACCCTTAAACGGTTCATTTCCCTATTAATCAACTTTCCAAATCTTTTGTCACCACCGGGGTAACCATCAATCTATTCCTTCAACCATAGTTCACCGGTCAACCCGGTCATCTTAAGTCGACCAATCGACTCCGGTCTACATTTGTAACCCATAATTGTTTTTTTTTTCACCCTTGATATCGAATTCATCATTATTGTCACAAAACTTGACATGGCTTTATGCCAACTTTTTACCCAATCACATTCAACAATCAAAATCCGTCGTTCCCGACACTTATTACTTTCCACATACATCCCATTTATGAGCTCTAAGACATCACCCTACCTTAGTCATTCTTTTCTTTACCATTCACGTGTAACAATCATTACATTACCTATCCGGCTTCTCGCCGAACATCCAAGTTCCATTTCCCCAAGGTTTCTATTCCTAGAATTCCAATCCACATTAACATTCCTTACCAAGACTTTGTACTTCCTGGTACTACTATCCCTTGTTGAAATACATTTACCATCCTCGCGGTTCATCCTTCGATACTACATAATAGCATCAATCCTTATATTCTTACTACACGCGACACACTTGTCTATAATCCTTCAAATACATGTTTCCTTATACATAATTAACCGGGAAGACTATTCCCAAAATAAGTCTCCACATCACGCGACTCATTTCCAATTTCTATAGGCATCAACTCGTGCAATCAATCAAACAATTAAACCGTAATCACATAATATCTTGACTTGGTGCATACCCAACCAATCCATACCGATAATCATATCAAAATCCTTTATCCTCACGGGCAATAAATCGACTTTAAACTTTTTCCCACTTATTTCTAACTCACAATTTCTATAAACACATCTGACCATTGAGATTTCCCATTGGCTAGCTCTATTTAACCGACTTAATCTAACAATCCCAATATCACATTCAACTTCCCACCAAATTTGCGAGACACAAACGAATAAGTAGAACCCAAATCACATAATACATGAGTTGACAAGAAATTAATGAATAAAGTACCTGATACCACGTCGTGCACCTCTTTTGCTTCCTCCCGAATCAGTTGGAAGGAACGCCCCTTCCCTATAGCCGGTTCCGCCTTCTTTTGAGCCGTGGGCACCATTGGCTCTCTTCCCTTTTTCGGGCACACATTGCTATAGTGTCCCATCTCGTGGCACGAATAACACTCTATCTCGGAAAACGCCTTGGTTCTACAATCCCGAGCCAAATGCCCTACCTTGCCACAATTGTAGCACGCCTTCGAATCCCCTCGGCATTCGCCGGTGTGGTTCTTCCCGCACCTCTTGCATGAGGCAACACTTCCTTTCTTGGAGGAATTCGATGTGAACTTCCCCTTTTTGTAAGTTCCCGAGCCGCCCTCGGCTTTCCTTTTCTCGTCCACATGGACCCTCTCGGCATTCCTTGCCGCATTTACCTCTTCCACACCCCGGGCGGCACCAATGGCCTCATCGAGTGTGACCGCTCTCTTTACCTCCAATTGGTACTCCCAAGGTAGCCCACAAGCATACCGGACTACCCTCGATCTTTCCTCAAAATAAGTTTTTGCAACAAACGGAAGCAATCCCGTGAACTCCCTTGAGTACTCCTCAACCGACCTATCACCCTTCTTTAGGGTCACAAACCTCTCATGCATCTTTTCCAAATCCCTTTCGGGGCAAAACTTTCTCCTCAACCTCGTGGTAAAGTCATCCCATGACATCTTCTTCACCACCTCCCTTCCGAGGGTTTCATAGACAATATCCCACCATACCATAGCATCTTCTTTCAACAATTGTGACGCATACGTCACCATATCGGCTTTCTTACATTTGCTACTTCCGATGACTCGCTCGGTCTCTCGGATCCATCTCATAGTTACCTTCGGGTCCGAACTACCCGTGTACACGCTTGGCTTACAAGCCATGAAAGACTTAAAAGTACAACCATCTTTTTCATCGGGCATTGCCCCAACATCACCGCCACCACCGGTTGAGAACTTATCCTCTCGGGTACCACTACCCCCGGTCCTCTCATCCGACCTAGCTTCGGATTCACGATCACCTCCCGACCTTTCACGGTTTCTCATAATACGGTACACTTCTTCGGCCACCGTCCCTTTGATTTGATCAATAATAGTTTGGAGATCCGCCATGGTTACCGGAGTCTTATTAGCTCCGACCTCCGATACTTCATGCATCGACGGTTGATTTTCTTGTTCAACCACAACCTCAACGCGGGGTATTTCATCCCCTTGATCTTGTGGGGCCTTTCCACTTCTACGAGTGTTCACCATTTTTTTTTCGTTCAAGTCTATACGGTAGACATCAAATAATTTAGTACCTCATGTACAACCCATTAGTCGCATAGGACTCAATATACATAATCATATCAACTTTCATAGGTCCCCCCCAGGTTCAACCCTAAACTTAACATAAAGTCTCAAGGTCAACCTATCGATCTCAAGGAATCTTACATTCCTATGGCTACAGTCTAAGACTAGGATGGTCAACCAACCTAATTCACTTAAACTATAGATCTGATACCAAGTTGTAACACCTCAAATTTTTAATACAAAACATTTTACCAAAATATACCATTTTATAAATAGAAGAACGGTTCCAAAATATGGATTTACAAAAACCTTTGGTATGAAAATCAGAGTATGAGGTTTGGTGTTACAAAGTATATCAAAACCAAAGCTAAGCACAAATCCACTCTAATGTTCTTCTATTCTAGGCCCCGCATCTCTATCCATGCGAACCTAAATCTTCGATCCTGAACCTGAGTACATAGCAAAACAAACAAGGAGTACGTGAGACAAGAAAGTCTCGTGAGCTACATGGGTTTAGACTCCGATAAAACAAACAGGTATCACATTATATATACATATATATATATATATATATATATATATATATATATATATATATATCTCATCATCACACATTTAGCCACCCTATTGTGACTCTATCAATCTTGCCTTCCTAGCAAGTCTATCTAGTTATCCGGAACATCTCCAAATAACCCGTCATCTCACATACTTATTAATCGGGGATCCCCCGCCTTAATAAGCCTTACGGTAACGGTAAGAGGGAATCGCCCAATCTACCGTTACCTGACTTCTAGCCGGATCTCGTCCGGTAGCAAGCCTCCTAACACATGATGGTCCATGGGTCGATGCCCAATCCGCCCCATCCAAAGTGACCGGGGATCCCCCGAATCACCGCCACACTATCACACGTCATAACTTCTCGAGTTATTCCATCTAAGCCCTTGGCTATCTCATAAATCATCAAACAAGTTAGTTCTAATATTCATAATAATATATAACTAACTCTACATACTGATAGTCTACACAATTAATCAAATAGACCAAATCACAAGTAAGAAAACATATTTCAATGGCTATGTACTCAGTAAAGTCCACACGTACTCACCTTAGCAATAAAGATGCTTTAACCGTATTCTTTCCGCCGGTTCCTTGTTCACAATTCGACCACTTCAACACTTCACCGAATGTCTAAAACAATTATAACAACAAGATTATCATCACAAACTACTACCAATGTGTTCATCTACCTCTAGATAACACCCATCAATCCGTTTCCCTCAAATATGGTGATTTACCAAACCCTAGGTTTAACCAACCCTTAAGATTCTTACAAATCATAATCATACACTTGTTTCCTTTGTTAATATACCATCAATTAAGTGTATACACCATTTATATCACCATAATCCATAAACCCAAGAACTAGGGTTTCAACCCCAAGCTTCTAAACCCATAGATCTAAAGCTACAACTACAAAGGATTGAAGATATACCTTAAATCTTCAACTAGGAGTGAAGAATCACAAGATTTGATGAAGAAATCGGCTCCAAATGATGTTTTCTACTCAAAATCGTATACACACACTTTGGAGGAAGTTTTTAGGGTTAGAAATGAGAGAAATGACAAAAATCCCGATTTTAACTTGTTCCAGACAAAACTCGCGCCGCGAACCACCAACTCGTGTCGCTAGTTTGCACCCCGCGCAATCTCGTGTTCGCGATCCAAAACTCATGTTCGTGAGTCCGATTCGCTGCTCCACTTAGTCGTGTTCGCGAGTCCATTCTCGCGTCATGAGATGGGTCTTCGTGACACGAGTCCAATCTTCGTGTTCACGAGGATTCCCAGAAATACCATTTTGATTTTCCAAACTTGTTTCCAACCAAGTCTTGACCCGATTTCGACCGTAACTTTCTCATACGATGTCCAAATGACACAAAACCAATTTCCACATTCTTTAAACGATTTATCCTTATTTATCATATTTTTGTACAATTTATTTAACACAAAAATTCGGGTCGTTACAGAAAATGACCTTTATGCCCTTTTGAAGATGAGTGGACGAAAATTGTCCTCGCAGTCCTCACCGGGAAAAGAGTCCTCACCGGACCTCGCTCTCTCCTCCGTCTTCAAACCGGCGTGGCTCAAACCGGCGACAAACCGGCGGACCCGTGCCAACGGTAGCCACAACCGACGTGCCAAACCGGCGGCGTCAGTATGTGCCGTTGGCACCCGTCTTATGCATAACTATTCCTAGGTAGTTAGTGATTTTTATGGGTGACTTTTTTTTAATGAATGTACACAAGTTTTAAGCATTCAATTTTTCTTAATCATTATCTTTAACGCAATAGTTAACAAAAATATTTATTTAAAAATCAATAATCACTTTTGACGGTATTCTTCAATGATTGTAATCTAACACCTTGATAATCTTTAATCATAACTCTAAAGATTATGTTTACCATTGTATGTATGTTAAAAGCACAAAGGTGTTCCTTAAATGGTTTGACCTGAAAAACCAACCAATCCAAATGATATTGGGTGAAATGGTTTGACTTATTTAGGTTTGGTTTGGATTTATGGATAGACCCGAAATAATATACCGGTTTATGGATTGGATTTGGGTTCAAAAATTCTTATTTGATTTACACCCGAATAACCGAATAGTAAAAAGGAACTTACATATTAAAGATATCTAAATTAAATATACATCAACTTTGTTGAACTATATTTATAATGTGCTTTTATGTCTATTGTTTTATATAATTGTTGCTTTGAGTTTGTTTCACAATTAATAGAAATTTTTTGCGTGGATGATTAATTAAGTTATAATAATACTAAAGACAATTACTTTTTATAGATTATTCTTTTATTTGGTTTTATAGTAAACCGAACCGAATAACCCAATTACTTATTTGGTTGGTTTGGTTTGGTTTTAATTAATTTGGTTTGGATATTTGTTGGTCAAAAATATTTATAAAAACTAAATAACCCAAACCGAATAACCCTACTAAACCGTAAACCGCCCGAACGTACACCCCTAAAGTTGTCATTGGATATTAAATTTATGTTAAAGATATTTTTCCCTATTAATATAGTTTAACACTCATCGTAAATGTATTCACTCATTTAATATTTACATAACATTTAATTGACACCCACGAAAAATATCACAAATCAATCACAATATAGGAAAAAGAAAAATCGGTGTCAAACTCATATAAGAGGAACAATTGCCCCAAAATAATGTGTGATTTGGCGAGCAACGTGAATTTAACACAACACCATGTCCTCTAAAATATTAAAAGCTTTGTTTTGTGTCTCATTTGGATACTCTATAACTAGATGAGGTACACACAAACCTATATCATACATAAAAAAGAGAGAGCAAATTACCGAAATTGTCCCTATGATTTTGCGACTTCTAATTGATCCTAAACTTTTATTTTGAGATTTCTGTCCCCGTGCTTTTTAAAATTCTATTTTTTAGTCCTTCTGTCCAAATTTAACTGTTAATTAATAAAAGATACCAAACATGTGACAGTATTTCCATCCTTTTCATTTCCTTTCTTCATCATCATCTCCATAATGACTAAGTTATACCCACAAGCCTAAATATATTTGAGTAGACAAATTATACTTTTAGTTTATTCGTTTGATTTTAAATTGTGTGATACAATGAATTTACAAGGTTCACATCTACGTAGTGACTAAGTTATAGGGGTGTGTATGGGCTGGGTTAGTTTTACTAGAAGTGAGCACAGTGTCACGGGCTGAATGTTCTGGGACACTCAAGAAGCATAGTGGACATGTCTAGACTTAACTAGACATGGAAGATTATGGAAAAATAGTCTAGAATAATCTTAGATAGATATCCTAGATATTTGTATAGAAAGATCTAGAGATAGGCTAGAAATATCATAGTTCTAGAATGTTCCTAGGACATGTATAAATACGTGGGAGCTCATGTGCTCCAAACCAACTTGGAGATCACTTGTAATCTGATTTGTTGAGTGATAGAAGAAGTCCTCCTTATTCGCCTGACTTAGTGCGCAGTAAAGACTAAGTGGCGGACGGGAAGATGAGGAAAGGAGTCAGACCGTCACAACAGTCTAGAAACCGAACCAAACTATTATATGTTTACGGTTTTGGTTGAGTTCAATTGTTTTTTAGACCAAATGTTCACCATTATCCAAGGAACGGACCGAATCGAAAGTGAAAATATGAAATTATAAAACTGAAAACCGAACTGATTACATATTTTCAGTTTCTGTCCATTTTGGTTCTTTTATCTGGAGCGTTTATATTCCTGTTTGGATTGGGTTTATTTTGTGTTTTCATACACTAAAAAATGGGGAAAATACAAGTTTGGTCTACCTATTCTTATTTTGGTCCAATAACATTTAAAAATATAATACAATAATAGAAAGATGAATATTGAAAAAACTGTAAAATTTAAAATAATTTAAACTTTCTAAGTTTATTCAAATCTCATACAAATTTTATAAACGACTTAAAATGGTCCAGTTCCTACATAAAACCTGGACCTAAACGAAAATTTTAGTTTCTCAGTTCGATTTCTACCCTCCCATGATATTTTGGACTTAAAACTCAAACTGTCGGTTTTTAGCATTAGTTAAAATTTTCATTTCGATTTCTACCCTCCCATGCTATTTTGGTAATACCAACAATTACACACCAATCCATTGCAAGTGAACTACCAACTAATGTGGTAGATCACCATTAAATCCTTTCAAATGATCATACAATCCATTAGTCAATTTTGTAAAATGTCCATTTTCTTAGTTTATTGTAGTTAAGGTTAAATAAAACATGATTTGTCAATGACTATTCTGCCCCTTAATGCGAATATTAGTTGAAACCATTGATGTTCAAAAAATTTCTTTGATTATCCCTTAATACAATAATCAAAGCATAACATGTGATTTATAAAATAATAAAATTATTAAAAATATGTAACAAATAACCTTGAAAATCACAGAAAATGCATATTTATTCAATGTTAAAATCCCACAACATTTTCAATTCAAATTCAAGAACCCTAGCAATAAAAGATGTTACCCTGCTCCTTTTCAAGCATAGCCCTAACCCTCATAGGCAACCCATACAACCTAATAAACCCTGCCGCATCTGCCTGATCATAAATCTGCCCGCTTTCAAACGAAGAAATATCCTCCCTATACAAACTAAACGGGCTCTTTCGGCTAGCCACAACAACCGACCCCTTATACAACTTCAACATAACCGAGCCCGTTGTGGTCTCGGTGATCTTCTCCATAAACGAGTCCATTGACTCACGAAGCGGGTCAAACCACCGGCCCGCGTAGACCAACTCGGCATATTTTAGGGCCATTGAGTCCTTGAATTGCATGGCTTCTCGGTCTAGGGTTAGTGACTCGAGCTCACGGCATGCGGTGGCTAAGATGGTCCCACCGGGGGTCTCGTACACCCCTCGGGATTTCATCCCGACTAACCGATTCTCAACCATGTCGATTCGCCCGATCCCGTGACGGCCCCCGGTTTCGTTTAGTTTGGATAGGAGGTTTGCGGGTGAGAGTTCTTGCCCGTTTATGGAAACCGGGATTCCCGAGACGATACCGATTTCAAGGTACCTAATTAAAAATAAAAATAATAAGTAAATTACATAAATGGTCCTTTAGGTTTGTACCATATTACATATTTGGTCATTTAGTTTCATAAATTACACTGGTAGTCCTTATTTCTGAAACTATTGACACGTTTGGTCCTTTACCTAAACAGACGTTAACTATTCCCGTCAAACAAACGGGTTTTTATCGGTTTCAAATTGGTGAAGGGAAAGGGAAAAGGACATATTTACCCCCTCGTGCATCACACGTGACCATACTTAACGGGAAAAATAAACGTCTATATAGGTAAAGGACCAAACGTGTCAAAAAATTTCAAAAATAATGACTACCGATGTAATTCATGAAACTAAAGGACCAAATATGTAATATGGTACAAACCTAAAGGACCATTTGTGTAATTTTTAAAAAAAAAATATCAACAATTTATTGGGGAAAATTTGATGTGGCAAGATTGACTCATTTACTCGGGCTTATCGGGTGCATCTTCTGGGTCAACAGACATCATGTACATATCCTTCTTGGGCTCGTTTGCAGGGTCTTCCAATATGTCTCCCTTTAGTTACACATAAACAACAAAGATAAATAAAATCCAAAAAGTCAAGATTTATTTTGCTTAAGGTGGCAAGATGGAATGGATTGTAACGGGTTAAAACAACCCAGATTGGGTTGGGTTGACCCACAAACACTTTTTTATTCAAGTTTCAATCTTTAACAAATAATTAATGTTGGAGTTATCTTAAGTATTTGCATTAAAACAAAATTTTAAATCTATGGTTGAAAACATTTAAGGGGGTAGTATGTATTAAAAATAGACTTGGGGCAACTTTCAACCCGTTTGAAGCCTTTGACCCATTCCTATTTGAATCTTTTGACCCGGTTGATTCATAGTTAAACGGGCTGAAATAAACATACCTCATGACTAAGATGCCAAAGATTCCTATCTCTGCTATAAATGGATTTCTTAGTGACAGGAACGGGCACATTGTGTTTTTTGGCATATTCAATAGCATCTTCTCTCCCTGTTATATCCCATTCCCTCCATGGCGCCACAACTTGGAGATCAGGATTAAGTGAAAAAAATGTCAGCTCAAAACGCACCTGTAAATTAATAAAAAATAAAATAAAATAAAAAATTAGTCACATTTACATTGCATTAATATTAGAGAAAATTAAAAAAAAAAAAAGCAGAATTTGAAACCATGCCTGATCATTTCCCTTTCCTGTGCATCCATGAGCAACAGCATCTGCTCCAACTTCTTTTGCCACATCAACCATTGCCTGTTATCATATCCATAAAATTAATGTCAAAAAATCTATTATTAATTAATATAATATAATAATTTTTTTTAATTAGGGTTTATGAACTTGACCTTTGCAATAACGGGTCGGGCCATTGAGGTTCCCAATAAGTACTTCCTTTCATATACTGCACCAGCCCGCAAACAAGGGTACACATAATCTTTCACAAATTCTTCTTTCAAATCTTTCACCACCAGTTGGCAGGCCCCACTTGCTTTAGCCTTTGCTTCCAAACCGTCCAATTCAGAGATCCCCTAAAAAAAAATAAAAGATTTAATAATTCAAAAGTCAATTAGTCAAACTGAATAGCAAATACACTGTATGCATTACTTACTTGACCAACATCTGCAGTAAAGCAGACAACCTCACACCCATAATTCTCCCTGCAACATTAAAAGCAAAGTTAGTACCTTAGATTTAGTGAAGTACAATAAGATGATTAATTAAAAAAAGAATTACAAATACCATAATTAATTTTAACAATTTACCTTAGCCAAGGAACAATTACCGAGGTATCCAAACCGCCACTGTAAGCTAGAACAACTTTGTTCAATTTACCACGAAGACCTTTTCCATTAGTACCAATGGATGCATCTGTTTCCTTATCACTTGCCATAACTGCTTCAATTAAAAGAAAATTTACAGGTATCGCATGTTATTTGATCAATAATTACCACAAAAATGACTGGAAACTAATTGTAATATTAGAAAAAAGTACCTTTTGTTTTAAATCCCTGAGAAAGTTTCCTATTGCTGCTATGATGAACAAATGTAACTCCACGAAACTCACTTGCTTTAGCTCCTAATTTAAATTCTATCATAAAAACGAACAACGATTCAGGAAAGCTGTTATCCTTTATCGGAAAAAGAACAATCACAACTGATAGAAATTTAACAACAATGGTGCAAAAATCAAACACAATATTCGATCGAAGTAACATGCAGATACAATACCTCGATTTGGAGCAGGAATCAGGGGGTTGGTTGAAGGTGTGATGACCTGCAAGTGAGCCATTTGCTTGTTAATGGAGGCTGCGCTCTGTATCTTTTTTCTCCTTTAATGCACAAATGGGAAACAAAAACTAGGGTTTGAAGTGAAATGGTGTAAGTAACATGTGACAGAATCGAGTTTTTTTATTAGGGAAATGTCAATTTATTATTCATTATTCATAACACAATCTTCTTTTTGGACAATGTATTACTCCCTCTTTCCTATTTTTATTGTCCATCTTATTATGTTAGTTTGTTCTAAAATAAGTGTCAATTTCAAATTACAATCAATCATACGAATTATAAGTGGGTAAATATGAGATTTTATTGGTGGACAGTACAATAATTGTATTTTCATAAAACTGTATGTCTTTTATCTAGTAGACAATTAATTTGAGACGGAGAGAGTATTAGTTATTACATACTCAAATTTAGATGATAACTTGTATGTTTCTTCTAACAAATTACAATTCACATCTTATATTTTCATATATCTACTTTGAAAGAATTGGATGTTGCAATTTGTATTATTTCAAGTATTTTTAAGAGATGAAAATTTGTGTCATCTATAAGATTCAAAGTGGTATAAATAAACCCATTAGATGATTTATAAAAAACAAAATAAAAAAACATTTTATACACAACTATAATTGACATGATATGTGATGTGTAACTTATTCATGTATACATGAAATTTTAATTAAAATTATATCAAAAAGGTAATAAAAGAAAATATGCACAAAATTGATATACCTTTTTACATCTATCCCAATTTATATCCAAATAAAGGTTGGTGGAGAAACAAAACAAAAGCTGATGCAACCATCCTAAGCAACATTAAGGAAGGCTACTCATGCCTTTATGCCAACCATCTCAAAAAGACTACTAACTACTTCAGAAGATACAAATTTTTTGCATTTTAATTTGATAAAAAAAATGCAAAAAAAAGAAAAGAAAAAAGCATTTTTCTATATTTCATTGTACAAACTGTAGGAGTTAATACCAATTTTCATTAATAAAATACAATTACAATAAGGGAAATTGACGAATACGTTTACAAAAGATTGAAACAAACTAAATAGAACAAACAAGTACAAGGTTTTGGTTGAGTCTCGTGAAATTCACGATCCCCTTAAAATAGATTCGTTGTCTATTCCCAGGGTAAAACAACCGAGTAGTTTTACACTACCGAATATAATCCAAGCCAGAACAAGTACCGAAATTAAGAGCGTTTTCTTTAAGAGAGAAAGCTGTGAAAGAAGAAGTAGGTGTAGAAGGTGTGTCTACAAATGAGACCCAAGGTCTCTATTTATAGTGTAGAATGAAGACTAATGTTTACTCAAAACATTAAATGCATTCATTATCATTAAACAAGAAATCAAAACAGTAATCTGCACTAATTCCAGAATTTTCGTAACTGTTCTGCTCAGTCCTTCTGGTCAGTCCAGGAACTCAGTCCGAGAACTCAGTATCATAAGTCAGTATACGAACTCAGTATTGGAAGTCAGTGCAGCAGGTCAGTATCAGACTGCTGCTGCGCAGGTCAGTATCAGACTGTTGCTGCGCAGGTCAGTATCAGACTGCTGCTGCACAGGTCAGTATCAGACTGCTGCTGCGCAGATCAGTATCAGACTGCTGCTGCGCAGGTCAGTATTGGAAGTCAGTATCAGACATCCGCTGCGCAGATCAGTACTGCAGGTCAGTATGAGACTGCCTGCTGCGCAGGTCAGTATCAGACTGATACTGCACAGGTCAGTATCAGACTCAGTATCAGACTGCAGCTCAGTACACGTCGAACACTCAGTGCGAGGAGGTCGGTATTGATCGGTTCAGTACTGAGGTGGTCAGTATGAAAAAATCAGTACTGAGGAGGTCAGTACGAGACAACTGCAGTGTCGATGAGGTGCAAAAATTGACCCGCACGAGCCCGGAATTTCGGAGCTGCATTCGTGCCCGCAGGTCGCTCGGGGGTACACGAGTTCAAGCTATTTCGGGCAACTCAGTCCAAATTATTTGCACACCCCCCCCCCCCCCCCCCCGCGCGTAGGCGTGTGGGTAAAACCCATGTATAAGGATTTAATCTTCCATACAACTTCCAACCTTATAAACCAACAAATGGTTTCATCTTTTTCCTATGTGGGATACTCTCCCACATCCCCCACTTCCAAGATTTCTTGTATCAAACACCCTACTTTGAGAGTCGATATCTCATTCACCACAACTCGACTTTGGACACGCTATATACCGTTGCGTAGCTCTCATATAGGAGAACACATAGCTACCAACCAATAACTATATATAACACATATATATATAATTATATAGGTCCAAAGTTGGTGAAAAATCATTTTATCACAACTTTTTCCAACAATCCCCCACATGAATAGAGATCGATTGAAAACACCACAAACCATCGATAAATGTTCAACAGTCAAGTCTTGCAAAGGATGGGTAGGTGTTAGCCTTTGAACCCTCCCTTGAGAAGCACACTTAGTCTCCTAGCAGTCAGTAGACGCGATGTCCTTGAACTGAGTCCGCCTTTTGTGTAGACGACGGTATACATTCTCACAAGACTCTCCCTAACTTGTTCATATCCTCTTATCGTGCCCGTCTTGGTCATGGACACTGCCTGGTTCTGCAAGAGCTACTAAGAATTGTGCCCAACAATCCCATTCGAAGCGACCCCACTTCTCTCTCACATAGGTGATTCTCTACCACGAATCATTAAAAGCCATAGTGCTTATCCTCATTGTCACTGAACTAGGAATGGACTAGGAAGTAGTACAATGTACTCCCTTTAAGAATGTATGGAGGAATTCCGTTACCCCCACAGTGACATCCCTTCGTTTATACAATTAGGTTGTCCTATTGAACCTAGATCTTGGGATCTCCAGTCAACTAGGTTAGGTTTCCTTCGCATAAACTTTTATTCCAAGGGCTTTAGTCCCATTCCATTTGACGACTTATTAACTAACTCTTTGCTTAAGCCTTTCGTAAGCGGATCCGCGATGTTATCTTTTGACTTTACATAGTCAATCGTGATAACTCCAGTTAAGAGTAGTTGTCGTATCGAGTTATGTCTACGTCGAATATGCCTTGACTTACCATTATACATTGCACTCTTGGCTCTACCAATAGCCGATTGGCTATCACAATGTATACAAATAGAAGACAAAGGCAATGACCAATTTGGAATACATTCCACAAATTGGCGTAGCCATTCCCCCTCTTCACCACTTTTATCCAAGGCGATAAACTCAGATTCCATTGTGGATCTAGCTATAATCGTTTGCTTGGACGATTTCCAAGATATAGCCGCACCTCCAAGGGTAAACACATAACCACTTGTAGATTTGGAATCCTTTATATCCGATATCCAATTCGCATCACTGTATCCTTCTATCACAGCGGGATATCTAGTATAATGTAGTCCATAATTTCTAGTGTACCTCAAGTACCGAAGTACTCTAGTAATACTTTTCCAATGTTCGACACTTGGATTACTAGTGTACCGACTTAGCCTACTCACCGCATAAGCTAAATCCGGTCTTGTACAACTCATTAGGTACATTAGACTACCAATAATCCTTGAGTATTCTAATTGATTCACACTTTCACCTCTATTTTTATATAGATGGTGAGAGGTGTCAATTGGAGTACTAACTTTATTAGTGTCTCCCCCACTAAAATTCTCAAGAATTTTATCAACATAGTGTTTTTGAGTTAACACAAGTCCATCATGGGTGCGTACAATCTTGATTCCAAGAATGACATCCGCCAAGCCCATGTCTTTCATGTCAAACCTTGACTTCAACATATCTTTTGTAGATTGAGTCATCTTATCATTGCTTCCAATGATAAGCATATCATCTACATAAAGACATAAGATGACATATCCATGACTTGTGTTTTTCACATAAACACATTTGTCACACTCGTTAATTTTAAAGCCACTTTCTAGCATGACATTGTCAAACTTTTGATGCCATTGTTTAGGAGCTTGTTTCAATCCATACAATGATTTAACGAGTTTACATACTTTTGCCTCTTGACCGGGAGCAATAAAGCCTTCCGGTTGTTCCATATAAATCTCCTCTTCTAAATCACCATTTAGAAAGGCGGTTTTCACATCCATTTGATGAACCTCTAGATTTCTTATGGAAGCAATCGCAAGTATCATCCGAATTGATGTTATTCGCGTAACCGGTGAGTAGGTATCAAAGTAATCTAGACCTTCTCGTTGTCTATATCCTTTGATTACCAACCTCGCTTTGTATTTATCAATGGAACCATCCGCTTTCATCTTTTTCTTAAAAATCCATCGGTAGCCTAAAGTTTTACAACCCGGAGGAAGATCAACTAGCTCCCACGTATGGTTTTGTAAGATAGAATCTATCTCGCTTTTAATGGCTTCTTTCCATTGAGGTCCTTCCGAAGAAGTTACCGCTTCACGGTAGGTCCTTGGTTCACTTTCTACCATATAGGTGACAAAGTCCGAACCAAAGGATTTTTCAATCCTTGCCCTTTTACTTCTTCTAGGCTCAACCTCTTCTAATTGAGGTTGTTGTTGTCTCTCATCATGGACAACTTCGTCAACACGTGTAGACGAACTTCCTTGTTCTTTGTCTAAACAAGGAAACACATTTTCAAAGAATGACACATTCCTTGATTCCATAATCGTATTTTTGTGTATATCGGGAATCTTAGATTCATGCACAAGAAAACGATAGGCACTACTATGATGTGCATAACCAATAAATATGCAATCAACCGTTTTAGACCCAATCTTTTGAGTCTTAGGAAGAGGAATGGCTACCTTAGCAAGGCACCCCCACACTCGTAAGTACTTATACGAAGGTTTTCTTCCAAACCAAAGTTCATACGGTGTTTCATCCTTTTCCTTACGTGGTATCTTATTTAAAAGATAATTAGCCGACAAAATGGCTTCCCCCCACATTTCGTGGTTTAACCCCGAACTTATAAGCATGGCATTAACCATCTCTTTCAAGGTACGATTCTTTCGCTCGGCAATACCGTTTTGCTGTGGCGAATAAGGAGCAGTGAATTCATGTCTTATTCCATTTTGAGAGCATAATGTCGCAAAAGGATAAACATATTCACCTCCTCGATCACTTCGTACAACCTTGATTTTCTTATTAAGTTGGTTTTCAACCTCATTTTTATACAAAATGAATTTCTCAATTGCTTCATCCTTACTCTTAAGTAAGTATGCATAGCAATATTTAGTACAATCATCAATGAACGTAATGAAGTACTTGTTACCACCCATGGTAGGAATTGATTTCAAATCACACACATCCGTATGAATCATATCAAGTGGTTCGGTATTTCTTTCAACCGATCGAAATGATGTTCTCGTAAGTTTGGCTTCAACACACGTGTTGCATTTGTGATTCGAATCAATATGGAATGTTGGTATGCTATTTAATTTAATTAAACGACGAATTGAATTAAAATTTACATGGCCTAAACGACCATGCCAAACATTTGACGTTTCAAGTAAATGAACGACATTAGTAACATTTTTATTAAAATTTCGTTTAAAATTTCTCAAATTTAATTTGAACATACCATTAAGGGCATAACCCCTACCAACATCCATTCCACATTTTGATAACACAATTTTATCGGATTCGACCACAACTCGAAATCCAAACTTAGTAAGCAACCATCCGGACACAAGATTCTTACGAATCGCCGGAACATACAACACATTGCTTAATGTGACATCATTTCCGGAAATCATCCTTAAGATGACATTTCCTTCACCTTTGATATCCGCGGTAGCCGAGTTTCCCATAAAACGTTTTTGTCCATTTTCAACATCTTTGAAAGTGCTAAACAAACTTTTATTGAAACACACGTGACGGGTTGCACCCGTATCGACATACCATCCACTTGAATCGTTTCCCACCAAATTAACTTCCGACAACTCGGAAATCATAGCCACAATATGCACATCTTCCTTCATATGCATTTCCATATTAGGCATTGTCACAACATTTGTCATTTTTATCAAATAAAAAATGCAAATATTTGACCAATAAGCCTCAACAATTATACTTATTTCGATTAGAAGTAAGATATTTTTCAAGTGTTAACTCAAGAAGTCTATGACTATCTTGTATCTTACAACCAATGTCAACAAATATAAATTTTTAAATCCAAAATTGTTTTAAACAATATATCAAGTTATTTAAAATCAAACTTTAAAAACTTGATATAATGTACTTTAAATCCAAAAATTTGATTTAACAATTTAAACAAAACAAAATTGGAAATTTTTCTTTTCTAAAAACTCAATTGAACCTTTTTGTTCTATATAAACGTTTCAATCACCACTTTTCCGAATCTATGCTATTAACGAGCAAAATCCGAAAAAAAAAATGTATTTTCCAACCGGTATTAGCTAGAGAGGAAAATCTATTTTAAGTTTGTAGGAGCTAATACCAATTTTCATTAATAAAATACAATTACAATAAGGGAAATTGACGAATACGTTTACAAAAGATTGAAACAAACTAAATAGAACAAACAAGTACAAGGTTTTGGTTGAGTCTCGTGAAATTCACGATCCCCTTAAAATAGATTCGTTGTCTATTTCCCAGGGTAAAACAACCGAGTAGTTTTACACTACCGAATATAATCCAAGCCAGAACAAGTACCGAAATTAAGAGCGTTTTCTTTAAGAGAGAAAGCTGTGAAAGAAGAAGTAGGTGTAGAAGGTGTGTCTACAAATGAGACCCAAGGTCTCTATTTATCTCTACTATCTATAATAGAGGAATGCCTTTCTACTTTTAGCAGGTCTTAAAGTAGGCTTGCCAATTCTGGAAGGTCTTAAACTCACATCTTAATTGAAAAAAAAAGGCTGTTAATAGGTTTCGAACTTGGGCTCTCTGGAAACACATTTATGAACCTTACCACTACATCACATCAAATATTTGGTACACAATCGAAACACTAAACCACCATGCTTTCAATGTGCAGACGCAAATCATTATAGCCATTAAAAATTAGACGTTTTCCTACTTTTATTTTTAGAAAAATTAATCAGTAATGGTAATTTACTTCAACATGCGTTTTTTTTTTGTATTAAATTTTAACATTGAATTCGTGCGGTTTAGATCACTCCATCCTATTTTTTTTTACGGTTATAAATCACAAATCTCCCATGGATTTTTTAAGTTACAAACATTAAAATCATTGAAAGCATGCGTTTTTTTCAATTATGATGTGCGTTTTTTTATACATTAGAGATATATTGAATTTTACGTTTTTTTCTAACCTATATATATATATATATATATATATATATATATATATATATATATATATATATATATATATATATATATATATAATATTCTTGTTCCAATTTACGCATTCAATAGTAAGATAGTAACCGTCCAACTTAATGAAAATTAAATGCTTATAAAAACTTAATTATACGATATACGTTTGTTTTTTCATTTTTAGCAGGTCTTAAAACAAAAATGTTCAGTCAATGCTATAACTAGGTATAAAGACTTAATTATGTATACGGTTTTTTTATGCTTACGTTTTTTTCATGCTTACGAACTGTGAGAGAGAATATATAGTAACCAATGGATATTTCGGATACCAATGTAAAGACTTAATTTTAACCTATATGTTTTTTTTATTCATTTTTAGTAGGTCTTAAAACAGAAACGGTTAGTCAATGCTATATATAACTAGGTATAAAGACTTAATTATGTATACGTTTTTTCATGCTTACGTTTTTTTCATGCTTAAGAACTGTTAGAAATAATATATAGTAACCAATGAATATTTCGGATACCAATATAAAGACTTAATTATACGATATACGTTTTTTTTTCATTTTTAGCAGGTTTTAAAACAAAAACGGTCAGTCAATGCTATAACTAGGTATAAAAACTTAATTATGTATACGTTTTTTTTTCAAGCTTACGTTTTTTCATCCTTATGAACTGTGAGAGAGAATATATAGTAACCAATGGATATTTCGGATACCAATATAAAGACTGAATTTTAACCTATACGTTTTTTTATTCATGCTATAACTACCCATTAAATCTTTGCATTAATATTAATTTAATTTGTTAAATTAAAATACGTATTACCTCCACTCTATATAAACAACGGTATTATAAACTGAGAAAACTCGTCACTGTTTTCATCAAAAACCGAGAAAACCTTTATAGCCAACGGTATGAGTTATCACCCGCAACTCTATTTTTTCATTCTATTCTTTAACAAATGATATAAATGTTATTCCTAACGTGTATGAGTTTCGTAATCTTTTTTGTGTAAGGTATTCTTAACATGTCAACAATCGGATTGCACTATATAAGAAACATTCAGTATTTCAAGGACAAAATTCACCTCAAGGTCAGGTATCTACGAATGTGGCCCCACACGAACTTCAACAATAAAAATGAGATAATATCACTTGAGATGTTGTTAATTGACGAGGAGGTATTACACTTAATCATATTCTATAATTGATCATTACGTAAAAATATTGTTTTTAGTGATTTAACTATTAATTAACATCGTATGTATTATTCATTTTTTTGTAGGGAGGCAAGATTCAAGCTTCTATTTACGTTAAACTGATGAGTAGATTTCAAAAACAATTGAAGGAAGACGGTGTTTACTAAATCAGAGGAGGTAAGTTGTGGCATGCCAAGTCAAGTTTTACGTTTACTGGCCTGAATGAAAAACTTTCATTTCAATCAAGCACAACGATTAAAGAATGCTCTGAGTGGTCTGGTCCATTACATGGTTCTGAGTTTGCTGCATACGAGAAAATTTTGAATAACTCATTACTAGCCTCGAAGTCAATTGGTAAAATTAACTCCATTTTACTATGTAGGATTTATATGTTATATAACCCTATACCCCTACTAATTAATGAATTTTTTTTAGATGTAATCGGAGAAATTTGCGTCGTTGAAAGCCTTATGTCCTCAAGTGAAGACAGAAGCAAGCACAAGCTGGCAATCGAAATAAAAAACATACAGTTCGTTGCAATTATGTATTGTGCTCGTTCTAAAAATATGTTACGAATGAAGTTTTAATCGCCAGTAATATTTAGTTCGCAGCCCGCCGCATCGTGCGGGTTTTATCCTAGTAGTGTAGAATGAAGACTAATGTTTACTCAAAACATTAAATGCATTCATTATCATTAAACAAGAAATCAAAACAGTAATCTGCACTAATTGCAGAATTTTCGTAACTGTTCTGCTCAGTCCAGGAACTCAGTATCAGACTGCTGCTGCGCAGGTCAGTATCAGACTGTTGCTGCGCAGGTCAGTATCAGACTGTTGCTGCACAGGTCAGTATCAGACTGCTGCTGCGCAGGTCAGTATCAGACTGCTGCTGCGCAGGTCAGTATCAGACATCTGCTGCGCAGATCAATTGACCCGCACGAGCCCGGAATTTCGGAGCTGCATTCGTGCCCGCAGGTCGCTCGGGCGTACACGAGTTCAAGCTATTTCGGGCAACTCAGTCCAAATTATTTGCGCGTAGGCGTGTGGGTAAAACCCATGTATAAGGATTTAATCTTCCATACAACTTCCAACCTTATAAACCAACAAATGGTTTCATCTTTTTCCTATGTGGGATACTCTCCCACATCCCCCACTTCCAAGATTTCTTCTGAGGCTACACTCGCACAAACCTGTTTCACAAAATCATCATTTTTTTCTTTAATTAATTAATTAAAAACGTAAAAATATGTTTGTCATTTTTTATTTACATTTTGTCATGATATTAATGATAGAAAATTTCTTAATATGGTAATCGAGTCAGATGTTGGAGTATATTTTCCTTAACATGTACTGTATTTTGCTTATAGTTTTTTATTTATGAATTATGTATATATTTTATTAAAATATGTGATGTTACCTGTTCATGAGCAAATTTGAAGTCATCTAAGCTTAAAGGCCGAATATCAGAAATTTTACTAAGAGCTGGAGTCGGTTTGCCTTCTGCTATAGCTTTAGCACGCTCCTGAATATCACAAAACCACAAAAAATATATATATAATTAAAAATAATATTAATAGTAAACACATTTGTTTTTTTTACGGGTGCATACTGAAGACCGAAATATTTTAGTAGAGGAAGTTAAGTAACAGATTTAGGTCAAAGGGTCAGTTGAGTTGACCTGAAAAACCTTTTTGTCCAAAAAGTTTAAGTAATTATAAAATAATTTTAGAGGTTTTATGCATTAAAAACACATACTTTGAACAATTTGCAAAACATTTGACAGCTTTCTTTTGAAGCTAATTATTTTGACTTTACCTGTTTGACCGTTAGAGATAAAGAGTCAAAATTGCCACCTCTACATTTTGGGGGGTAATTAGGCATATACCTTTTTTTCCTTCTTTATAATCTTTCTAATTGGACAATGTGCAGCAGTTACACATAGATTCTGTAATATAATATATCAGGAGACATAAAAAGTAAAAAACCATATAATTATAAAATATATAAAATAATAATAATAAAAGGCAGAAAAAATGAACCTTTAGGTCACTTCCGGAATACCCTTCTGTCATCTTTGCCACCTCATCCAAATCAATATCTGGAGACAAATCCTCGTTTGCCAATATAACCTTTAATATCATTGCTCTATTTGTCGCATCGGGTAAATTCACCATCAATCTGCAAAATTATGAAACAAGTCTACACGGGTCATGGTTTCATCTCTAACGGGCCAACTCAACTCGACCCGACCCGCCCGTTTTGCAAATATATTACCTTCGGGGAAGCCTTCGGATAACTGCTTCATCAAGATCAAAAGGTCGGTTAGTGGCTGCAAGAACAAGAACTCGTTCTGTGTCTTTTGTACGCAAACCGTCCCAATTCACCATAAATTCATTTTTCATTTTACGCATCGCCTCGTGTTCTCCAGGATTCTCTCTCCGACCCAACATGCTATCAACCTTTTAATTCATTTAATAAAACATTAAAGTTAGAAAAATAATATTTATTAAAATTAAAATCAATTAATATAATAAAGATATTCAAATACGTACTTCATCCACAAAGACAACACTGGGAGAAATTTTGCTAGCCAGTGTGAACACAGCCTTGACGTACTTCTCACCCTCACCAAACCACTGAATAATAAAAAAAATTAAAAATTAAAAGTGAGGAGAAAAAAGTTCTTTAATTTAATAATTTAAATAATTTGTAAAAAAAAAAAAAAAAAAAAAAAAAAAAAACTGACCTTGGATGTGATGCTTGACATGGATATATTTATAAAATTAGCACCAGCTTCAGTAGCCACAGCCTTAGCCAGCATAGTTTTCCCAGTTCCAGGTGGCCCAAACAGAAGAATACCTTTGCATGGCTGTAATTTCAAAAAACTAATATTTTATTCCAGATTACCAAAAATAAATTGTTTTTATTCAAAGATTGAGGTTATTATTGTAATAATAATGTTTTTTTATCATAACTAATGCATTATTTATCGGGTTAATTATGTTTTAACCTCAAACTTCTACTGATTTAATGTTTATATCATTGAAGTTTTTTTGGAAACGGTTTTACCCTAAACTTCGGTTGACTTAGTGATTTACCCCTAAACTTTTGTTAACTTAGTGTTTTAACACTTTTTTTACTGTCAAAAGTCAAAACCAGTCATTTTGTGTTCAGGTTATAATTATTCTTGTGGCTAAATACTGTTTAATCCTTAAACTTGCACATATTTGGTAGTTTAACCCTCCATCATCCTTTTAAAGGTTAAATATGGTCCTTAAACCTTCACCTATTTGGCGATTTTAATCCTTAATTTAGCATTTTGTAAGTATTAACATGTGATGGCATGCACAATGGCTTTTTTTTAACAAGTCAACCAAAGCTTAGGATAAAACCATTGCAAAGATATTCTAAAACCTAAAGCACCAATTTAGTGAAACTTCGAGGATCAAAGCATAATTAACCCTTAATTATTTACACAAAACTTAAAAAGGTAGGGAAAAAAAATCTTTGCATGTCAACCCAACCCGATTCGACTCATTCCAACCCGTCACACCAAGGGTAAAAATGTAATTTGAGGAGGGTAGTAAAAAGGTAAATATTTAACCCGAACCAACTTGCATCCACACAAGGGTAAAAATGTAATTTGATGAGGTAGTAAAAATTAAAAAAACCTTGGTTAATTGGCCCTTGCAGAAAAGCTCGGGTCTTTGCAAAGGAAGCATTACTAACTCCTTCAATGTATCCTTAACCTTTTCAAGAGCTCCAATATCATCAAATGTTACTCCAATATCACTAGCAGGAATCACATCCTCTAAAAGCCTTTTTTCATATTCATTTTCCGTCACAACATCCTATAAATAAATATAAAATAAATATTTAAATATAATAATAAACATAAAAAAAACATTTTGAAAGGTAAAAATCACCTGTAGAGACTTTTTCAAGCTCTTGCATTCGTTCTGAACGCATTGGAGAAGTTTAACACCGAACTGTATGCTGCCAGGTGGCAATGTTACAAATTAACAATTACATAAAACCCAATAAAAAAATAAAACAAAATAAATATTAGAGTTTTATTTATATACATACGTCTTATTTGAAAGTACCGGTGTTACATCTGGATCAACTCGACAGTGTAGCCTTACATGAAGGCTTAAAGCCCACCCAATAACTTTCTCAGCACCTTTAGTATAATGCCAAAATATTTATTTAGTTTAAATAATAATTTCTTGTTTGTTGTAAAATATTTATTTATTTGTTCTAAATAATATTTATTTAGAAGGAATTATTAAACATACCTTCGATTGTAAGCAAGTGATCCTTGATGCACAAGGTATCCAGCTCGTCACATTCTAAGTTAGTCTTACTAAGGACCTGTTTATAATAAATTTTCAGATATTTATTTACTATTTTAAGGAATGAAATATGTAAAAATTAGTAATTAATTAGTAATTATTTTAAAGATGCTCACATTTCGTAGATTATTTATATTTGTCATCATCTTTAAAGTTTCAGCATCTCTGTCCAGTTGCTGCTTCCAACTAGCAAGAACTTTCTCATCCTGTACAAAATTATAATATCTAGAAAATAAAAAAAGGAGCCAATTTCTACCTAAAAAATATAATGATTATTTTTTAAAATATGGCGTTGTAATCTTATTATATACATTGAGTGTTTATATAACTATGAAAAATATGAAGAAAAAAGTAAGTCTTAACAGGTTGACTTTTATCTCCAATGGGTTGACCGGATCGAGATTTTTCAAATGCTTAAATCATTTCATTAGAAAAAGACTGTTACAAACATGGCTTTATAATCTTATTAAATACACTAATTATAATTATTTAATAATATTAGGGCACAAACCTGAGGCAAGTGAATGGCCACTTTATTAGGAAAAAGTTCTGTTAAAAGCTTAGTAGCTTTAGGAACTTCTTTCGCCTTTTCACGTAGTCTTCCAAAACTATCCTGAAATCAGAAATATTCAACACCATATTAATATATAACTAATAAATTAACTAAAAAATAATCAAAGAAATTAAAAAAAAAAAAAAGGAAGTCCTTACCGGAAAAGTCAAATCAATCAGAGCGGTTTGGTTGTCGCCAAATTTTGTGAAAAGTAAACCAGCAGGATGTGACTGCAAAAATAAATAAATAAATAAATAATAAATTAAATGATATCTGATAAAATATTAAATTATTAATTACCTTTTCTTTGTGATTATCAGTGTAAGTTTCTGAACCAATTACAACCACATTATCTGGTAATTCTCCAAGCCATTGTTTAACCGTTTTGTATAATACTGAATTCTCAACAATTGATTTCTCTGCATCTTTCATGAACAAAATAAATGCATCATTTCCACTCTCACTGGATACAACCTGTTAAAGTCAACAAAATAAGGTCAAAGTCAAACAAGAGATAGATACGGGAGCTGTAAGTAATAAATATTAATTAATTAAATACCTCAAACAAGGTGTGGATGAGTAATTGATCAAGATCTTCTACACTACTTGAATCCAACCGAATTTCATTAGGAGAGCAAAAGTATCCATGAAAATTATTGCAAATTCCACCAAAGTTAACCCCATATGGAATAGACTTATCAAAATTTACACCAATTTTTGAAAGTGGGTTGTTTTCAAAACCTAAGAGAACTCTCCCACGCGCCCCACAAGCTGGACCCCTAAAGTCAAGAAAATAAAAAGTCAACGAGAGTCAAACTTATGTAAAAAAAATTAAAAAATCAATTTTAGGGTATTATTGACTAATTTAGTTATTTTGTTATGGACTTATGGTTTTTATTTTGAACATTGTTACCTTTTTTGCATGGTTATTGACTAATTAGTTGACTAAATTTGGGTTATGCTTTATCTCAAACGGGTTGAAACTAAAAAATTTTGCTAAAAGGAAAACCGGTCAAAAGGTAGGAATCTAAAGTCTAAACCCTAAAGACGAAAGAATTTAAATGTAAATGAAAATTCTAGGTTATTAATGTAATAAATCAGTTTTCTAATTAACGCATTGATTATCTAACAACAATTTATAAATTAAAAAAAAAATCAGAATAAAAAACCATAAAGAAGATAACGAACCGAATTGTACCTTGAAGTAGATGAAGAAGCTGAACCTATATATTTCACTCTATCACCTACACATTTATATTTTCATTTTACCAAAACCGTAAATAATCAAAGATTAAGAAAATTTCATGTACAAACTGCAATATTTATTATACCCTGTTTAAATGGGGTGCTTTTTGAGGTTCCTGCAACAGGTGGAATAAAGTCAACCTCCATTTTCGGTTGGTCAACAGGAATATTTTCACTTCGTTTAGAAACATTGCTAGTGTTACCTTCTTTCAGCTGCTCAGGTTTTAATGATGAGCTCTAAAAAACTCAACAAAATTATTGTATCAGGTATAAACCAAAGTTTATGGCTAAAAAAAGTTACAGGAGTAAAATGCCAAACCAGTGAAAGTATGAGGACTAAAACATAATTAACCCATAATAGAAATGCAGAAATCTTACTTTCATAAATGAATTGCTATCGAATGTAAGAAATTTGGCACCATAATAATGAGCAAGTGCTTTTGCTAACGTCTCCTGATAGATTTCAGATCCTGAAAAACAGTGTGATAATTATAAGATCCAAACTTTAACCCAACAAAAATTAAAAAAATATATATATAATAATAATAAAAAAACCTGTGGGACCAGAAAGCAAGATTCTAGGGTCCAAAGTAGGAAGACCAGAAGCATATTTAACTTGATTACTACGCCTCAAGTGTAAATAAGAAGCTGCAATAAGCACATTTTTGGTGTTCTCGCTGCATAAAAAGGGCAATTTTAATAATATATTGTACAGAACTGAAAAAACAGTTAATGTGAAGAATAAAACCTTAAATAATATGGGAAATTATCAAAAGAAACTTGAATTTCTCGCCCATCAATAATCTCTGCAATAATTTCTTCTCTCAATCTTGCATTTCTTCCACACATTAAATCCGCGGGCCACGCCCTTGTTTCCAGGTCCTGTTAACAAAAATAATATTTTTCTTAGGCCCATTTATATTTATATGTATGTATATATATATATATATATATATATATATATATATATATATATAGAAGTGGGATCCGGTGAGGACTCCAAAAAAGGTGAGGACTCGCGAGGACACCTAAAAAAAATTTCAAAAAATTCCGAAAAAAATTTATATAATTCCCCATGATTATTACTACATTTGACCCAAAAAAAAAAAAAATTTGAAAAAAAATTATGATCCACTTTTTTTTGTGGATCATAATAATGATCCATATTTTTTTTTGGATCATTTTTGAAATTTTTTATTTTTTTTGGATCTTATAGGCTGCGATTTTTGTGTTTAAAAAGGAAATTTTTTTAAAAAAAGTTTGTTTTGGATCATTTTCAGAGTTTTTTTTGGAGTCCTCACCGGATCCGGACCCTATATATATATATGTATATAACTTACCGGCTGAATAGAAGCACCAGGAACTGCTGATGGATACCATGTTCGCCTTTCAAGATGCATCGGTTTTAGGGTTTCACTACTAGTAGATGAAGGATAATATAACAGGTACTCACTCGATATTTGCTGGTAAATCTGTTTTACAAAGTTAAGATAAACAAATTGTAGAAAAAATAAATAAATAATTAATTAAAAAAAAATGGATACATAAGCGTGACTCCCGGGGGGGGGCAAAAACGACTTCATCTCCTGAATTCAAAACACAGCCTGTATTCTTTATAATATATTTCCCATTAACATGCACAGATCCTTTGCTTCCTTTGCATTCAAGAAATGCAAAATAACTGTTTTCTCGCTGATCATGTCGACAAATAGTAAGTATTCAACAAAGTTATGGAGTTCATCTCCAAAATCCCTAAAATGTGAAACCCTAAAATGAAAGAATTCTTACCAAAATAAGCCTAATAATGCATAGAATCGAACTAATATCCTTGATTATAAGATTAGCATTCTTGCTTGATCCAACTACAAAGGCTGTTGTATTAACAGGCAGTGTTTGATTCTGCATCAAGCAAACGATTTCAAATTTTCAGTATTAAAATAATCATTTGTTTTTATAATAAAATTTAAATTAAATACTAACCAGTGAAGTTTGAGGAAGGAGCTTGCACAGAGGTGTATTTGCCTCACTTTGATTTTGTTGGTTTAGAACTGGCACTGATCCTTCATATAAATTAATAAAATAATTCAGCATTAAATTCTTTAATTAATTCAAATTTCTTTAATTAAAGAAATGGATATAGATTTATACGAGCAATTAGGCGTATATGTTGACTTTTGCTCTGTGTGCTATCTAATTTATCTGTACCTAATTTTTTTCTAAACCCTTTGATTCACCAATGCAGAACGACAAACACTTCCGGTAATTCACATGCAATAGATTTACAAAACAGAGAAATCACAACTTACCTTGAACGATCGGAGTAGCGACGGAAGCAGCCGGAGCCGCTTCCGTCTTGCCGGCGGCACTAGCAACCTCGGCTTCACCGTTTCCATCTTTCCGAAGAAAACTCGCGGCAGCATTTTCCGGTGCATCCACTGCCGCCGGCGAACTCAGTTCTTTAGAATTTTCCACAACGGGCGGTTGTGGTGGTTCCTGTGGCGTCGATTTATCCAATTCGCCTTCATTATCAGCCTGATAGCATGAAATTGAACCGTAAACAAATCAAGAACAGGCGAAACTAGACAAAATTCAAGTAATAACCCGTGAAAGAAAAAAGGAGAAGAACATTTGGGACCTTCTGGCGCTTCGGAGATGGAGGTTTGTTTTCAGAAGACGGTGATCGCTTACTGGATACAGATCCACTTCGACGTGTAGATACCATATCTTTGTGATTGTTCGTAGTGTTCTTCGTCTTCTTCGTTGCTCGAAACAGAGAGTCAGAGAGATATGAGAAAATGTTTTTTCCAGAAAAAGGAAGAAATTAAAGGGATATATATATGGGAAATTATAAGCAATTTTTAAGTAGTAGACGTTGTTTATCTTGCATTTTGCATACGTCATGTTTGAAAACTTAGACTTGTGGCCCCATTGTTTAATATATTTTAAAAGTTTACTAAAGTGTTAAAATAATCTATTATTATACACATTTACCCCTGAGAAAAAAATATACGCAACTGGTGACACCCCTCATTTTTTTCTGGGTCCGTCACTGCATTGTAGGCACTCACATGGAGCATCCTTCTATATATTAAAAGAAAGGATTTTGAATCCATTTCTAAACAAAAAAGCCACCTCATTGCCTAATCATAATGACACGTTGGCAGTAACAAGTCTCTCATTGCCATCTGGCTTCTAAATCTGGCGGTTACATGTTACCGTCATTTTCGCCAACCTCTCCGTCATTTACTCTTTCTTAAAGTTCATACCAACCATTAAAACCCTAGATATCAATTGAATGCTAAATTCCAATTGCTGTTCATCTTGAGCAATCCCATATCACTTGATTTCTCCCGGCTGTTCTATTCTATTGCTCCAATTTCAAA
This sequence comes from Calendula officinalis, assembly GCA_963853835.1. Lineage (NCBI taxonomy): Eukaryota > Viridiplantae > Streptophyta > Magnoliopsida > Asterales > Asteraceae > Calendula > Calendula officinalis. Next base: position 16,671,330 of record OY970829.1, on the reverse strand, counting down.
AAGCGTTGTTCATCTTCTGATTAATGAACGTGTATCACATATCCCATATCCCTTTAACGTTCTTGCTTCTTAGTTGCAGATTCATCAAGGATGGTGAATTTAAAAGCAAGAATTACTAATCGCGTGCCATGTTTATCGGGAAATATGGTTACCACATTCTAATCCTAATATCCTAAGAAGTTCAACAATTATACAGCAACCCTTCACCGTTCAACTTCTTCCACATGTCTCTATGCCCGTTTTGCTAACAGAGAAATAATAACAGATGTTGGATTCATGTAAATCAACATTTGAGTTTTAATAGATTACGCTAGCAATTACAGATGTTCAATTCATGTAAATCTGCAATATTTATTCACGTTGAATCAGATTTGGTTGTTGATGATGGTACTTTTTCCCCTCATTAGAATGCTAACTGTTTGGTGGTTACAGATATTCGTTAAAATGAGCCTCATAAATAAAAGTAAAAACTGTGAGCCTGAATCAACCGGAGGTTTAATCGAGTCATATGCCATCAAAAGGAAAAAAAAAAGGAATGGCAATTTGGACACGAAACTTCAATATTAGAATAATTGTGGTAATTGTTTATATAACATGATATTATTATATGGATTTTGGTGCACTACACCAAATGAAGCGATTCAAATAATATTGAAAGGGAGAACGTAAAACTGCAAATGGTTTTATTTGGATAGTGAAGGTAATTTGTGTTGGTTCTAATCTGCTGGGCTATCAAATGGTGTAAAAAATTTCATAAGCCTTTTTGTGCTAGAACCTTAATTTTTCTATTTTCTTTCCCGCGTTTTCCTAAATTTCTAGCTGATCTCCTTTCAACACGAAATGTGTACTCAACTCATAAGAAAGAAATGAAAATCACACTCTTTGTGTAAACTCTGCTAAAGGTGATTTATTATGAAAAAGGTGATTATTTCAATTTCTTACTCTTTTAGGTCATATTTCAGTATAAGTCGATTGATAATTCACTTATGTTGTGAGGGGCATATTAATGTTGATTAAAAATTTAAAGATTGAAATTATTATAGTGGCATATCTTGAAATTATCATCATTGTATAGAGTCTATGGATTAATTGTTTAGCTTCTGATAAAATTAAGAATGAAGTTTAGAAATTTAAAAACTAACCCCAACTGTTGGATGTAATCTAGGATCATTAGTTGACAATGAATATTATGTAAAGTTGTTTGCCATTTTTCTCAGGACAATAAAATACAAAATTTCCTTTGACAATGAATATTTTAGCATTGTAGGGCGTTTTCTCCTGCATAAGCACAAGGATTGATTCCTGAAGAGGTTTGTCTCTTATTGTAGAATATAACATGTCTGAATGAATACTTTGTCTAATGGATACATGAAATTTTCAGTTAAGAAAATGATTGAGTCTGATGCAACTATGGCAGAAGACCTGATGTATCCTAACTATTATAGAACAAATTCAAAATATTATATAAGCCCATGGGCATGCAAAGGATGAATAAAAATTGCAGTAGCAAATGGATGAAGTAAGAAAGAGAGACAAATCTAATTTGCTATCAGGTTTCTTGATAAAACCAATTTACCCAAATGCCACATGTGCAGATAACTTTGGTGCTTAATCAAGTTTGCTGACTGTTCGTTTGTTATTTTTTGCATGTCCTTTATGTTCTTTATAGGTTTGGAAAGTGGGGTGGTAAACAATAGGCTCTAGCATTTTAGGTAAAGTTATGGTATTGGAATAACTATTGATATTCCATTTGACCTAAAAACAGTTAATTGGGATTCTAGCCACTGGCATCCACCAGCGGCATCACCTGTTTCAAGGTAATGTTTTCGATTTGTGTGTTGCTACTTTGTGGATTCGATTTGTTTGCTACCATTTGTTTGCTGCTAATGTCGTCTGAATCATAACCCATTGTAGTTTTGATTAATTTATGTTTTTGTTTCTATTGCTTTGCTGCTAATGGTTTGCTTTCGATTTGTTTGCTGCTCAGATTTATTCATGTTTATCAATTTAAATTTGGATGTTTTTTTTATTTATGACGTTTGGAGTAACAATTTTTCTCTGTTTTTAGGTGTTTCGGTTGAACCGTGACCCAGTTATCACATCGGGCCGAGTAATAACTCGGGTTTTATTATATATATTTTTTTCCTTTCAGGTGGAAAATGGGAGCATCTCTTCATCGGGATTATAAATAATAACACGACAGGTAGAAAACCTCCATATTTAGAGGTTAATACTATGTAAACACATGGTATATGTTAAATTTTATCCAATTTTTTATGACTGATGTAGGTGGCATAATAATGTGTTGTTGCTATGTGTGCTTCTTAGGTGCATATGGAATTAGGGGTGTCAATCGGGTTGGTCGGGTCGGGTTAGGGCTATTATCGGGTCGGGTCTGTCGGGTTTTAGGTGAAAAAATCCTAACCCGAAACCCGACCCTATAAGGAATCGGGTTAGTCGGGTTCGGGTTGGTCGGGTTTCGGGTTTATCGGGTTGACCTGATCGGGTTGGTCGGGTTACACATAAGTTATTTAGCAAAAATAAATTATCAATAGTGATATCTGTTATTTTTGTGTTACCTCGAATAATTGTTTCAACCTGAATATATTTGATATAAGATGTCTCTAACAAGGGAAAACATAAGTAATAAGTTTGAATTGTACTTCAAAACGTTTTGGGAGAACAGAACGTTAACGTACTGTATGAACAATTTTTGTGTTTAATTAAAAAGAGTGCTATAAGCTGGTGAAGGGAGAGAGTTTTGGAAACAGATCCTGTGAACATTTTGCAATGTATGAAGGTTAATTAAAAAGAGTGCTATAAGCTGGTGAAGGGAGAGAGTTTTGGAAACAGATCCTGTGAACATTTTGCAATGTATGAAGGGTCATAGAGGATTTTGATTGATTAATAAAAGGGTCGTATTTTGTGTAATTTGGTAAAAGCCGTAAAATTTTAATCGGGTCTAATTGGGTCAACCCGAAACCCGATAAAAGTAGGCAATCCTAACCCGACACCCGACCCAATGCTAACGTCGGGTTTGTCGGGTCGGGTTAGAGAAACCCGATATCAACATATGACCCGAATACACCCGACCCGACTAGCATAATCGGGTTAGGGTTTGGGTCGGGTCGGGTTGACCCTTTTGGCACCCCTATATGGAATGTTTGATTTGGATTGGATACGATGGCTTTATTCCATCGATGCATTTATGAAAACATTTGTTTTAACTACTGATATTATTTCGTACTTACAAATTTTTTAATGAATTAAACTATTTTTAAAGAAGTAAAACATTATGAAGATTATGAAAGTTTTATAAGCCACCCGTGATTCATCACGGGTTATAGGCTAGTTATACATAATTACCAAGCTTCACCAAACTTTCCTACTAACCATCACTATCCATAATCTTTCCTGCTAATTACCAAGTTTCATCAAACTTTCATTTTGGTGATCAAAACCCTAAACTTGTTTAGTTCATAACTTATGCTAAAACATGACATTATTCCGAATTACAAGTCTAAAAATCTTTAATCGAGGTTGTACAACATCAATTTCATTTTTTAAACAATATGTCTACCACTGTATAAGAAGTCGAATATATTATATATTTATAAATTCACCGAATAAATTGCTCAAAACATCCTTATGGTTTAGTGAAATTAATAGTAATAATATTAAATGATATGATCTAAAAATATAACCCAAAATTATGTAAACACTTTTTATATTTTCAACTTATTCTTAAGGTATGTAAAATTATTATTTTGCAATTTACATTACATCTTGATTAATTAAAAATAAATGATATATATTATTAAAATTAGTAATTATATCAACCCTTAAAAGTAGAGATTTTAATAATAAATTATTGTTTGCTTCTCAAATGGAGTGGGGATACACATGTTAATATATGGATCATGAGCACAAAAGTATAACCTCATCGAGAAGATTATAATTGTAAAGTCATATTAAATAATTAAACAAAAAGTAAATAAAAATTGTATCATTGATAGTGTTTATGGTTCTTGTGGGACAAGTTAAAATTGTCACACGCACAATTCGTCAGTCTCTCAGTTGGCTTACCACATCATATATGTTTGTGGGCTCAATAATTCTCTATACTTTTTAACATTGTAAAATCATTTTAAATAATAAAACAGAAAAGTAAAGTTTAACAAATGTCCTTTTTAAAAATAAAAAAAAAAAAAGAAAGAAAAAAAAAAGAAAAAAAGAAAACTTGTTGAACTTTGAAAAATTAACCATTAGGACCTTTTAGTTTCAAATGTGGATGATTTTGACACTTAACTACTGCTCTATTAAAATCTTACATATTGACCAACTTGGGGAAACTAAGAACAAATCAAACTAATGGCAAAATGGTGTGTTTTACTGGCGAAAAGCAATGTATCTTAGCTACATTATAAAAAATTTCATAATAAATTAGACAAAAGAATTCAAATTTTCATTGTGATCTAGAAACTACAAATTATTTTATGTGTAAATAGTCACTTGATTTGTAGTATATATTCTTTTAAATTACTCCATATTGCAAGGAGTGTATGCAAAAGTAACTCCAATATAACTACAACTTGATATAATCTAACAAAAAATGATGTCATTCATGATGCAGTAAACTTCAAGGTAGTTACAACACAATCATCAATCATGTTATTGGACTCCAACAACCAAAAATATAAATGTAAACAAAACCTCATCAAACTACAAAATAGTGGGACCCACAAGTTAGGCCTGGTTCTTGGTCTTTCTAGGAGCCAACTGAGTCTCGGGCTGCAAGATAACACAAACACTTCAGAGTTAATAAAAAGCCAACAGGTAAATGGGCGGGTCGGCTGAGTTGGGTCGACCCGACCCGACCACCAAGACACTCCTTTGTCCTATAATATACATATTTTTATATACTAGAATTATGCGCGCACAAAGTAGCAGATGTTTACATTGATGTATTTAATAGAAGATAATTTCATTCGGTTTTAATATGTAATTGGTATTTTATGGGTTGATATCCAATTGGGATTAACTTGCATTTATTTAAAAATTACTTAAATAAGGGGGTAAATTGGTAATTTCAAGTTCTTAATATCCAAGAGTGAGAAACCTAAATGCTTTATACTATATTATAGAGATAATTAAGGTGTTAAATATAAATTAAAACAGTAAAAATGTAAAATGCACTTCTATTTTGTGCATTTAATAATTTAAAGATGAAACATAACACAAATTAACTCTTTTAAGTTAAAAGGTAAAAAAACTGCTAACTGGGATTAAAATAACTGACCTCTTTCTTGACAGGTTCTTCTTTCTCAGACAAAGTCAGTTCAATATGACAGGGTGAAGACACGTAAGCTGCAAAAATAACAAAATTTTAATTATGGATTCATGGAAAATATAATCAGCTTCATTAAAGCTTAATCAGTGTTCTAAACAGTAAAAATTCCTCCTAAATTTACTAATGACAGCACATTAACAACTATTTTTTGTATATATTAAGTAGGGATTAAATCAGGATAAAACTAAAAACTCACGATTGATTCTTCCATGTGCACGGTAGGTGCGACGTCTTTGTTTTTGTGCTTGGTTGACCTGAATGTGGGAGATATGAAGAGCATCAACATCCAACCCTTTCACCTAAAAAAACATTAATTAATACCAAAACAAATATAAGTTTAGCCAGAAGAAATAAAACTAAATTTAAAAATTAGAAGTAAAATGATTTTGTAATCATAATCATAAAAATAAATTAATAAATGAGTAATACTTACTTCTGCATTGCTTTCAGCATTCTTAAGCAAGTCAAGAATAAACTTTGCAGATTTAGCAGGCCAACGTCCTTGCCCGTTTGAATGGCGGTTTTTAGCCTGTGCGGTACGCCCGACAAAAACGTGTGAATGGAATGGCTTGTTTATGAGCCAAAACATCCTCTAAATATCTTTTAGCCTTCATTAATGGCAACTTACGAATAGCATGTGCAGTTTCTCTAGTATTCTAAAAAATAAAAACTGTATTAACAAGAGAATACAAAGACCTAACAACCAAAAGAAGAAGAAACAGTTACTTCTGTAGAATCATAATTGGCCTTTTCAATTAAATATTACAAAGGTAATTCACTAACTAAGATCTTGCCCAATTTCTGCTGAGTTTATTGACTTCCTTAGCGATGGTAATTCACTCAAATTAGACCAGTTAATAGCAAATTGGTATTTGATAACAAAAAGTGAGACAAATAGTATCCAAATCGAATTTAAGATCGGACACGAATATTCATACGAAAAAACGATCTAGGGCATCATAATACCTTGAAATGGCACCTGAGATCCGATCCTCTGGCTTTGCAAGCTGAAATATTTTCATCAGCAGAAAAACAGAATATTCAACTCACATTCATCAAAAAACAAAAAAAAAAATTGATAATCAAAATCAAACTTACATTTTGTGGGGTTATCTGGCTCCTTTGAGTACTTCACCTGAGATTATCAACAATAGTAACAACTCAACACGTCAATTGTGTACAATAGAGAGATATACAATATATATGTAATGAAATGATGGATGAATACAGCTGCTGTTGATTTCGTCTGGGCGACTGATGCAGAATTGGGAGTGTTTTAGGGTTTGTCTTTGTGATTATGAAGACAACGCGCGGGTTTTGAGTTTTGATTACCATTGATTCGGGTCGGGCAGTTTGGCCCAACATGTTGACTACAAAATGGGATAGTTTTTGAATTTTTTGTTTGTAAAGTCTTGGCCCATAAAATAAGGGAGTTGATTCGTACAGAGTAACCTTTATCCATACAGAGCAAATTCAACCTAAATGACAATCATGTCCTTCCTTTACTTTTTACACAATTTGTATTTCACCCCTCGCATTAAGGGCATGATTGTCATTTTTGATGAATTTGCTCTGTATGAATAAAAATTGCTCTGTACGAATCAGTTCCCATAAAATAAGTAGTAGTAATAATTGTAACGACCCGAATTTTGTAAATAAATAAATTGTACAAAAATATGTTAAATAAGGATAATTCGTTTAAAGAACGTAGGAATTGGTTTCGTGTCGTTTGGACACCGTATGAGAAAGTTATGAGCGAAACCGGGTCGAACCAAAGATGAAAAAGTGCAGCCCTGCTGCCTAAGGGACTTCGCGTCGCGAAGTTGAGATCGCGATCGGGAACATTGGCCAGAGAGTTTGGCCTTTCGTCGCGAATAGTTCCCGCCAGCATAACGATCGCGAAGTATTGGAGAGACGCAAAGTTCGCGTCGCGAACATTGTTCGCGTCGTGATCCCCTATCTGGCTGCATTAAAGACGGGTTGAAGCTCATTTAATGCATTTTATAAACCCTAGTTTTCTTCTCTCGAGTTCATAGGCGATTTTGGGTGCAAACCATCATTTGGAGCTGATTTCTTCATCAAATCTTGGAGATTCTTGTTCCTAGTTGAAGATCTAAGGTAAATCTTCATCTCTCTTGTGTTATAAGTCTTAGATTCAAGTAGGGAAGCTTGAATCATAAACCCTAGTTATGGATTTGTTCATGAATGGTTAAATGGAAGTGAAATAACTTAGATCTATGGTATTTTGCCAAGGAAAATGTGGTCATGTTTTGGATACACGAAAATGTGGTGATTTATGAACTTAGGGTTTGGTGATTTTGGGGAAAATGGTGCTAGTAGTTAGCTAGCCATGGACTATGTAGTTAGTATTGATAAATGATGCAAACCATTGTATTGGTTTTGATAATAGGTTACCGGTTGGTGGATTTGAGGCATTCAAATCTTGAGAAGTGATATTGGTGTTCAAGGAACACAACATTGGATAAGCTTGGCTAAGGTGAGTACATGTGACTTTTAAACTGGGTACATAGCTAGTAACTGTTTTTATGATCTAATGATTTGTCGAGTCTTTAAGTAATTTAGTCATTTATGTGATTTATGATGAATTGCTTGTTTGATAACGAAATGATTGATTTATTGAGAAATGATGGAGCTATAAGCTCATAACGATAAAAGATAAGTAATGATGATGATGTCCCTAGGGCCGTAGTAGATTGGAGGCATTCCGGTTACTACGGTACCTTAAGGTTAGTGGTAGATTGGAGGCATTCCGATTACCCAATACCTATGAGTCCCGGTAGATTGGAGGCATTCCGATTACCGTGGAAATGATGGTCTTGATAGATTGGAGGCATTCCGATTATCTTGACATTGGCCAATGATGAAAGTGATAAAGTGACCCAAAACAAACTTAGTAATATTATTTTAAGATTTAATGATATTATTTGACTATTTGTTTATCGGGTCTAAAACCCATGTATCTCACGAGGCAATTTTGTCTCACGTACTATGTTTGTGTTTTTGCTATGTACTCAGGTTCGGGATCGAAGATCTAGGAGGCCCGTTTAGAAGAGGCCTTGTTGAGATTAGCTCGGTGTTGATGATTAGAGTCCTTATCCTATGGTTAAGATATAATTTGTAACACCGTTTTTGTAAACTCTGATAATCTCGAACAAGAAACCTTTTCGTTTTTGTAAAACTGGTATATGATGTTGATACAATATTATGTATTTTTGAATTAAATGGTATTTAAATGTTGTTTTGAAAATTTGAGGTGTTACAACTTGGTATCAGAGCTATAGTTTAAGTGAACTAGGTTGAGTTGACCATCCTAGACTTAAACTGAGCTAGTAGGACCGTAGGTTCCATAGGATACTTGTGAAATGGCTATTGAGACCTTAAGTGTAGGTTCAATAGGGTTGACCTTGGAGGATTAGGTCATGTTTGGTTTTGGGACGGTCAATGTTACCGTTACTTTGATAAATTGACTTCTAAATGATTAATGTCTTATTATAGCAAAATGGTGAGAACTAGAAGTACAAGAGGCCCACTTGATCAAGGGCAAGATTCGAACAACATTGTCGAACCGGTGTTTGGTCCTCCACCTCGGGAAGGGGAGGAAAATTCGGGTGTTGAAAGGAATACTCACACCCCGGTCACCGTAGAACACCTCCAAACTATGTTCAATCAAATGAGGGACATAGTGAACGAGGATGTGAACCGACTTCTCAATGAGCATAGGGCACGTGAAAGGCGGGAGGAATCTCCACCCCGCACAAAGAGCAAGTCAAGTAGTGTTGCGCAAACTGAGAAATCATCAACGGAAGAAGATGAAAGTGAGCCCGAGCCAAGGGAAAGGAAGGGGTGCACGTATAAGAACTTTATGGCCTTTAAGCCCGATAACTACTATGGTAGCTCCGAACCGAAAGTCACGATCCGTTGGATCCGTGAAACTGAACAAGTCCTTGAAGCTAGTAAATGCAAGGAAGGTGATATGGTAATCTATGCTTCTCGTTTGTTAAAGGATGAGGCCCTCGTGTGGTGGGACACCATGTATGAAACGTTGGGAAAAAGGGCGGTGTACAAGATGACTTGGGAAGAGTTTGTGAAGCGGTTAAAGGCAAAGTTTTGCCCCGAGAGGAACTTGGAGAAACTTCAAGAGGAGTTTGTGCATTTGAAGAAAGGAAGTTTGAGTGTCGATGAGTACACTAAAAAGTTCACGGGATTAATCCCGTTTGTGATCAAATTGTATCCGGATGAGAGATCCCGGATTGTTCGTTATGCTAATGGACTCCCGTGGGAGTATGAATTGGAGGTTAAAAGGGCCGCCACACTCGATGAAGCTATCGGTGCGGCGAGAAATGTTGAAGAGGTTGGCCAAAGAAGAATCAACGAGAGGCCGAAGTTTGAAAAGTTTGAGAAGAGGAAGTTTGAGGGGAGCTCGGGTTCGGTGAAGAAGGGAAAGTTCACTCCGACCTTCTCTAAACAATCGAGTGTTGGTGCTTGTAAGAAGTGTGGCAAAGACCACAAGGGAGAATGTTTGGTGGACTCAAAGTCGTGTTTCAAGTGTGGAAGGCCGGGACATTTGGCAAGGGATTGCCGGGTCAAACCGTTGGATGAAATTGAGTGCTATTCGTGCCATGAAAAAGGGCACTATAGCAATGCATGCCCGAAGAAGGGAAGTGAGACCATGGTGTCGACCGCTCAAAAGAAAGCGGAGCCGACAAAGGTCAAGGGACGGTCCTTCCAACTTACCCGAGAAGAAGCCAAGGAGGCCCACGATGTCGTTTCAGGTACCCTACTCGTAAATTCTATTCCCGCCCGGATCTTATTTGACTCGGGTGCTACTTATTCGTTTGTGTCACATGATTTTGTTGTGATGTTGAATGTGCCATTAGAACTTCTTGATGAAATTTATGATATAGAAATTGCGGATGGTAAAACCTCCATAGTTCAACATATGTGTCGGAATTGTGAATTGGAAATAGATGGGAGAAAGTTTAAGGTGAATTTATTACCCATGGAAATTGCGGGTTTTGATATAGTTATAGGTATGGATTGGTTGGGTGAGAATCAAGCAAAGATTTTATGTGGGAAGAAGATAGTCTCGATAAGGACTCCCGACAATGAAAAAGTTTATGTGTATGGTGAGAGACGACACCATTTGCCATGTCTTATGACCGCGGTTAAAGCTAGGAAATGTTTAGCCAAAGGATGTTCGTCCTTTTTAGCATATGTGTTAGATGGAAGGAAAGAGAAGAAGTCGGTGGAAAATGTAAAGGTGATTCGGGATTTTCCCGAGGTATTTCCCGACGATTTACCGGGATTGCCACCGGAGAGGCAAGTAGAATTCCGTATTGATTTAGTTCCGGGAGCGACGCCGATAGCTCGTGCTCCATACCGTTTGGCTCCCACCGAAATGCGGGAATTGATGTCCCAATTGCAAGAGTTACTCGACAAAGGATTTATTCGTCCAAGTTCATCTCCATGGGGTGCGCCCGTGTTGTTTGTTAAGAAGAAAGACGGTTCAATGAGAATGTGCATCGACTACCGAGAGTTGAACAAGATGACTATAAAGAACCGGTACCCATTGCCTAGAATCGACGACTTGTTCGATCAACTTCAAGGTGCCGACTATTTCTCGAAGATCGATTTGAGATCGGGTTACCATCAAGTTCGAGTGAAAGAAGGAGATACCGAGAAGACGGCGTTTCGTACACGCTATGGGCATTACGAGTTTTTGGTGATGCCGTTTGGGTTGACTAATGCACCGGCCATTTTTATGGATCTTATGAATCGGGTTTGCAAACCATTCCTCGACAAGTTTCTTATCGTATTTATTGACGATATTCTTATTTATTCAAAAACCGAAGAAGAACACGAGAGCCATCTAAGACAAACATTAGAAGTGCTACAACGAGAAAAATTGTATGCTAAGTTTTCAAAGTGTGAATTTTGGATTCGAGAAGTCCAATTCCTTGGTCATGTCGTGTCGCGAGAAGGGATCAAGGTTGACCCGTCGAAGATTGAAGCGGTTATGAAGTGGGAACCGCCACGAACTCCAACCGAAGTGAGAAGTTTTCTCGGCCTTGCCGGATATTACCGTCGATTTATTCAAGACTTTTCTCGAGTGGCGACACCACTCACATTGTTGACCCGAAAGAGTAGTGAGTTTGTGTGGGGAGAAAAACAAGAAAATGCATTTGCCACATTAAAGGAAAAATTGTGTAACGCCCCGATTCTCACGTTACCCGAAGGTATGGAAGACTTCGTCGTGTATAGTGATGCTTCACATAAAGGTTTGGGTTGTGTTTTGATGCAACGGGGGAAAGTGATTGCTTACGCCTCGAGACAACTAAAGAACGCGGAAGAAAGATACACGACTCACGATTTGGAATTGGCGGCGATAGTATTTGCTTTAAAGTTATGGAGACACTACTTATATGGTACAAGGTGTACGTTGTATACGGATCACAAAAGTCTTCAATACGTTTTTACCCAGAAAGATTTAAATATGAGGCAAAGAAGATGGATCGAATTGATACAAGATTATGATTGTGAAATTGTCTACCATGCGGGGAAGGCCAACGTGGTAGCCGACGCCTTAAGCCGGAAGGTGTATGAAAAGCCGATTAGGGGAAAGCTAACACGTATTGAAGTAGTCTCGAGTATAGTAGAACGAATCAAGAATGCCCAACGGGAAGTGATGGAAAAAGATGAGTTAAGGCAAGAACGATTGGGAAAGAACCAACATTTTGTGGAAAACAAGCAAGGGTTGAAAACCGTCGGTGGTCGAATTTGGGTTCCCAAGTTCGGGGGTACCCGAAAGGAGTTACTAAATGATGTTCATAAGTCTAAGTATTCGATCCACCCGGGAAGTACAAAAACGTATCAAGATATGAAGAAGATGTATTGGTGGCCCGGGATGAAGGCAAGAGTGGCAAAGTATATTTCTAAGTGTGCCACGTGTGCACAAGTAAAAGCCGAGCATCAAGTACCTTACGGGGAAGCTCAATCGTTGCAAATCCCGGCCGGAAAATGGGATGATATAACAATGGATTTTATTGTTGGGTTACCAAAGACGAGCAAGAACCACGATGCCATTTGGGTCATAGTTGATCGGTTGACCAAAAGTGCATTATTCTTGGCGATTCGAGAAACCATGCCACTTGAGAAATTGGCAAAGTTGTATGTGGATGAAGTGGTAAGACTTCATGGGGTCCCGTTGTCGATTGTGTCCGATAGAGATGCGAGGTTTACCTCGAGATTTTGGAGATCGTTACAAGAAGAGTTGGGAACGAAATTGCGGTTGAGTACGGCTTACCACCCGCAAACCGATGGTCAAAGTGAGAGAACCATTCAAACGGTTGAGGATATGCTAAGATCGTGTGTGCTAGATTTTGGAGGTAAATGGGATGAACATTTACCGTTAGTTGAGTTCTCCTACAATAATAGTTACCAATCGACCATTAAGATGCCGCCTTATGAGGCGTTGTATGGTAGGAAATGTAGGACTCCATCGTGCTGGCTCGAGGCCGGTGAGACGAAACTTACGGGTCCCGAAATTGTTAAGTTGACCAATGAAAAGATTGGGATAATCCAAACAAATATGAAAATAGCCCAAGATCGACAAAGAAGCTACTCGGGTTTGAAAAAGAGACCGTATGATTTGAATGTTGGAGACATGGTGATGTTGAAAGTATCGCCTTGGAAAGGCGTAATGCGGTTTGGTAAGAAAGGCAAATTGAGCCCAAGGTATGTTGGCCCGTTTAAGATTTTGAAACGGGTCGGGTTGCAAGCTTTCAAGTTAGAACTCCCACCCGAACTTCAAGGTGTTCACGATACGTTTCATGTAAGTTATTTGAAGAAGTTCGTGGGTGAAGTTGAAAATATAATTCCGTTGCAAGAATTGCGGGTTGATGCCCCGAACCGGTTGATAGAAGAACCCGAAGCCATATTAGAGACAAAGACCAAGAAACTTAGAAATAAAGAGATTGAGTTGGTGTTGGTCAAGTGGAAGCATTCCCTTGGACCAAACTTGACTTGGGAAGTCAAGGATGAGATTCGGAAAAGATACCCGAACTTTGTGAACTATGATGAGATTCCGAGGACGGAATCTCCTTAAGGGGTAGATAGTTGTAACGACCCGAATTTTGTAAATAAATAAATTGTACAAAAATATGTTAAATAAGGATAATTCGTTTAAAGAACGTAGGAATTGGTTTCGTGTCGTTTGGACACCGTATGAGAAAGTTATGAGCGAAACCGGGTCGAACCAAAGATGAAAAAGTGCAGCCCTGCTGCCTAAGGGACTTCGCGTCGCGAAGTTGAGATCGCGATCGGGAACATTGGCCAGAGAGTTTGGCCTTTCGTCGCGAATAGTTCCCGCCAGCATAACGATCGCGAAGTATTGGAGAGACGCAAAGTTCGCGTCGCGAACATTGTTCGCGTCGTGATCCCCTATCTGGCTGCATTAAAGACGGGTTGAAGCTCATTTAATGCATTTTATAAACCCTAGTTTTCTTCTCTCGAGTTCATAGGCGATTTTGGGTGCAAACCATCATTTGGAGCTGATTTCTTCATCAAATCTTGGAGATTCTTGTTCCTAGTTGAAGATCTAAGGTAAATCTTCATCTCTCTTGTGTTATAAGTCTTAGATTCAAGTAGGGAAGCTTGAATCATAAACCCTAGTTATGGATTTGTTCATGAATGGTTAAATGGAAGTGAAATAACTTAGATCTATGGTATTTTGCCAAGGAAAATGTGGTCATGTTTTGGATACACGAAAATGTGGTGATTTATGAACTTAGGGTTTGGTGATTTTGGGGAAAATGGTGCTAGTAGTTAGCTAGCCATGGACTATGTAGTTAGTATTGATAAATGATGCAAACCATTGTATTGGTTTTGATAATAGGTTACCGGTTGGTGGATTTGAGGCATTCAAATCTTGAGAAGTGATATTGGTGTTCAAGGAACACAACATTGGATAAGCTTGGCTAAGGTGAGTACATGTGACTTTTAAACTGGGTACATAGCTAGTAACTGTTTTTATGATCTAATGATTTGTCGAGTCTTTAAGTAATTTAGTCATTTATGTGATTTATGATGAATTGCTTGTTTGATAACGAAATGATTGATTTATTGAGAAATGATGGAGCTATAAGCTCATAACGATAAAAGATAAGTAATGATGATGATGATGATGATGATGATGTCCCTAGGGCCGTAGTAGATTGGAGGCATTCCGGTTACTACGGTACCTTAAGGTTAGTGGTAGATTGGAGGCATTCCGATTACCCAATACCTATGAGTCCCGGTAGATTGGAGGCATTCCGATTACCGTGGAAATGATGGTCTTGATAGATTGGAGGCATTCCGATTATCTTGACATTGGCCAATGATGAAAGTGATAAAGTGACCCAAAACAAACTTAGTAATATTATTTTAAGATTTAATGATATTATTTGACTATTTGTTTATCGGGTCTAAAACCCATGTATCTCACGAGGCAATTTTGTCTCACGTACTATGTTTGTGTTTTTGCTATGTACTCAGGTTCGGGATCGAAGATCTAGGAGGCCCGTTTAGAAGAGGCCTTGTTGAGATTAGCTCGGTGTTGATGATTAGAGTCCTTATCCTATGGTTAAGATATAATTTGTAACACCGTTTTTGTAAACTCTGATAATCTCGAACAAGAAACCTTTTCGTTTTTGTAAAACTGGTATATGATGTTGATACAATATTATGTATTTTTGAATTAAATGGTATTTAAATGTTGTTTTGAAAATTTGAGGTGTTACAATAATAACACCTTAGTTTTGTTAATTATGTACGGATGTATTTAAAGAACAAATAATCTATACAGAACTAGTATTGTGTATAACATGCATCATCAATCTCAGTTTTTAAATCTAGATAATCCATTGTTGAAAGTAAATTACATATTCAATTTATATTAATTGCATATTCGACTTACATAAATTGCATATTCGATAAAGTAAATATTTCTTTAGGTTTCGTATATTATGTTGGTTCTGTATTAAACATTACCCTGTATTTAAAAATACAAATGTATCATTTTTCACATTTGAACAATATATTTTGGTAACAATGAAGGACCTAAACTGAATTGCAATATGAAATGGCTCTTTGAAATCTTGAGAAGTGTTTTACAATACAATCAACTTATTTGCTTAATATGTGAGCCAAGTCAAGTTTCTTGAAACTTTAAAGTATTCTACTATTCCAACACACAACAACGATTTCACTACTGCAAATAATCATCATCCAAACTTGTTTTTTCACATCAAACCCATCCAAATACCATCAAAATTCAATCAATCTCATCAAGTAAATAAAAAAAAATCACCAATGACGACTATTGTATTCATAGTTTTTGTGTCATTCGGCTGCGTTTTCTTTTTAGTACCTGCCTTATTTGCTTTATTTTATGTCATTAAGAAGTTAAAATGCAGCAAAACGGTTAACAAAAACGAAATGGTGCATGTTGACGAGCATTTGAAGGTTAGAGAGAATGTTGTGCAAGCCCCGAATGGCATGAAAACGATTTCAATTACAATTGATGATTGATTTGCATGCCGATGGAGAGGAAGAGTGCACGAAGAATAAGAAATTTGGTAAAAGTTTACATGGAACACCTAGTGATGATAGTGTTGCACAAAGTGCAACTTCTCAAGCTTAAAATATGAATTTGATGGTGTGATTAAAGTTGTTCAAATTAATTTATGATGTAACGTGACTACATTTTATTTAAGCTTCTTATTATTAAAAAAATAAATAAAAATGTTGCAAAAGAGAATTTCTGGTTTTCAGGGCAGTTTGATGATGTATGTTTTTATTGGAATGTCTTGAGTTTAAAACAAGGGTTTTGCTAACAAGTGCCCTTAGGGTAATGGTTAAGAGTACGAATGTACAAGTCTTGAAACATAACTATCTCGAGATGGTTATGAAATTCAGGGGACGGTTATTTTTTATGGTTAATTTACAATAAACTAAAGCTTCCTTTTTTCTCTTAACCATTGCCCTAAGGGCACTTGTTAACATTTCCCTTTAAACACATACAACAAATGTTAAAACAACGAGTAAAGTAGGGTTGCGCTACGCAACGACTCTACTCTATAAAGCTTGTTTTTATTCATCTAAATTTAAAAATTAAACAAAAACTAAGAATCGTATTTAATTATCGAAATTTGATTGAGAATACCCTCCTAAAAGTAGTTTCTGTTGAAAATAAACAAATTTAATTAATTGATAATTATTTACCAGAAATATTATTATATAATCATGTTCGTTTTTCATTTAAATATACATATATATACTTTCTCCGTATCAAAATAAGTGAATCACTTTAATATTTTACCGTATTTAGTAAGTTTTTATATTTAAAATTACTCATTTACCTTTATTTATCCCTCTTTAAACATCATTAAAGGTGTGGGCCTCATCCATTTTTGTTATCTTCCTATATTTGACTTTTTCACCATTTAGTTAAAGCAATAAAATAGTAAAAGGTGTGGGTCCATCAATTCTAAAAACTCCATTTAATTTCACCAATCTCTTATTACCTTATTTTGCCTTAGAAAATATAAACTTTAAAGTGATTCGATATGGAGGAAGTATGTGTTAACTTATTTGATTTTACACTTTTAACAATTAAACAAAAATTCATAACAATTTATGTAATGCTAAATGCTACTTTCTTGTACACGTGTCTAATGGGTCGCTCACCTCAGTTAAACTTTAATGGACATGTGGATCAATGTTGGCCATGCTTCAATTATCAATTAGCGATTCATTAATTAGCATTTCATTTCATCTTTTAAAATTTACGGAACGGTAAACGGTTATAATATATACGGAACGGTGGGTTTGTTAATGAACAGTAACCCTTTAATGAGAATTTCTATATAATACATTAGTGATTAGTGATAAAGATTTACTGTTCATTAAGAATATAACTCCGTTTTACTTTTAACCAATCATCAACCGCCATTTGCTAAAAGATACGGAGACAAAGAAAACGGACATAGAATTTTTTAAAATCCCCCTCACAAGTAGGGGTGTTCACTATTCGGATAAATCCGGATTATCCAAATGGACAATTTGGATTGGATCGTTTGGATTGGTTTTTTGGTTTTACGGATCGGTTTGGACTTGATCCAAATTAATAGTTTGGTTTTTGGATTGGATTTGGTTTTCATTATAAAATCCGGATTATCCAAAAAATCCAAATAGTAATATATATATAAAATATAAATATATAAAATATAAAATATAAGTATATTAAACAATTCTATCCTATTTCTAGAAAACCAAATATAGGGACTATTGAAATTAACGAAATATCCTATGCTCCAAAATAATTCTCAAGCAATTAACTTCTTAATTGCCCATTCTAAATCCAATTCTGAAAAACTTAATACATGACATGTGATCTCATCGACTGTCCAGTTTCCAAATACAATCTTAACCCTATCAGTTGTTACTTTAATCCCAATTCGTCCCTTCCCATTTGATACGTGAATCGCCTATAGCCCACTCGTATCAAGCTATGACGATTCGACAAGCTATAAATTAGACTTGTTTTTATGTATAAAGTAGTTTATCGTTTAGAAATTGTATAAAGTAGTTATGTTAAGAAAAAAAACGGTTTGGTTCGGACAAATCCAAACCATCCGAATTGTAATTTGGTTCGGATCGGTTTGGATTTAAATTTGTTTGGATGGTTCGGTTTGAACATTTAAAATCCAAAATCCATTTGGATTCACCTATTGGTTCGGATAAATCCAAATTATCCAAACGAACACCCCTACTCACAAGGGGATGACATAGAAGTATAAAGTTTTAGTTCTTGACCCTGATCTATTTGCTATTTACATAATTTTATCTACAATTTCCCACTAAACGTCTATTATATTTTAAGCTAATATTAAAAGACTTATTCATTTTCAGTTATAAAACACTTTTACCTTAATTTTGATAAATTTTACTTTTAACCCACATAATTTCACAAGATATATACTTTTGGCCTCCGCATTAAGAACAAATAAAATAAGGCTAACATTATTATATATATAGTTGAATTTTATCAGTTTATTCATTCGAAGTTAACATGAGATCTAAAATCGTATAAATTATCTAAAACTGTATTTATTATTAGTTGTTTTTTATAATTAGATATTATTAAGCGAAATAAAAATACTAATAACCTAAAAATAAAATTATCAAACCAAAAATAAAATTGTCAACCTGTACACATGGAGGAGGCATATTTGGTCTTTGACAAAGGACTGCGTGAGTCGATTGAGAACATTGTAGTATGTGGAGGGCCTTTCTTTGGAGACTTACAGTGGCAACTCGCTTCTTTACCCATTCGATCCGGTGGTTTGGGTTTGTACTCGGCAAAAATGGTTTCCTCTTATGCTTTTGTGGCCTCGAGGGCCCAATCTTGGGTGCTTCAGGATCACATCTTATGTGACAGTGGGATATGTTGTATGGACGACGATTATGGTTGTGCTTTGGCTTGTCTTCGTGATATGATTCCAAGCTTTGATTTTAGCGGCTTCACTAATAAGAAAACCGCCCCCTCTAAAGCCCAACAAACATTGGCGAGTGCCCTTTTTAGTGAAACGGTCAAGGATATGGAAGTTCGCTTCGACATGAATGTGAGGCAGAAATTGGTTTTCGATTGTTTACGGGCACCTCATGCCCAAGATTTTCTTCTAGTTATTCCCATAGACGGGTTAGGTCAACATATGTCACCTGTGGAATATCGTGTCATCCTTAAGTATCGTCTCATGATTCCATTATTTCCGGTTGATGCGTTATGCCCTGTTTGTCGCAAGGCAAGTTTGGATTCCTTTGGAGAACATGCGGTTCATTGTAAAGAGCTCCCGGGATTCAAGTACCGACACGATATGGTTAGAGACGTCCTTTTTGACATATGTCGGCGTGCCGGGATCTCCGCCAAGAAAGAAGCTCCTATGAACTTTTTGACTGACCCGTTGGATAGAAAATCCACTCTTAGACCTGCTGACATTTTAGTTTTTGGATGGGTTGGGGGGAAACACGCATGTGTGGATCTAACCGGAGTTTCTGCTCTCGTGGATTTGAGTAGTCGGGGTGTTACGGTGGGACAAGCTGCTTTGAAAGCCGCCTCGTGTAAAGTGACAAAGCACGAAAAAGCATGCTTTGAAAATCAACACGTGTTCATTCCTTTTGCATTTGATACTTTCGGTTCCTTGCGCCTGATGCGGTGGAGCTTCTTAACAGAGTCCAACGTGTTATGCATATCAATGTTATGCCACCCAGATCCACAAATGTTGTTTTTAAAAGAATTAGTTTTGCAATTCAAAAAGGCATAGCGGCGCAGCTTGTTGCCCGTTTGCCTTCTTTATCCATGTAAAAAATTGATATTTTGAAATGAAATATGGTATAATTACTACTAATATAATATCTCAATTACTAAAATGTATAAAAAATTAGAATCTTTTAAATCCGCGGCAAAGCGCGGACGTACCTTGCTCGTTATATATATAAGAGAATAGAAGCTGATCTAACCAAATTGTAACATGGATGGTTCGGTTATTGAGGTAGTTCGGATAGTTCGGTCCATGTTTTAGAAACCGAAATCCAATTGAATTCACAACTAAACTCACCTATATGTAAATATGAGAAGTGATATCAAATGCAAATGTTGTACACACAAATTAGTTATTTGTTCCAACGAGGAGTATGTACCCCTTCTTTATGACAGATTGTAAAGATATATATCATATTTATAAATTTACATATTAATAATACTATATATTTTATAATAAAAAAATACTGTTGGTTCCCAACAACACAAAACGTGTTGCGTTACGACTAAGTAAAGACTTAAATATAAAGAACACGCAAGATTTCAATGATTAAGAGTTTATTAAAATAACTTAATACAGTACAAAGTTTGCGGAAAATAGATAGTACACACTAACTAAAACTTTATACTTGAAATGACACTTTGTTCGCTCAAACTTAAAAGTCAATGCAAGGAGAGTTATATCAGCTGATACTAACAGCTGATATTGAATGCCTGAGTAGTAACTATGAAGGAGTTAATACCAGACAATAACAAACTCTCAGAGAATGTTCTTGTGCTATGAATGTTAAAAGGTGTGTTTAAATGCAAGCATTTACGTCTCTATATATAGCCCAAGATCCATGTTCCTTTGTCCACAAGTTAATCGACGTGTAAACATATCATTCGTCGATGTAGACTTGTCCACGGAGACATTAAATGCTCTTGCATACGTTACAGTCCCAATTGTACTTTGTGTCAACTTCTTTTGTAATCTTTTTTGACGCACAGTGAAAAGATGTACTATGATAGTACAAAAGATGTTGACTTTCTCTATACATGCTTGGAGGTACAAACGATGATGTTCTGAAAAATTATCTTCTATTACCGAAATAGAAGATCCTCATCGTTTTCTTCTTCTTTGAGCGGGAAAGGAAAATATTCAAAGTGTCAAGAATATTTTCCACTAAGTATTTATCTGCAGCGGGTACCATCAGCTGATTCCACTATCAGCTGAGTGGTCTTCTTCTGGTCTTTGTCCTTCGGCCATAGACTTCGAATGATCACTTCTTGAATTGCTGCTGATTTGACTTGATTCCTAGAGCTGAGTACGTACTCAGCTGAAGGTTTATGAATATACTTGTACTTCAGCTGAGATACATACTTCAGCTGATTTATTCTTCTTAGCTATTGATCATCAAATCTTATTTACTTAGTCTGTGGACTAACAAATACTATTCGTAGAAATAACACTATGCATAAATAGTTGATTAATAGTAACATTCATCCTAAGAAATGTTATTGTAGGTAATTATATAACCAATTGTTCTAGATCAATTGACACCGCATTTGAGGGTTTGCCTTCAAAATGTATTGAGTTCAAAACTTACTGGGGGTATTCTTCAGAAGATTAAAAAAGAATGTGTGGTTTATTCCCCCCCAAAAGGAGATGTGTTCGAGTTATACATACTGCCCACTTGAATGTAACTGTATAACTTGAACCATTAACTTATTAACTAATCGTTAAAAAAAGGTAATTATAGCCTTACTCTTTTTTCTCCCTCAATCTTATACTCCATTCTTACACTCCCATACACACATTCGTGTTATAAGGGTATTTTTGGAGTGGTTGAATTTATACAAGTTAGGGGTGTGCATGGGGTGGTTTTAGGCTCAAACCGAACCTAATCCGCTAATTTCGGTTTTAGGATTTTCAAACCCAATAGTTTCGGTTTCTAACGGTTTCGGTTTTAACGATTTTTAGCCTTTAACGGTTCGGTTTCGGGTTTAAAACCGAATCCACCTCGTCTTAAACATAGATACATAATTTCATGCACCAATCTTTATTTTTTCAAAATTACATACAAATTTTAGTAATAATATTAACTTACTTCATTAAGTCCAATGTCTAATAACATATTTCAATAATGGATATCATTTTCAGCCCAAAATTCAAACTATAAACGTATTTTGTAGCATATAATAACGATATAAGCATTAATGAACCATAGTAGATGGACTTTCAAATACTTAAATAGGTGAACTTCTATTTAATAAATATAAAAGTAAAAAAATATATATAATATATTAAATATTAGTGAGGCAGTATCTTAATGGGGGCGGTTTTTGGTTAAAACCGAACCGAATCCATCGGTTTTTTCAAAATCTAAAACCAAACCGTCGGTTTTGAAATGGTTTCGGTTTTATCGGTTTGGTTTTGTCGGTTTTAACGGATTGGTTTCAGTTTTTCGATTTTTATGCTCACCCCTAATACACGTAATGTAAATAATCTAATTATTAGCGTGGTTGTTTTTGAATTTTTCTTTTATCATCGAGTACATATTTATTTAAGAAGGAATAAAACCCTTACTAAAAATTAGAATCTTGCAATTTTCAAAATGAATTTTGTTCAAGTTTCTTAATTTTATACCTCACAATTACAAAAAAGAAAAAAATACCAAACGGTTACAATCTAAAACAACCGTCCCAAATACCGTAGGACGATAGTTACTTGTAAAACCTTGTGCGTACGGATATGTATCAAATCCTACTCAATCCACGTCACCATCAGATGCATACATACCACCCCGGCGCATGTTAGAACCGTCAGTCATGATACCGAACATGATTAAAGTTCGGATATGTGTCCTCTCATATTTTATTTCATTTTTTAAATACCATAATATCAATTTTGGATCAAGGTCCAAATGGATAAGCAATAACAATATTATTCAACAATTTTGACTCACATCCTCACCCTCCACGTGTAACAAACTACTCATTCCAAACATCAACGGTCGACATTCATAACTGCAAAATAACACCCGTAGCAGGGAATCATACCCCATTCCCCTGCGCCAATAATACAAAACGAACTGTTGTCACTTTTTAGTTAGTCTCAGTGATCACATCAAGCGAATTCTAGAGAGAGAAAGTAAGAGTTTTAGAGAGAGAGAAATGGTGATGGAAGAAGGAAGTCCGAGAAGTCCAGAGGCGAAGTTAGGGATGTCGGTGGAGGAGCTGTGGGACGTCCAGGAAGCTCAGCTCACACCTACAGAGAAGCTTAACGCTTGTTTCGAGAGTATTCCTGTTTCTGAATTTCCTCATGCTCCGCCTTCACAAGGTATCGATTGCTTGTTAACTTATTAACTTATGGATTTTGATTGATGATTGTACTGATTTCTGATCGAATTGATCCTTATACTCCGTAATTCGTTGATTAAACCCTGTTTGGATATCTCGATTATATATTTTTTTCATCTCAGAGCGCTTTTTTTCTTCTCCAGATGTAAGTTTGATTAACGCTTACTGTCATAATTCATGTCGTATTTACATGATCGGTCTTAGTCTCATAATCACGAAATTTAATCAGTGAGTGTAGTTATGTGCTTCTGATCGTTTCTGATATTATAAAATTTACTTCATATTGACTACGAGACACTTATTGTAATTAATTAATCGAGTAATTGTGTGATTCTGATCGTTCAGGATATTAGAAATTTGACATCATATTGATTTCAGATTATGTCAGATAATTAATTGATTAGACACTTGTCACAGTCTATTGTTTTTTACTGACATGATTGGTGTAGTAACTGCATAATTTAACTAGATGACTCTTAGCTGTGCGCTTTTGATTGGTACCGAGATTAGTAAACTGGCTTCCTAATCAGCACAGATTATATTCCTGTTAAAACAGACGGTTTAATTGTGTTTACACTTTACTGTTAGAAATTCTTAGCCAGTTAGAACTGTTGAACTCAACTGAGTCATAACTCGAGTTAAATTAACCTTAAAATGAAGCTGACTCTTTACTTTGACCCATAAACTCATACATCGACTCATGAGATACTCACTGACTCAGTCGAGCCAACTCAATGAGTTAAAATCATCCAAATGTCAAGCAGTCATAATTTATTTCCTGATGTTTCATTTACTGATTATACCAAATTACCAATCATCTGCAAATTTCAGTAATCGAGATAAAATCAGATGCAAGTTTGGGTGAAGCTGTCCGGTTGCTATCCCAAAATAAAATTCTTAGTGCACCTGTTGTGGATGTCGATGCACCAGAGGATGCAAGTTGGATAGACAGATATCTTGGGATGGTGGAGTTTGCAGGCATTGTTGTCTGGATTCTGCATCAGGTTATTATTTTCTTAAATAATTTATATCTGATATATTCTGCTTCTTAATTACCAAATTATTAATTAAAGTTTAATTTCGCGTTTCATGTACAGTCAGAAAAGAATGATGGGTTAGATGCATCAAACATATTTTCAAGCGCATTAGATTCAGCCAATGGGGTGTCTTCACCAAGATATAGAAGTTCACAGCCTGAATCTCCCAAAACTGCTGGAAACTTTTTTGAGTTGTTAACTTCCTCTGATTTCTATAAAAACACAAAGGTCTATTTCCAACTTTGAGTAAATTACATAAATCGTCCCTGTGGTTGTATGAATTATGGATTTCGTCCCCTCGACTTTTTTCTTACATGTAAACAGTCCCTGGTTTTGAAACTTGTAACATCATTGGTCCCTAATTTCGAAACTTGTAATATCAACGGTCCCTAATTTTGAAATTTGTAACATCAACTTGTAACACGTCTTCTTATTAATTTTCTAATTAGGAACTATGCGTCTAATAAAAAAAGTTGAGGGATGAAATCCATATTTCAAACAAACAACATGGACGATTTATGACATTATGGATTTCGTGCCTCAATTTTTTTTCTTACATGTAAACAATCCCTAATTTGAAACTTGTAACATAATCATTCCCTAATTTTGAAATTTGTACAATCAATGGCCCCTAATTTGAAGCTTGTAAACACGTTTTCAAATTAGTAACCATCATCTGATAAAAAAAGTTAGGGACGAAATCCATATTTCATACAAACCACATGGACGATTTATGTAATTTACTAACTTTTTTATGCAAAATTTTCACGTATTTTGTTTTTCATTTTTCTAAAAAACATTATAAAAACACATGCAGGTTAAAGATATCGTAGGATCATTTCGTTGGGCTCCATTTCTGGCATTGCAGACATCAAACTCGTTTCTGACCATGCTTTTATTGCTCTCAAAATACAGAATGAAAAGTGTCCCTGTAGTTGACCCCGGTGACCAGAAAATAGACAATATCATAACACAATCTGCTGTAATTCACATGTTGGAAGAATGTGCAGATCTCCAATGGTTCAAAAGTTTGGGATCCAAAAATATATGTGAGATTGGTCTTCCCCTAATGAACGCGGATAAAGTTATTAAGGTACTCATTATTATTAATTTATACATTAATCTGGCTTTCATGTTTGACCATTTTGACTGTCGTATATGAACTTTAATCCTTTTTTTTGCAGGTTGATGAGGATGAACCAGTGTTGCAGGCGTTTAGACTTATGAGACAGAAAGGAGTTGGTGGATTACCGGTTGTTAGTGGTGGAAACAAACCGGTTGCTAATATAAGCATCCGGGATATTCAGTTTCTCCTAATTGCCCCAGAAATTTACAAAGATTACAGGTTAGTTTGATATAAACTTTACCAAATATTCCTAACTCTGTCCTAATAAAGGAAACACGAGACACGATGGTCAGGTCATGTTTTAAAAATAATATTTTGTACGGGTCAAAATTGATAATTTTTAGTTCGGTCAAAATGGGTTGGTGGGGTTCTAGTTGACCCGTCTAACAATTTTTGGCTTTTTGCCCTCTTTTAAAATAGATGATCTTCTAGTTGAAAAAGGAATAGTGAGATAATCAGTTCGTAAATACAATCCCAAACATTCCTTAGATTAGAACACTTTAGGAGGTTTTAAATTTGGGTATCCCTGGGGCTAGTTTCAACCAGTTTGACCCGGTCAAAATTGTGATAGAAAATAGGCCAAAATAAATTCTAGTACCAAGTATTTGGGTCCTGAACTATTAAAGGTGACAAAATGGCCGATTTAGTACCCTGAATCACTAATTTGGTCTTGTTTTTTGATATGATTTGCTTCTAATATCGTCAGAAGCACCAACGGAAGTAAGTCAAGTAAGAAAACGTGATCAAATTAATGAGTAATGGTACTAAACCAACAATTTTGTCAAAGATACCATGTTGCACCTTTAACAGTGCAGGGTAGTAAAAGACATATTGAAGGTACTAAAAGGACTAAAAAATACAACCCAAAATTTGACTGCAGATCCATCACAGCAAAGAACTTTGTGACGTCAGTTAAAAAGTATCTAGAGGAGAATCAAAAGGCATCACCTTTAGTAAGTGGGATGGTTACTTGTAAAAAAGACGACACACTAAAAGACGTAATCACAAAACTTGATTCCAAAGAGATTCATCGAATATATGTAGTGGATGAACAAGGGAATCTTGAAGGGTTGATAACACTTAGAGATATAATCTCAAGGATCGTACACGAACCTCGTGGTTATTTTGGTGACTTTTTTGATGGTGTGTTGCCGTTACCTGCCAACAGCCGTGTTTAACCAACTGTATTGAATTGTTGGTGCCCTAAGTTGCCTTTTTTTTAACAAGATACTGTTTTGAGTTTGTGTTATATATTCGAATAAATCAGTTTGATCTGTACCAACTTGATCCTTGTCAACTGAAGTCAGAACTATTAATTTCTTGCTATTTTTTGCCTTACTATACAATTGTACTTTTAGTATTAACATTAGATAAAATCATACACATCAACAATATCCAATTCCATCAAAGAAAGTGATGAATTTTGGGAGGGAATTATTAAGAAAGTTGTAAAGTGGACATTACCAAAACCCACAACCACTTTAGCAACTATGGTTCAACTTTTAATGCATGATAATGAACACAGAAACACTATATATAGGTTACCACATATAAAAGCATCACCAATACATGAACTTATTAACACTATATAAAACTGAGCAAGTCACAAGTTCACAACCTTCAATCAAAACCCTATTTTCTCATTGGGTTTTATGATGTGTGCATGCATAATAACAACCAAAAAACATACCTGCCAAAAGCCACAGCTCCTGAATTCCATCAACCCTAAGAATTTCTTCGTCTCAAATGATTCATAACAACCACTTTCCCTTCGAACAAATCTGACAAATAATTCTCCAAATCATCAGGATAATACTTTATATACTTCCCACCATGTCTTCCACTCTCTAACAAACTCCCAAATCTCCCCATAAAAGCACGATAAGCAGGAAGAACCTTTTCAGATATAGAAATCCTCAGTTCTTCACGAAGCTGTTCATCCGGAACTTTCCAGAGTGTTTGAATCCTGTAAATATCTTCAAAACACGCGTTGAAGTTTTTAAATCTTTCTTTCAGAATCACCCTCGATGCACTACTTGAATTCCCGCCAATTCCTTCATCTTTCAAGAACAGCAATGGTTTCCCCCATGCTGCTCTGAGATAACTCGTGTGCCATTGACGAATTTTACCACGATGTTTACGGATCCATTGATCTCCCATTAGGGTTCTTAGCTCTGATTCTTTGACTTTTTGAATTATGTAATGAATATTATTCATCAAGAATATATACCTCATTGCAGTATCTTCATATAGTCTTGATTTCTCCTCAATGTTTGACTCCAAAGAAGTGATTAGTACCTGCACACGAAGTGCTATAGGGGATATAGAATCGATACAATCACCATTTTCTAGTTGTGAAGGATTTAGGTCATAATTCTCATTTTTTGGTAACAGTATGTTTAATGTGTCACTATAATCCACCAGTAATTTCAGATAATTCATAACGTAACGAGTTATTGGGTGAATATCACCACCTTGTATAGCTCTTGAATTTTCAACTTTTACAGCATTCTCAAATTCGGCAAAGGTACCAACAGCTGCCATGCCTAACTCACTCATAACTCCCTTTGCTTCACTGCAAACTAATTCTCCAGATTCATCTGGGTACAAGGCTTCTAAATCTTGTGAAATATCAACTAGAACTTCATACATGTCAAGAATTCGAAACAGTTTTTCTGAAGATCTTTGACTAACTGCAACTGCTTCACCAAAATTCAACAGTTGCATCACACAGCCTTTAGTTGTTTCAATGAAACAGGTTTCTTGAATAAGTTCTGAACCGTTAAAGATCTGTTCGCATAAACGTTTTTCCCCAATCAGTAGAACCCTAACTACAGCTTTAATAGCTTCAATCCATTTCTTCAATTTTTCATCCAAAATTTTCCATTCAATTCTCTGTACTTCCTCGATACTAAGCCTTTCAACACTCAGAATCGATAAGCATTCATCTAAAACATCACGACGAACATTAGTGTATACCTGACAACACTCCTTTTCATAGCCTGACCTAATCATCCGATCAGCGATGTCATTAAGCTCGTCTATAGCTTCAGGATGGATCAAATCAACACATACATCACCTCCGATGCTTGCACCTCTTTCGTGACGATAACTGCTTCCTTCTGGATCATCGTCATCGCCGACGCTTTCTGATTCCTCTTCAAGTTCGCCGTCGTTCGCCGTAAATGTACGTGAAGCCGAACGGATAGATCCGTACAGCCGATCTGCATCAAGAGGAACTGTGTTACGGATCAATATATGACGAAATTCATCCTCGAGCCTCGACATAGCCAACTGGAGCGCATTCTCAGCTCGATCCATAAGCTCGTCGTCTCCTTCCGATTCAACATTCAGGTGTTCCGTCAACTGTATAATCTGATCAACGGCGCCGAGATACTCCGACGCCTCTTCCGGAGATTCCTCCCACGGCAACGAATTCCCCGACGACGGTTCGCCGGCACCGCCTGAATCATACTGGAGAATAATCTTCTCCGCCTTTTCGAATTGATCGTTAATTTCGCCAACATCGGCACTGGTTCCCATCAAATTGATGTTAGATAAACGATTATCAAATTGAGAAAGGATTAACATCATATCCTCCGTTGCTTTTGTATTCATGTTTAGACTCTTCACAATTTGCTGAGCTGTCGCTAAAACTCTATCTTCTCCTTCGGTTTTCGCCGCCATCACCGGACTTTGTATAAAGCGTCCGTTCTACGGTGGAGGACGGCGAACGAGTGTGTGTTTTTGTGTGTGTGAAGATCGTTGTGTGTGTTTTGTGAGTTATCTTAAAGCAATTGTGAGACGAATCATTTCCTCTTCCCACCCACTGTGTGCGATTGTGTTCCGGGATTCCTTTCCTTTTTGGCCGGCCTCAACGGTGTATCGTCACAATTTGCTTAATGCGCAATTATACAACTATTATATATGTACATAAATAAAATAAATAATATAATTAAATTAAGTCTTTCCGAAAATTCATCAAATTCTATTTTACACTGAACAAATGTCCTCTATTTTAGATTGAAAGGCAAATATTATAGGATTAATATATTATATTTTTAAGGTTTTTTTTTTTTTAAGTGCTCTTAGATTTACATTAAATTTATTTACGGAAGGATTTGAACTCATGATCTATGAATAACGCCAAATTAAACACCAATATCATTAGGCTACACCAAATTAACCCACTTGTTTTTAGATAATTTGCTTGATTATTTATATCGTTAATAAACTAAAAATATACTAATATTTCTTTTATCATCAAAACAGGTCGTTTAAAACTTAGAATCTAACTTACTTAAAGAATCATCTCTGCAATACAGTATATTTGTTATTTAATGACACTCAAGTTTTAAAGTTCATTTCCAGCTTATACTATTTCCCTTATGCAATATTTTATGGCTTGTATTTTTATTTATTGTTTAATTATGTTAAATTATAAAGATCCATAGAAACTTAATAAATTGCTTTCTGAAAGAGAATTGATATTACTATCACAACTTTTAATGGTTATACCACATAGTACAAGTTTCACAGATAACTGTATAAGTATATTAAATATTGAATGTGGTACATACATTAAAAATTATGGTAAGAAAATCACCCCTTTTCTGAAAACGTTGTGACATTTTAAAAGATATGAGATATTTATATTGTTCTTTTTGTTAGTAAGTTTAGGTTACATAAATACATTATATTTTTTTTTTATGGAGGATGGCGTGGATGTTGCGCAACCAGATCCAATCCTCCAAGCTAATTACAACCAATGAATTACATAATTTATTTGTAAACATTTTAATAGTTTTGAACATCCGCTTTTGCTGAGTTCGCATGCCAAAAGTTCAATTTAAGTTTTATGTAATATTTTTTAATGGGTTTTATGAAACATTAATAATTTATACAACAATGGTTGGTTCAGGGTTTTAAACATACAGTATTTTAGTTGATATTCTTTTTATATACCTAAAAGTATGTACGTAGTATTTTAGATTAGTATCTAAGGTGGTCCCTTTAGACAATCAAATTATCTTGTTTCATCTTATAAAACATTTTATTATGGTGTATGTTTTTGAATTCTAATGTGGGCCACGTAGCATTTCATAATGTATATGTGTGTCTGGTTTGATAATTACTTATAAAATAAAATAATTATTAAAAGGAAATTTAATTAACAAGTTATAACCTCAACTAAAATATGGGAGTCAATACTAATGAAAAAAAGTCAGGTGTATTTAGCCATTTTGTAACTTGACAGTTATTATAAATTTGACTAGTTTCATAGAATTAATAATCAAACGTTTAAGTCATAAATAGATACATATGGTTTTATACGATTTCATTTTCATAAATAGATACATAGTTCGGTTACATGTTATTTGAATTTTTCGAGTAAGGTTTTATGTAAATTTAACCCAAAGCTTGTAGCTTAGTGGTTAAGGTGCCGTTAAAAAAAAGGTTATACTTCTATGTAAATTTCATTTTTAATACCGGATAATTTTTAATTTAAATATCTACACGAATATATAATAGTTACCAATTTAAAGCTCCGCTCATCTCTTTTTAAGGAGAACACAACCTATAGATTATTTATTGAGAAATGATATTTAGTCCTATCATTTAGATCTACTTATAGACATACCAACTTGATAGGATTAGGGGTGTTCAAAACCGGGTACCCGGAAATCCGGTACCCTAAAACCGGGTACCCGAAAGTTCGGGTAGTGGATTTAGGTACCCGTATCAGTACCCGAATTTTCGGGTACCTGATTTTCGGATACCCGTTTTCGGGTACCCGGAAATATAATTTCTTTGTCACAAAAATTACATAAATGGAAGTCGCCATTGTTTATATATTTAATTTCTTTAAATCTTATTAATAAATTTGTTATTAAAAATTTACGCTAGATTTTCTTTAAAGAAAAATCGTTACCAGTAATGAATCTGACCAAATCTTTAAAGACATCGTTGATTCAAAACCATGATTCAACGACGGAGGTGTGAATTAGATGGTTTGTACGTGAGAATTGAGATAGGGTTTTAAATTTTAGACATTTGTCAAAATGAGCCAAGCGTATGCCCATATCTAATGATAATTAATGTCTAATAATAATATAAAAAATATATAAAAATAAGTTGGAAAAATAAAATTCGGGTACCGGGTACCTAATTACCCAGTTTTTTTAGAAAACCACTACCCGTATTTGATACCCAGAAACCGGTTACCCGAAATCCGGGTATCCGGATTTTCGGGTACCCGGATTTTCGGGTATCCGGATTTCGGATATCGGATATTTTTTCGGGTACCCATTTTTTCGGTTATTTTTGAACACCCCTAGATAGGATGACATGTGTATTCTACTAATTCTCTCTCCTAATATTATCCCTTGATTTTGACACGTGTCTTCATCTAATGAGTAGGTTTAAATATCATTACTCTTATTTATTATCTTCTCTACTACGGAGTATTTAACATTTTATGAATCAGATTGAACAAACATGCCCTTTTGACCTATTCCATTTGTCGGATTCTTTTAACCCCCTTCCTATAATTACATCATCAGTTTGCCATGTTTAAGCCAAATTAGGTCCTAAGGCCAAAACATTGGCTAAGCCAAAATCAACCCCAACTACAAAGAAAAGCCAATTTCACCGATCCCAACCTATTATCAAACGGACCTATCATAATTTTTAAATGATTGAAGTTTTAGTTTGTCATTATAATCAACTTATATTTTTAACGAGGAACATCCTTCATTTGCCATGTTTAGCCAAATTTGGTCCCAAGGCCAAAGCATTGGCTACGCCAAAATCGATCCCAACAAGAAAGAAAAGCCAACTTAACTGTCCTAAATTATTATCAAACTGACTTACCATAATTTCTAAATGATTGAAGTTTTAGTTTATCCTTATAACTAACTTATATTTATAATGACAAATATTTGTTCACACTTCATAACATATTTGCAAGAATAGACATTATGTTTAAATTTAAAAAATTACTATTCATATACTTTATATTTATTCTGATAATTTAGGCTGTATAAAGATGATGTTAAGACTAGCTAACTAATCTACTTATGAAATGTTGGTTTTGTCGGAATTTAATTTCGTATTTTTAGAATAATTGTTATTAATTTTTTAATTATAGAATCATAATTAAGATATAGAGTAATAATTAGACAATTTTTTCATGTAACGTCAAAAAGGCAGACATCTTGCAAGATAGCAGTATCAGACGAACTCCTGCTCCACAGTCCACACCAAGAGATCTCACACTCGATCGATCGGAAAATTGGAAGCAGGTGCCGGCAATGGAGGTGGAATTGAATGCGATGTTAACTGATCTCCAAAATCTCAAGACTTCATTGTCGGATCCATCTCACCAGGCTTCAATCGATCAAGTAAATCTCTAAAAAATTGAACTAATTGATTCCTTGATTCGTGTGTAGCCTGTTTGTTCCTTATAATGTTTGGTTGGAATCGATCAATCCGGTGGTGTTTTCGTGTTAAAAATGTTGCAAATCAAGTGGTTTGGTTAATATCGATGCTTACAAAACCCTAAATTTATACTTAGGATTTTAGGTTTTTCATTAATCAGCTGATGAATGATCTTTTGGATCGGAGTAGCACAAATTTTTAACTCGTGGCTATTCAATTTCGCTGCTTGTGTGAAATTAGTGGTACTTTTCGGTTGATCAATTGCTTGATTGTTGTTTCTGTCAGTTATTTATTAATCACACTGACTTAATCGATACTCACTGCCTTTTAAGAAATTTAGGGTTTATAAATGGTTCTGCTATCAAAGTATCAGATCAATAGACAGAACAAGAACTAGAATTATGAACTTTATATTCTTGTTACATGCTACCTTGGGTATCAATCATGACTTTTGTGTTGGCAGATTCAGCTGCGTGTAGAAAATCTCGCCAGTCTTGCAATAACTGGACCAACTCGTCGTTCAAAAGTCAAGGTTTGTCTATACATATACCAGATGCAGCTAATTTTTAATAAAATGTTGTTTTTTTATTAGTAAATTAATAGTATTATTGATTTAATTTCAGGATATGAGTGCTGAGGTTGTAGATAGCAATCCTTATAGCAGACTCATGGCACTGCAAAGGATGGGTATTGTGGAGAATTATGAAAGAATACGTGACTTTTCAGTTGCCATAGTTGTCTGTACTGAATCCATTTTACTTTTTAATTGTTTATTATTTTATCGTTCTTTGAGCTAAATTATAACTAATATTACAATTAAAAAATATAGTATTAAATTTATCAATTTTTTGAGGCTTATCAGCTTATGTATTGTTACATCATTTTTGTATATAGCATATTGGAACCCTAATTTTGATTATAATTTTGATATAATGTTTATTTTACAGGGTATTGGTGGGGTTGGGAGTGTTGCTGCTGAAATGCTTACAAGATGTGGTATAGGCCGTCTTTTGTTGTATGACTATGATACAGTGGAATTGGCCAACATGAATAGGCTATTTTTTCGTCCTGAACAGGTGTGATTAAAATTAATTATTAAATCATTAAAATAATCTTTATTTTCCCGTCTTTCTTTTTAAGAATGTAAAGCACTTTCGTATAACATTTTATATTTTCTCAGGTTGGTATGACCAAAACTGATGCTGCTGTCCAAACTTTATCAGAAATAAATCCAGATGTTGTTCTTGAGGTAATATTTAATACTATTACTTTTCTAATCAACTAATTCCATTAAGAAAATTGATTAATGTTATTGTATTCTTTTTATTTTATTTTTTCCGACTTTTTCCGAATGTTTATTCTTTATTCTATATTTTTCAGAGTTTTACCCTGAATATAACAACAGTGCAAGGGTTTGAAACTTTTGTTGCAAGTCTCACAAACAAATCTTTTCGTAAAGAGAAAGAAGGCACTGGTGTTGATCTTGTTTTGAGCTGTGTGGATAATTATGAAGCAAGAATGGTTGTAAATCAGGTATTAGATTTTTATTTTATATTTTTCTAATGGATTATTAATATTTTTTAAGTTACTTCTAGTGCTTAATTTTGTTAATTAATTTTCCCAGGCTTGCAATGAACTTAATCAAACTTGGATGGAGTCTGGTAAGTAAATGAATTTGACTTCCAATTATTAGCATACATGTGTCCATATTATGCACTAATGGATGAAATTGTTTATTTATTCTGGATAAATGGTTCCCAAAATCTATATTTAAATATATAAGTTCCAGTTTCTTTTCTATTAAATTTCTTTTTCTTGAGGATTTTGGTTTTTCTACAGGTGTATCTGAGGATGCTGTTTCTGGTCATATACAGTTATTAATTCCTGGAGAAACTGCTTGTTTTGCTTGTGCACCTCCTTTGGTAAGTGTCATTAAATTAACTACTTTACATTTTCACTTTTTTCTTTTAATATTAAATACTCTATGTAGCCAATATTTGAGGATTTTATTTTATTTTATTTTATTCTGTTGATTAGGTTGTTGCATCTGGGGTGGATGAACGTACACTTAAGCGTGAAGGTGTTTGTGCTGCATCTTTGCCCACTACTATGGTCAGTGACACTTTTTGTTTAAACTTTTTTTTATATAAATATTTAGCATGTCAAATATGTATTCCAAAAAGTATATTGTGATATTAAATTATTAAATTTTAATATTCGTCTTGAATAAAATGATTTAGGAGTTTTTTGTGCTTTATGATACATTCTAGGTAATTTTCGACTTGTTTTCTTTTAAGCTTAGAATAATTATTTATTTATATTATTTTAGGGGGTTGTTGCTGGGCTTTTAGTTCAAAACACACTGAAATTCTTGCTGAAATTTGGGCAAGTTTCACCATACTTGGTAAAGATTCCACAACTCTCTCTCTCTCTATCTCTCTCACACACACACACACACCATAAATTAATCATTTTCTGCATTAATTATATTAAGTCTGTTTAATATGAGCAGTAATAATGCGTACATTTTTTTTATTAACATATATTTGCTTACATTATAAATATCAGGGATATAATGCTCTAAAAGATTACTTCCCAACAATGGCAATGAAGCCAAACCCTCAATGTTCAAACGGTCCTTGCCTAGAACGTCAGGTAAATTAATTAATACAATCCTCTAAATCATCTTATTCATAAAGTTAGATTAAAAATTCAAACAATAGTTTTTGTAATCATATTTGACAAACTTAATTTTTTTAACAAAACGTGTTTTGGATCAAACCGACCCGTACATGTTTTGACCCATTACTCAACCCGTTTGACCCGTGCAGAAAGAATACATGTTGATAAAGCCTGCAAGGGATGCTGCTGCAAAAGCAAAGATGGAGGAAGAACTAGCAACAATAGAGATCCCAATTCATGCAGATAATGAATGGAATATTAGGTATAATTAATTCACAACTTTCATTTCATGATATTTATTTGAATTTAAATATGGTATATTTTTTGGTTTACAGTGTTGTTGATGATGATGAGGTTGATGTCACAAATGGCCAAACTTCAGGTTAAATTTTCAATAAATCATTTTGTTTATGCCATTTGATTTATTAGAGATAATAAAAAGATAACCAAAAATCAATGTATTTATAAGTTAATGATGATGTAATTTGTGATGATTTCAGATGCACTTCCAGAAGGTCTTGTTCATGAGCTTCCAACTGCAGATGCATATCAGCAGCCAACTGTCTCAAAACAAACAGTTGACACTGTAACTATAGATGATCTTGAAGATCTCAAAAGGCAACTTGAGGCCCTTAATGCCTAATACTTAAAAATATACATTATAATTTACAAATTTACTGACTAGAATTTTGGCCAATTCCTAATTTTCGTCTAGGAACTTGTTTTAATTTATATCAACTTTTGGGATTTACAACATTTTACTTGATCTTTTATAAATTGGTACTACATGGGACAATTTGCACAAGTTAAATGGATCAATTGACCATTTTAGGTCATTTGGACAAAAAAAATAAGGGTATTATTGTCATTTTTAAATGGAAGAAAAAAATCAATTATTTTAACCACTATCAACTAGATATATTGAGTTAGCCATTATTTTATCTACGTGGCAAAGGATAACATAAAATAAAATAGGGTTAATGCATCATATTTTTGGAATAAATTCAATTTAGTCAATTGTATTTTTTGAAAAAAAATTCTTAAATAATGATGGTAACATGTTGTTAACAAGTTGTAGGTCACTCACATGACCTAATTGTATATTTTTAAAAAGTTTGATGTTCAATAATTATAATCGTATATTACAATAATCTTAAAAAAACAATTTTGATAACTACATAATGCGTTAGCCTATAGGTATGTTTGATATCAAACTTTTTTGAAACTTTTCAAAGCTTTTAATTTTTTATTTTAAATTAAAAACCTTCTATTAAAGTAAAATTTATGTTTCATTGCGAGAGTTCTTAACTTTTATTTTAAATAAAAAAAGTTAAAATAAAAAGCTACTTATAGTAGTTTTTAAAAGGAGTTAGAGCTTTTAAAACGAAAATTAACATAACATCCTTAAATAATTAAATTCTCTCCGTATTTAACCCCCTTCATATATAATTTTACGTTTTATATTTCCGGGTTCAACTACTTCACAGAACATCAATTTTCTACAAATAAAAGATTCAGCTTCTAAATGTAAATAAAATTTCAAACTTTCAACTGCTAACTAATTTTGACAAACATATATATTATCTCATTAATCTTTTCACAATTTGGCCAAATACATTTGTTCTGTGGTTATCTTAGTAATTTTCGAAAAATACTATTTTTTGTTAATTTTTCTGCATAATCACAATTCTAGCAATGTGGTAAAAAAAAAAGAAAGAAAATGAAAGTAGATGATAAGTTTAAAAAAGAGTGGACACGTAACATTATGTTATTATTAGGATGCTGAACAATATACATCATTATTCTAAAATATTTTAACATGAAGAGGTATATGACCAGATTACTCTTCATGGCCATGACCAGATTAGAGCTTCGGGTGTAGTGGCGAGAGGGGGGTCCGCCGGACGCCACGCGGGCTCGCCGGCTCCGCCACGGCACCGCCCGCTACGCGAGCGGCCCCTTGCGCCGGACGACCGACGATTCCAACGACCCAATCAGCGATCGACACGTGGCACTAGCCGTTGCAACGGCTAGTTTGCAGAAAAAATTAATTAATTTTTTTTTAAATAAACCTATTATAAATAACCCATTTAACCTTTACATTTTTTCACACCATCTCTTACACTTTCACTCTCTAACTCTCTACAATTTCTTACCCTTTCACTCTCAAAACCTCTCCAAAATGTCTCAACCACCACACCCCGATTGGATGAACGGTATTTTCGGATGGGGAGGTTCCGGCTCATCGCCGTCCAACCCGTCAACACCTTCGTCCCAACAATCGGTATCGTCCACCCAAAACACCGTGATGCCGACATTTTCCCAAGAGCAATACAACCACTTTATGCTTCAACAACAATTTCAAAACCTTCAACAACAACCACAACAATTTCAACCCCCTCCTCAAATGTGGTCACAACACCAATGGGCACAACCACAATCTTTTCAACAAAACCAACCCCCTCAAGACACCGACGCCGTTGAAAAGGCGAGACGTAAGGGGAAAAAAGTTGCCGTCAACTTAAGTCG
This sequence comes from Calendula officinalis, assembly GCA_963853835.1. Lineage (NCBI taxonomy): Eukaryota > Viridiplantae > Streptophyta > Magnoliopsida > Asterales > Asteraceae > Calendula > Calendula officinalis. The sequence continues at coordinate 16,633,444 of OY970829.1, read as the reverse complement.
GAAGGTCATGCGTTGGGACGCCGCCGAAGAAGTTTTATTGGCGGAGTGTTGGGTTTGCGTTGCCGAGGACCGCGAAAAGGGCGCCGACCAATCGGATGAATGTTTTTGGAACAAAATCCTTGTTGAGTTCAACAAGGATGTTGGTACGCCGCGTACCAAAGACATGTTGACGGGGAAGTGGTCGACCTTAAATGGTAATTGTCAAAAATTCAACGGTATCTACAAACGTCTACAACGTACAAGCCGAAGCGGTGAAAATGAGGTTGACTTTATGGCCCGTGTCCGACAAGCGTACCGTGACGAGTCGGCGGCAAAAAAACAATTTAACAACGAAGGTGCGTGGGAAGTTTTGCGCCACTGCTCGAAATGGGACGCCCCCGAACCCATTTCGCTCTCCGATAACGAAGAACTTTTCGGGGAAGATACGAGACCACGTCCGGCGGGAAAGTCTCGTAAAGCAAAGAAAAGTAGGTCGGAAAGTTCATCCGGCGCTAACACCGCCGGAAGTGCCGCACCGCCGGACCTTGGCGAGGCTTTGATGGCCGAGTTTAGGCGGAAAAGTGAAGCCGCTCAATCCGCTTACGCAAGGGCAAAGGCGCGGGATGACCGGTTCGAGCGGTTGGAAGAATTGCGATTCCTAAGCACTAACACCCACGGTTTGGGGCGCGAAGATAAGGCGAGAATCATCAAAGAAAAAAAGGCGATCCGCGAAAAATACCCCGTCGACGAAGATGACTTTGACGTGGACGACGAGTAGTTTTTTTTTTTGTTTAATTTTCGTTTTTTTTTTCCTAATTTTCGGTATTTTTTTTTAATTTTTTCGGTATTTTTTTTTTATTTTTTAGGTTTTTTTATTTTGTATTGTGTAATATTTGTTTTAATGAAGTATTATGTTTTTAAAAAAAGAAAAAAGAAAAAAAGGGTGGTGGGGTCCAAATGGCTTAAGTGATGATAGATGGGATATTTGGGGGTTTTGAATGTGAAATGTGAAATGGTGATGTGACGAATAGGTGGCGCAGAGGTGGCGAAGTGGCTTAAGCCACCACACCCCTTGCTCTTACTACACAAATATGTCAAGAACACCATCCTAGGGCATATATGTCTTGTCAATTGTCATAAATCATAATACCGAGTTTGTGCAGGTCATTTTGCACGAGTAGAAAGGGCATTTTCGGAATTCCCTAACGGGTTCTATAATTTCTATATCACCATGGTCTCCACTCTCCACCTTTGATTAATCAAGATATCTGTAGAGCTATTTTTCTTTCTTTTTATGAGGTAAATATGTAAAAAGAATATTGTAATTAACAACTTTTAATAATATTCGTATCAACTTACATTTCAGTTTTTACCAAATTAATGTTACAGTAGTTAACATTTCAAATGACACACTCATGCCAAAACAATACCTCTTCACTTAATCTTTTATACACACACAAAATATTACTCCCTCCGTCCTTAAATAAAGTTCTCATTTCACCTTCAAATTTTGTCCCTAAATAAAGTTCTCATTTCTCAAACTTAAGGGACCCACTTAATATTTTAAAATTATTACCAATACTTTCACCACTAACTATCTCTTAAAACACTTTCTCTCTCCAATCAAACCTTATATTTTAATCAAAAGTAATACCAAATACCCACCATTAACTATCTCCTAAAATGATGTGCCCAACACAAATGGGAACTTTATTTAGGGACGGAGGGGGTAATACCTAAAAAAATTACCCTCTCTTTCGTCACCTTTCACTTCAACCGAAGGGGACGTGCTAATGGTGTCAATTTAGCAACGCCTAAAAGGAAGGCACCATTGACACTGGTATAATGTTATACTCCAAATAGAGGTTGATTGAAACTTTGAATGTGTGTTTTCAAATAATTTTATGATCCTAAACAATCGATCAGTTCATTTGAGTGACAACTATAGACTTTGTTGTTGACATTCCATTCGACTTTGTCATGATTGTTTACTTAATTGTTTAAGAGTTTAAAAATATATATCAATGCAAAAAAGCAATATTACACTATAAAACCCACTTTTAATACTAATTTTTAAAATATAAATTGTGTATATTATATGAAATTTATTATTTGTTTTATACTGATACCCACAATTTAAAATCTATTGTAGTTTACTCTCCCATCAAACTCGTGCTGATTAATTGTAGCTGATATTGAAATAAACCAGATTGTTGTAAATCCCTTTTTCACTTATTTAGATATTTAAGATTAGGATTTTGCTATATGGGGTAAATGATAACAAATACTTCCTCCGATTCAAAATACGTGCTACACTTTTAACGGTTTTTGAGGTAAAAAATTATAATGATGGTTAAATTAAATTAATTGAATGGTTAGTGGATAGTGGGTCCCACACCTTTTGAATTAAGTGGGAATAATGATGTTTAAAAGTAAAAAGTAAGGGTAAATGAGTCATTTCACTTTATTAAGGTAGATAGTTAGTAGGTGTGGGTCATACTATTTTTTGCCAAATAAGGTAATTTTTCAAAGTGTATCACTTATTTTGAATTACCCATATAAGAAAAATGTAGCACTTATTTTGAATCGGATGAAGTACTACCTCTGTATCAATTTGATACATTTGAAGATACGCGGTTTTTGAGGCAAAAGATTAAACTGTAGTTTAAGATAGATTAAAGTGGATAGTTAGTGGAGAATGAGTCCCACATCTTTTGAATAAAGTGATATTAATGATGTTTAAAAGTAAAAGTAAGAGTAAAAGTGTAATTTTATATTATTAAAGTACATAGTTAGTGAACAAAGGGTCCCATTTTTTTTTACCAAATAATGTATTTATAAAAGTGTATCACTTATTTTGTTTCACCCTTAACTAGAAAGTGTATCACTTATTTTGATACGAAGATAATAAATATCTTTATACCCTTATATTTAATATATAAAACTACTCCATTTCAGTGATTGTGAATGTAAAATTGATTTAACATAATAATATTAATTACCCAAGGCTTGTAGTCTAGTGGTATCTAAGAAGGTTTTAAGGTGTTGCCCATGACCTATTGATCATGGGTTCAAGTTCCGTCGTGGACAAAAAAGGTGGAAGGTTCGAGGGAAGGCATACTGCCCCTTGTGGATGTCACTGTCTAGGCTCGAACCACTAACTTACTAACTAGTCGTTCAAAAAAAAAAACATAATAATATTAATTAATTACTTATGAATATTATTTTATATCGATTAAAGAATATTTAAATATTAAATGTTTATTAGCCACTTTTGATAATAATAATAAAAAAAGATTTTGCTAATTATAACCGGGCAATGGTTAAGAAAAAAAATTAAAGCTTAAATTTACTGTAAATTAATCATAAATAAAAATCACCCACTGAATTTCGTAAAAGTGATTATGCTTCAAGATTTATAATTAGTTACCTTAAGTCTTTAACTATAAGGACATCAAAACCTATTAAAAAATAGGTTTATATACATTGATTAGCAAAAGCCATTAAAAAATCTTCTCCTATATATGCAGGTAGACCCGATTTGTATTCGACACATCATCACTTTGCACGATTCTGATTGGTCCTTTAATCCAGGTGTAATTCAGCCATTCGTCCACTGTTTTCAGCACAAATCTTCACAATACAGCATGTGACTCTCTTTCGATTTTGGATCAACTCATCCTCAACCCTATTTCTCCGCCGTATCGTGTCCGCCGCAACAACAGTGCAACCACCGGAACCAATTCCTGTTTACGTTACTCTTCCACCCTCACCAATCGCATGTTCCTTTTTCTACCAGTTGATCTATCCAATTCTTCAATTTCTCAATTTAGAGTTCCAGTTCATAATCTCAAGTTAGGATTTCCAATTTCAAAATCCCCAGAATCATTCATATACACAATTGCTACTGCTTTCTGCAAATTAAACAGTCAAAATCGTTCATATAAACATCAACTCAATTTCTGCATTACATTCATAGAGTTTCTATGTTCAGGTAATATCCACCGACGGAAGAACATTCAAAGAGTCGCTTCTGTTATTGGTTCGCCGATTAAACCCTAGGCTAAATACGGATTTTTTGTATTTCTGATTTTGATTTCTCCCCGTCGTGTCTTTTACCATCATCAATCGATTCATTCTCTTTCTAGGGTTTCTTCAATAGTTGGTGTTTATTAATCGATTAAAATTTTCTTATTCTAAAAGTGGTCAACTTAATTGCAATTTATGAAAATCTTGCAGACTCTTACTCCATATTTGCAATCAGCAGCTGCAAAAGCTATGATTAAAGTCGTAGATTTTGAATCTAAAAAATCCTTGAAATAGATCATCGAGTCAAGAAAATCAAGAACAAGCTTCTCAATGGAACTTTGGAAGACTGCTTTCATGGATGCTTGTGAAATAACTTATCTTGCTCGATCTGTGTGGTACCAGTGCTTTCTAAATTGGTTAACAATTTCTCACTCTATTATACCAACTTATTTTAATAATTTTTTTAGATGCTGCTATGTTCAATGCAATTCTTTTGTGAATTTGCTGATGATGTTCCAACTGATCGTGTACCCAATTAGCAATGCAAGAGTTCTTCCTATATCATTAGGAAAATGAAGTTTTGGGGCTGGTGCACAATTAAAAATTGTTTTGAGTTAATTTGTGTTAAACATAGCGTTTTAACAAATTATATTTATTAAATGTGTATTTTTTTTTGGTCAAATACAGACAGGAAACTGGCCAAGGTGGTTAACTGATCTATTTGGCATTGATGATGACGAAAATGATGTTGCCTCATTTAAATCTTTTCATCTTCTAAACGCATTGAGTGACATCATGATTCTTCCATCCAATAATCCCAAGTTGAACTACCAAATGTTAAACATATTAATTCTATCACTAATATGGTTTTTGATGATTATTTTTTATTCCTTTAGTGCAAGAAACATCATGTGCGTTTTTACACACGCTTAAACGGTTATGTTATAAAGATTATGTATCATCTATTTTTCTATCAGTACTCTGGCGTTCCATGTTTTAAAGGCGGTCCTTGAACAATACAGAACTTAAGAAAACGATTTAACTCGAGTATAATTCACAACTCACACACACTTGAGGTGTATTTTCCATAACTCAAATCGCATATTTCTTGCAGCAATTTGTGTTCTTGGTGATTTTCTTGATTAGCAGCTGCAGCGGTGCTTCGAGAAGGCATCTATATGATTATTAACAAAGGGTTACTAACTTGGATTGTTTTGGTTCTGGCTCCAAACGGGCCAGCTGACCCGTTTGACTTTTTTCCAACTTTTTTCAAACTAATCTTTCTATTGAATGATTTAAGAGTTTTATATGTTAAAATACATTACATGCAATTTTTAACATGTTCTTTGTCTTAATTTTTAATTGTTTTTTAGTTGGCCTATTTGTAATCATTATTCAGTATGTAATCGGAATTCTTGGCTGCAGCATACATCGCTTTTCCTTTTTTTAATTTAAACAAACTATGTTCATTCTTTAAAATTATTGCATACATGTAACGATTATTTAAATATGTTTTTTTTGAAATAATTGATTCATGGAAATTACGGTTTAACCAACTGATGTATGCACATTAGGGCTGCATAACGATTATTTACTATATTTATTTCTTAAAATTCTTTTTATTGGTATTTTCTTTTTTATTTCTCGAAGCATGCCCGCCCAATCGGGCTGGCTATGAAGCTAGTAGGTTTATATATAGACGTACAATATGGCTCCTTTTGCCACCTCTTCTCATTCTTCTCTATCAAACATATGGAAAATCATCAGAAGGAATTACAACTTCTCCCAGTACCATGCACCCCACCCTCCTACTCACGTGCCTCACCATGGCCGTCCGATCTCATGACTTTCCTATCAGACGACCTCGAATATCCATCGGATGGTGGTTCCTTCCCTGGACCTCCAGCTCTCCATTAGTCTCCGGCCAATCAAACCACCGCTTGCGGCGGAGATAATGAAATGGCGAGCGACGGATCATATTCAGATGGCGGCGATGGGGAGGGCGTACGCCGAGCGCGTGATGGAGATGACGCGGCGGGAAATAGAGATGGCGAGGTCGGAATTCGCACGTGCAAGGCAGATGTTGGAGAGGGCACGTGCGGAGGTAGAGAGGGTGGAGAAGATGAAGGAAATGGCCACGCGCCAAGTTGATTCGTGTATGGAAATTACTTGTCAAGCTTGTAGAAGAAAATTTAGACCTTAATTAATTAATATACGTTTCTCTTAATCTTATTATTATTATTATTACCAATTTAATTCTCACTTGAATAACCATCTTATCTTAGTTAACAATATGCAATTGATTTTATTCTAATCAGTTTTCATGAAAATAAATCTTGGGTGGTCAGGGAATAAGTCCGAAAACAACTACATAATTGTATTTCAGTTAGGCCGAGATGCATCTTAGTCAAAACCTACCATTGCCGGATGGAAAATATTATGACCTAAAATTTTTCATATACAAAAATATTGCTTATGGCCTAATATTACGTACATATCATTTCAAAATTTTGAAATTCTCATATGTATCTTTTTACATAATTTAATATTATTTAAATCTTTTAAAATTATAATATAAAAACATAAATCTTGTTATAAATTAATGGTAAAATACCTTAAATACCCTTAAACCTTCATTATGTGACTTAACATTCATTCACATAAATCATGCAACGGTTCAATTCCTTTTGTCGCTCGATATTCAGTTCGTCATTGTATGATTGCGACTTAGACTCATATTTTATTCACTGTGCGATTAATCCTATCAAGGGTAAGATTAAATACTATCGAAGGTATGTGCATAATACCGATTAGGTTTTAGCTTCATTGTGCGATTGTATTTAAGTTGTTCTTCTTGGTTTCTTTCTATTGCTCCATTCTATTGTTGCATACAAACCAACAATTTGTTCAATTGTTATAAATTGATTCAGTAGCAAAATTATTTTAAGTAAAATGATATATGTGAGAATTTTAAGGTTTTAGAAGTATAAATATCTAACAATGTTTGCAAAAACATATATATAATATTGAAAAATTATAACGATATATATGAAATTATCCCTAACTTTTTTCACTCAGTCAATTGCAAAAACTTGTATTGTTTTTGTTTTCAGATTCTTAGTAGAGTATTAGCATATTACATGCGTAAATCAACAAATATATTATCATCTTTCATTTCTATTATAGATCCGATTTGTAATACTCAGACAATATTTAAACTTGTCAATTTTGTTATATAGATATTCTAGTTTCTGACCCGTGAAAAATCACGGGTTATCGTTAAATTTGCTGAAAGTAAGTATTATAGTATACAAATATGAAATGTGAAAACCTATGTACTTCGTATAAGATAATGAGGGTATAGTTCACATTACAAGTATATGTTGTTCACATTATATAAACAATTATCAATGATCTTATAATGAAGATATGATAAAAAATAAAAATTTAAATTAGTACTCTTGAAATAGAATAACAAATAAAAGGAAACAAAGAATCAAATAACAAATTTAAAGAAAGTATTTAATATTTAAAACATCAAGATAAATTTCTAAACACTTCTTTGAATACAATATTTGATGTTTTATTTGTTTGATCTCCATCTTTATCTTCTATTAAAATCTTCAGTCCTTGTCTGCTTCTTACTCTTTACTCTGGATAAGGCTACATATAGCTGACCGGAAAAAACAGGCTCTCTCAAATACAGACCAGCTTTCGACAATGATTGTCCTTGACTTTTATTTATTGTCATAACAAAACAAATAGAAAGTGAAAATTGCCGTCCTTTTAAAACTTAAACAGAATATTGGTGTCATAAGGCGTCAAAGATAATCTAGAAATAAAAGTACGATATCCAACATTTTTTCCAGATATAACATGTGCTTCTATACACTGGTACCCATAGCGACAATCTGAAGTCTAGTACCATTGCATAGACCATGGTCAATGTTTCTTAATAACATGACTAGAACTCTAACTTTTAAAATTAACTGATGATTTTTTCAATCCACTTACTTTAATACCATTAAGCATAACTGGTGAGTATAAATTTTCATCAAATGTTCATTCAAAAACTCTTCGGTACAAATGGTATCCTAACTTAAATATTCCTTGGCTTCTACAGGGAAAATTGATAAAAATCGATCATTAATATCTTTAACTACTTCATTTTTAGGTGTAAGTATTGCTCTTTTTTTAAAATAGCTAGGAGTATATATGTTTTTGAGGAATGAAGGATAAACAAAATTAATCAACGAACTCAACGGGTCTAAAGATTTAAAAATTAGAAGATCATGATGAATATCAATAATTTCATTTCCATCGTTTGTTCCACCAATTTTGCCTTCCCCAATATCCAAAAGCCAATTTGCAAATGATGTGGTTTCTTCAATATCAGCTATATCACTTTCTACTGTCAACCTCATGTTTTTTGTTAACTTTTTCACTTTACAAAATTCCCATATATACGAAGAACCAAGGTTCTAAAAGAAAAAAGGCGCGGTGTGGCGGCACCATCAAGCCTTGAGCATGGCGAGTCATGTCGAGTCATGGCGTTTTTCAAGGCGTGACTTAAGGCGGCAAATGTTTTAATATATATGTATATCAAATTCAAAAATAATTATATCCCTATTGATTTACATGATTTTCATATGTGAAGTTTATAAAAACAACGTTAAATCTAAATTTATAATGTAACACCCGTATTTTTAAAACATCGTTTAAATCATTTAAAACACATTTTCCCAATATCTGACATATTGTCCAAAATACAGTTTAACAAAAACTTTAAAACTTATATCAGAGTTTACAAAAATACGGTGTCACCGAGTATATCAAAACCATAGGCAACGGGATCTACCTATTAGCTCCCGAGCTAAACATCTCTAGGCCACTTCTAGTGCAACCTTCTATCACTTCAAACATGTACCTGAGTACATAGCCACAAAACAAACGTAGTATGTGAGACAAAATAGCCTCGTGAGATACATGAGTTTTAGACCCCAATAATAGTCATTTCATAAATATATAAACATATATATAAACTACATAAATACCGTCTAGTCACCCTTTTGTGACTCTAGCTACTTTGCTTTCCTAGCAAACATATCTAGTACCTAAACGTATAGGTACCAGAAGCCCAATCATATCTAGTACATAAACATATATGTACCAGAAGCCCAATCATATCTAGTACATAAACATATATGTACCAGAAGCCCAATCATATCTAGTACATAAACATATATGTACCAGAAGCCCAATCATATCTAGTACATAAACATATATGTACCAGAAGCCCAATCATATCTAGTACATAAACATATATGTACCAGAAGCACCAACATGTCTAATACATAAACATATATGTATTAGAACCTAACATACCTAGTACCAAACATATGCGTACTAGAAGCACCCGTGTGCTTAGTGTATAAACATATATACACTCGGTGTATAAACATATATACCACCGTCTAGTGACCGGGGGCCCCCCGCATCACCACCATCTATCTCTTACCATAACCCTACAGTTACAACATGTCTAATACATAAACATATATGTATTAGAACCTAACTTATCTAGTACCAAACATATGCGTACTAGAAGCACCCGTGTGCTTAGTGTATAAACATATATACACTCGGTGTATAAACATATATACCACCGTCCAGTGACCGGGGGTCCCCCGCGTCACCACCATCTATCTCTTACCATAACCTAACAGTTATGACAGTCAAAGCCTTCGGCTATCACATCCAACATCAAACAAGTTAGTCATCTAATACTAACGACATATAATTAGTTCATCACAGTGTGAACGTACCTGTATGGTCCCATGGAACCGATCATAAGCAACCACAGTTAATTCTACATCTATGAACCCTATGAGGTCCATACTTACTTTATGCATAAGATACATTTCTTATTCATCGATAACATAATACTTTTATCTCTCCCTTGACTATAATAGACAATTATTACTAGTCACATCATATTCTTTCTCATGTATATTCGTTCTTTACTTTTATTAGTATATCTTACCAATAGGTACTCATTACTATAAAATCATTCCCAATTGCTTTACTAATACATATTTATTAATAAAGGCTCCGTATACATTCTTTTAATCAATTACTTCATTATTATTGTTCATTAACATAGATTCCATAATTACTTGAATCTATCATAATTTACTTCAAATTCATCAATCATACTAGACACATTCTAGTATCACATTCCACATACTTTCATACATTTTCAATTACTATCTTTATCAAAATATTTGTTAATAAAGACTGAGACAATATCATACGTACTTTCAAAACTATTTGCTATGTACCCAGTTTAAAAGTCTCATGTACTCACCTTAGTAAATAAGTGCTCCAACCGTATTCTTTACGTCAGTTTCCTTGCTTCACAATTCGGTCAACCTTCCAAGACCTCACCAAATGCCTAATACAATAATCACAAGATTATCAACATCACATTCTACTACCAATGTGTCCATCTATCTCTAGATAACACTTATTAACACATTTCCCCCAATTATGGTGATTTACCAAACCCTAGGTTAACCAACCCTTAAGATTCTTACAAATCATAATCATACACTTGTTTCCTTTGTTAATATACCATCTATTAGGTGTATACATCACTTATATCACCATAACCCATACCCCAAGGACTAGGGTTTCAAACCCATACATCAAAATACATAGATCTTAAGCTACGAAGATCACGGAGTGAAGATATACCTTTAATCTTCAACTAGGAGTGAAATCTATCAAAGATTTGAGAAGAAATCAACCAAAATCCGCACTTGAGCTCCAAAATGGCCAAAGGGAAGAACTAGGGTTATCTATTTCATCAAAATGAGCTCCAACCCGATTTTAATGCTGCACGACACGAGTTCACGGCGCGAACTAAGTTCGCGTCGCGAACTCTCCCTCTACACGCATACTTAGCGATCGTTAACTAGTCGTGAACTACTTCACGCCCAAAGGCCAAAATCTCTGAAGACGGTTTCCGATCGGGAACCATAGTTCGCGGCGCGAACTCCCCTATGCAGCAGGGCTGCATTTTTCGGTTGTTGCCTCGACCCGGTTTCGTCCATAACTTCCTCATACGGTGTCCAAACGACACGAAACCAATTCCTGCGTTCTTTAAACGATTTATCCTTATTTACCATATTTTTATTCAATTTATTTATTTACAAATTTCGGGTCGTTACATATAATTACATGCCAAATATCATTTTTTCAAAAAAAATTCAAATTTTTACAATAATTTTTAAAAAAGCTGGCCATAAGGCGCGCCTTACGCCGCCTTATCGCATTTTTTCCGCCACGCCTTATACTGCCGCCATGGACTGTTTTGTATTAGCGGAGGACAAGGCGCCGCCATGGCACGGTTTTTAGAACCTTGCGAAGAACTCAATGATGCATTTACTATATCTTGTCTAGTCCCATTTGGTACAACCGGTAAAATCTGTCTAAAATCACCTCCAAACACAATTACTTTTCCTCCAAATGGGAGCTCACTGTTAACATTATTATCATCTCTTAAAATATCCTTAGAATGTTCTATCAAATGTTTCAAAATCATGTTTATGAACCATTGGTGCTTCATCCCATATTATAAGGCTTGTTTTTCTAATTAACATTGCTACATCGTTATTTGCCCTTATAGAACACATAGAATCTTCATTAAGATAGAAAGGTATATGAAACCGAGAGTGAGCAGTCCTACCTCCAGATAGTAATAAAGAAGCAATGCCACTTGAAGCAACATTTAAAACAATTTGTCCATTGGACCTGGGGGCGGATGAAAGAGTTCTCCATAAAAAGGTTTTACCAGTTCCGCCGTAATCATAATAAACAAAGTACACGCCCCCGTTTTTAGAATTAACAGATGTCATAATATCATCAAAATATCTCGTTGTTCATCCGTTAATGAATTGAAATTTTGATGAAATTCATTTTTCAAGGTTATCTTATCATAAGACAACTCGTCTGCAATCATACGATTGTTTGAAGATTTTAAAGAATCGTCATCAGGATATGGCATTTGAGCAAAACAAATTAGGCTAGAATCGTTAAGGTTTAGAATAGATTCTATCTCGTACAACGTCAAGCTTTGAAGTTGGGTATCTGTAAGAGATAAATCTATAGTGGAAATAAAATATGTTAGCCTAAAAATTAAATAAAATTATATGGTATTAGAATGTTGTATTATAAGCGTATGAAAGTTTGTAATACATGGATTATTAAACCTGCGTTGTTGACGATACAAAATGCCATCTGATAAATATTGCCATGTACTTTGCCATACAACTTCCAGTCTAGACAAACTGTTTGTTGTTAACATTATTGCATATAGAGAACGTAAATAATAACCAGTTCCAGAAAAGCTTGCTTCTTTAATAGCATCTATGTATTCCTTATCATCATCTATCAAACCCATTTCGAACATGTTACAACATATATAAATTTAAATAATAAAAAGATCAATAATATTTATAAAACATAAGTTTTGCTAAAATTTTAACAATTAGAATGACACTTTAGTAAATAACAAAACATATAAGCCCACATTATAATACTATAGCATTTAGTTAACTACGGCATATAAAAAACGAGATTTCTTTATATTTTGGATATGCCTTAAAGTTAACCGGCAATTTATTAATATAATTGACTTTTAATATATAATTAATTATATTTTGGATAAAATTTGTTTTAATTTTGGATATTCGTTTAACAATTAATTTAATTAAATAGTTTAATTAAATAGATGAGGTGGTTTATTAATTTGCTATGTGACATTGGAGGCTTTAGAAGTTGAAGTGGCCATATAAGCTTTGTTTTATTATAGTAGTAGAAGTAGATTTAACGTTAAATATGAATTTGATATGTAAATTAATCGTTAATTTATGGGTTATTGATATTCAAAATGTAAACCTTGCAAGCTTAGAGTGATGAATATGAATTGGTTGATATGTAAATTTAACATTTCCATTTTCTATTGCAGTAGCTAAACATACATGGCTGGGATTTAGCATAGGAGGTGGTTTCCGAAAATAAAACTGATCATGCATATAGTTAGGGATTATAAATCGATATGGAACGGTTATAGATAAAATGAATGTGGCATAATAATGAGCCTAAATTAACGGGATTTATACCCTATCATTGTGAATAATTTGAAATTTTTTTTAAGTATTATGTCAACATGCCACGTGTATATGTGTTCTAAACAATTGACATGTGGCACAAACACCTTTGTTTTATTATAGTAGTAGATTTATAAATATTGTGTTTAATATATTATTATTTTTCTTATTTATATTTAATACTAGTAAAAATCTCAAAGAAATAATTATCAAAATAGACCAAAATTAATTTTTTTCCCAAAGTAGATTTGTGCGACTTGGATTTCATAAAATATACCATAAGGCTTTATGTGCTTTTGTGCGTCTTCAGATTTTTATCCGCGACTCGGATTTTTTTTGCGACCAGACTATTTTTTGTGCGTCTTGTGTACGGACATACCATTTTTTGTATGCGACCAGACCATGTTTTATGGACAAGAGGACACTTGTCAGTTTTTGCGTGGAGGTCACACAGTCTATTTTGGGACAAATATGAAAGTAAAGTGTTTTTTTTTTGGAATTTTGGATCCTACTTGGTCTATTTTTTGGAATCACCCAATCTAAAATACGTAGTAATTTAGGGGTGGCAATTGGGTTGGGTTTGGGTTAGTGGGTTTGGGTTTACGGGTTGACGGGTTGGAATCACTAAACCCAAACCCGACTTGTTAGAATTTTGGGTCAGAAAAAGCAACCCTAACCCGGACTCATTTAAATCAAGGTAACCCAGACCCAACCTGTTTAACTCATAAACTTAACAGGTTGGAGGGTCAAGTGGTTTAGCGGGTCAGAATCAGGTTGACGGGTTAGGAACAAAAAAAATAAACCCAAATGCAAGTCTAATATATATCCAATTAATAAAAATAACAAAGTTCAACTTCAAATACATAATAAACCAACCTGATTTAGTTCAAAAAAACAAAAGTAAATAAACCAACAAAAAAAAACACATAATAAAATCACGACATAACTTAATTGCGTCATATATTTTGGAGAAATTCAAATTTGAAAGGTCAAAAATAAATGGACATACTTTAGGTAAGATAACTAATTTGAATGGCGTCTTATATTATTTATGGTATTTACTATGTATATATTTTTTTGAAAAATCTTCAAAAATTACATGGGTTGGCGGGTCGACCCGGGTTCACAAAAGACAACCCGAACCCAACATGATTTTTAAACAGGTTGGACGGGTCAACCTGTTTTTGACCCGAACCCATTTACGGTCAACCCAAACCCGACCTTTTTCGTGTTGGGTTCGTGTCGGGTTGCGGGTCGTGTCAGGATTTGCCACCCCTACGTAGTATATTGTTTTTCCGTAATCATTTATACAATGTGTTATTGTTACAAAGACAAATATGTAATTTCAATTAAAAAATAAGACAAATCTTTTCATAATAAACGGGTGTGTTGACTGAATTTTATTTTAACAACCTCGACTTTAAGTCATGCTTTTCCTAAAGTTTCATGAAAAAAAAAAATGTTTTTTGTTATGTTTTCTAGTATAATTGTTAAACCTTTTATCAGCTTAATATTTTAGATCTCTCGGTTATATTTCATATATATGTTTTTGTTATTATATATTGTGAAGTAATTTGTACAATTTACAATAAAAGTGATCATTATAACATGTGAAATAGCTTTAAGATATACTCTCTCCGTCCCTTAATAAAGTTTACATTTGTCTCAAATTGTTTGTCCCTAAATAAAGTTTCTACTTCTCAAATCAGAGGGACCCACTCAATAAAATAATATTATTAATATATACTCCACCACTAACTATCTTCTAAAAACACTTTCTCTTTCCAAAAGAACTTTATATTTTAATCAACTTTATTATCAAGGACCTATCACTCACTATCTCCTAAAAATATGTGCCCAAGAGAAATGAGAACGTTATTAAGGGACAGAGGGAATATAAATCACCACATTTGAGAAGCATCTAAACGGTGGAAGTGTGGAACCCATATAGTGAAAGGGAATTAGTTTTTATACCACATTTTTTTGTTCCCATACCATAATATACACATATTCCTGTAAACTATACAAGTATATAAAGCATATATTATGGTATAATCCTCAAAAGATGTGGTATGAAAATCACCCCTATAGTGAAAATATCAACATGTGGAATAGGAGCTATGATTGACCATTTGACTTACTTGTATCTTGTCACTGCCATCCATAAGGACCATAACCTTAAGTTCCACTAATTCATCATTGTACTTTCTTCAACAAAATAATTAACACCAATAATGTGCTTTGTTTCTTAAAAATCAAAATAAAATCAAAATTAAAATTAGGAGTTAAAAATTGTTGAAATATGATTAATTAGGTTGAGTCTCAGTTAAATTTTATTAAATTGTAACGCATTTTAGAGCATACGGTATGTCACCGTGGTCCACACATGATAGGCTTGATAGCAATCCCGGTCCAGCGGTGACCACACCGGCCTTCTCGAGATCGTGGTTGTTGGCTCCATTTCATGGTGATGAGCATGATAGCAATGCGTAAGTTTGTGTGTGTACGATTGTCCATGATTTTAAATCAGACCAAACTGGAGAACCAAATGTTGCCCGAAATCTGAATTGAGAACTAAAAAGCCAAACCGAGAATCAGAGTGCTTGGTTTCGGTTGATTCTAGTTTCGCCGGTAGACATATGTGAAATTTAGAGTAAAATTAGGATATGTCGTTAAAAAAAAGAACTAATTATATGTTAAATAGCCTTTAAAGCCTTTATAAATCTCAAGATGTAAAGTATACAAAGTCTCTAATTTTAAATTCTTAATTCTCTGTTTATGGGCACTAATTCTTAAAACAAGCAGCATGTATAGTTTGTCATCCAAGTATCATTTCTACATACAAAAACAATATAAACTATATAAATTAAGGTGGTTCCAGTTTTTTGGTTTTGGCCGGTTTAGAGTCGGACCGAACTGTTGAACCGTTTTTTGTCGTAATTAAGAACCATAGACCGAATTGTATGGCCGGTTCAATGCCGTTCCCGACACCAGTTCGGTTTTGTG
Source organism: Calendula officinalis (assembly GCA_963853835.1). Classification (NCBI taxonomy): domain Eukaryota; kingdom Viridiplantae; phylum Streptophyta; class Magnoliopsida; order Asterales; family Asteraceae; genus Calendula; species Calendula officinalis. The sequence goes on along the minus strand of OY970829.1, from coordinate 16,617,257 downwards.
GTTCCAACTGATTCCAGTGCAATTTGGACACTTTAATTATAGCTAATTGATTTGCTGAGTCAAATGAGGATGATGGACGTGAATAAAGCAAGGTTTTAGATTCATCATCCATCATCACAACAAGTAAACACAATCCTTCAATACACTTTTTGTATACACATTGTTAGCTTTTAGCACCACCCATCAATTCAACCAAACACCCATTACCCTTGTCTCCTTCGGTCTAACTCCAAACACTAAACGATACTAATCATGTCAATATCTTCTATTTACATTCAGAGGTTATTTGTACAACATTTATTGGTACAGAAGGTACCATATCAAAAACACATGGTACCACAATATATATTAGTCTTAATTTTATGATGTACAAATCACATCTCATTGACGATGTATATTATGCTTCCTCCGCATCAAAATAAGTGAATCACTTTTTTTTTTGGGGGTGTATCAAAAATAAGTGAATCACTTTAATAACTTACCTTATTGGGTAAGTTTTATATTTAAAATTACCCTTTTACTCTTACTCACCCATCTTTAAACATCATTAAAGGTGTAGACCCCATCCATTTTTTGTCATATTCCTATATTTGACTTTTTCACCATTTAGAAAAAGCAACAAAATAGTAAAAGGTGTGGAGCACATCCATTCTATTACCCCCTTTAATTTCACTAATCTCTTATTACCTTATTTTGCCTCAAAAAACGTAAACTTCAAATTGATTCACTTATTTTGATACGGAGGAAGTATTACATAACTACAGATTAGGCTTTCAGTTTTCGTGCCGGTTCTCGGTTCCCTTCATTTGTCTTTTTCATTTCTCGGTTTTTTCGATTCCGGTTCGGTTCTGATTTTTTGGCTATAGAATCCAAATTTGACAATTTCGAGTCTAACTCAAGATGTAGTTTATGTTGATGATGTAGTTTTCAGTTTTAACCTGTTCTAAATCTGAAATAATCGGATTGGACCGGAATCGGAACCATTATTTTGGTCCGGTTCACGGTTCTTGTTTTTGCTATTTTTCGATTTTGGGTTTTTGGGTTCTAGTTCGCTCTAGTTCTAAAACCAAACACAACCCTACAATAGATCACATTCAAGTTATTCTAGGAATTTAATCCATTTATAGAGAAGGAATTGACACCAAATCAAGAAGATATGTAACGGTTTATAGAAAAACAAAGTTTGTGTGTGAGGTGTAAGAAGTCCTTATCAATTATGACGATACTTTATATGTTGTTTAGGAATAAAATAACTCACCTTTGTTTCACAAATTAAAAGGTTGATGGAGTCATGTATAAGCCATCTTCTGAATCAAACACTCGAATATGATGGAATCAAATTCCGATTCCCCTAAGTTTCATTCCTCTCCGACGAATAAAACCGAATCTTAAGAGTCTTTTAGGTGGACTGTTGGATTGATGTTTTTGGTATGTTATTCACTTTAACTCGTGTTTCAAAGATTTTAACAATTCATCTTTTTTTACTTTATCTTACTTTTAAAAATATAATTTTAATGCTTACCATACAAACTAGACATTAAAATGGAGTTAGTTGTGATGGGAGTAGATATAGAGAATCCAAAAACATCACCAAATTTCAAGAAGCTTTCCTTTAAAGATATGGATAGCCAAATGTAAAAATGGCTTATTCATTTGTCACTATCACTCCACAATACATGTGGTCCTCTTAACATCATTTGGTGGTTGGAATCAAACCTTGAAATTATTTGTTTCTGATTATATGAGAAGTGAGATTACCCCAATAGCTTATGATAAATACTAATACCATTAAAAATATTTATAATGTAAATTAATAACTATTTTTTCAATATTCCATCTAGGTTTATTGTATCTTTTTCATAACAAAATATTGCTGAACTTTGAAATTTTATTTATGTTGGACTCAGTAACAAAACCTAAATATTATACTTCCTCCGATTCAAAATAAGTGATACACTTTCCTTTTTGGGTTGATTCAAAATAAGTGATACACTTTGAAAAATTTCCTTATTTGGCAAAAAAAATGGGACACACACCCACTAACTATCTACTTTAACAAAGTAAAATGACCCCTTTACCCTTACTTTTTACTTTTAAACATCATTAACCTTACTTTATTCAAAAGGTGTGGGACCCATTCTCCACTAACCATCCAATTAATCTAATTTAACCATCATTATAATTTTTTGCCTCAAAAACCGTGAAACCCCAAGTGTATCACTTATCTTGAATCGGAGGAAGTATTAGCTGTTAAACTAATTAATAAAGGATTAACTAATTTGGTTAATTAAATCAATGTACAATATGAGTTTAAATAGAAACCTAAAGAAACCATAAAAATTAATAAGAGGCCTAAGCTAAATTTAAGTCTTTGCTAACAATGGGCTTATGCCCAAAAACGTATATTTGGTGCTCATATATATGAAAAAACAAACAAGTTAACAATTTTGAATTAGACAAAAAATCATTATCTAATCAAGATGTCCATATGTAAAACAAAAATTCACTATTTTCTAATAAATTTTCATACTTTATTCTCTTACTTGTAACATGTGGAATCCACTAATTCTTTTTTCTTAATCTCATCATTTGATTTAGACACTTATACTGATCAAATGAGTATAAAAATAAGTATGAAGATTTTAGTAGGAAATCATACAATCTCTTAATTTAAAAACCTCTCAACACATATAAAATTATGATATTACACGTCACATGTAGCCCTAGTGTTTGTCTTATACACTCATATAGGTAGATTCATGTGATAGAATTACAATTGAGGCACTTAAATTTACTGAAAAGAGTCTTTAAGGAGTAAAGCGTTTGCATGGCACGCTTTTTTTTGGATAAAAAAAATGGTCAAAGGGATGCCAACAAGTAAAGCCATGGCAGCACATCTTTGTCTTCTCATATATGGACTCTTTTTCGCCATGGTAATTAGTGTTTTGTCTCAATATTGATAGAGATGGATGGAGATACAAACACTTACCACAATGATTGGATAGAAAAGGAAATCATCGGTAATTATTGTATAACTTTTCAGCAGTAATTATCTCAAACTTATATAGGATAAATATTAGTATTTTGTACTAAACCGTATATATACATCAGGGTTAGCACAAGGGTATTGCAAATGTATATTTAACATGGCCTCCTAAAGTAAACGAAGTATTTTTCTTGCATATATATTAGCATATATTTTTTTATTAACCCAATTAATATTAGATTATATTATTTATAGTGAGATTTATAGGCGCACATAATTACAAAAGAAAATTTAGATTTTGTTTATTTATAATATTCGATTGTTTAAGTTTTAGGCCTACTTTTTTTCTTCAGAAAATGTACCGGGTCACTAAAATGGACAGACCGAAAAATATTCCAAAATATTCTGAAAGTTTTCAATAAAACCGAAAAACATTTACCAAAATGGATAGACATTTATGGCCACAATTTGTGTAATTTACATATTAAATTAGAAAGTAATAAATTTAAGTTTGTACATCCTAGTATAACATAATGTAAAACAACCATTATGATTGTTGTCTATGAATCAATAGTTGACGTTTTGCAAACAAAAATAATATGCATTACTAACTTATTTTACTTGTACTTTAAACATAAAGGAGGAATTCCTCAAATGTAGAAGGGCAGTTATTAGTTTATTTACAACTTTTTATGAATGTCTATTGACAGCAAGATGTATCATTATTAAAACTCATATATAAATAATAGACGTATATACAGTTTTGATACATATCAGGCGTGTTGGGGTCATTAATTATTTAGGTCGATTGTAGCACAAATAAAATGAATAGCTATATACGCCTGTGCGAATTGAACCGAGAACCGACCGGAACCACAGATTCGAACCGAGCTACATTAGTTACGTTCTCGGTTTTAATTTTTATGAAAAATCTGTTCTCGGTTCCAAATGATTCGGTTCCAAGAGGTTCGTTTCGATCCAAAACCGAGAAAAAACCAAAAAAAGTCAAAGAAATTACATCGGTTCTCGGTTCGGTTCCGGCTGGTTCTCGATCTGGTTCTGTTCCGGCCAGTTCTCAATCCGCTTCGGTTCGGTTCCGAGCATCATCGATTCATTCCTCGGTCCGGCCAAAACCATTTTTTTCAGTTCCCAGTTCTAGTCCGGTCCGGACCGGCCCGGTTCTTGGACCGTGCACAGGCATATAGCTATATAGTTAAATTTTGGTAATTCCACGTTATATAATTATAATTTATTGAGTCATATCTCATTAGTCACAACAAAACCAACCAATTCTTCAACATATGACCTGTTTAGCTAACACAAAGGCAACTTTAGCTCTCTAACCATAAAAACAAATCCTAACCACTTGACCAAAAGCTGCCTCTAAAGATGGTTCATGGTTCAAGCCATGCCTCCACTTGTTGCGGTGCGAATTATCTGAAACAAAGCTGGTAAAAAAGAACCATAATCAATTAGAATATTATATTAACAAAATAAAAAAAAACATTTTTAAAGTGTCATGGGTAATTATAACATACTTTCACGTTTGTACATTATTAGTTATTTTACAAAATTTCTTTCCAGTTACAATCTAATTGGATTTTTTAGTTTTAATATTATATGCATAACACTAGGGTTTAAAGTGTCATGGACTCTTGGGTTCAAGTTCAACTTGATCCTTGAAACATTACTCTTCAAGCACATAACAAAAGACATGAGTGTGGTTTCCCCTTCAGAAAGGAGTTGAAGAACTACAACTAGGGTTAGGTACTTTTCTTGATATAAATTATACATATAGATATAAAAACAATTAAATAACACTATCTTAATTAATTATAATTAAAAATATATACAATATTGGATTAATAAAGGGTATTCATTTCTGCACCACAATTTTTAATGCCTACACCATACAGTACAAGTTTGTCAGCTAAACTATACAACCAAACTAAGCAATGATTGTGGTACATGCAATAAAAGTTGTGTAAAAATCACCCCCTATTAATAAAAGAGCAACAAAACAGCATGCGCCACCACCACCAACAAAAAATACTAGCAACAATTCAAAAACTGTCTAAATCTAAAACAAACTGTCTAAATCTTCAAAATGCATGAGTTTTCCCTTTTGTGTTCTTAAACTTGTTGCTAGTATTTTCGATGGTGATGTTTTGTTGCTCTTTTATTAATCTGGTCATTTTAGTGTTGATGTCCCACAATTTAAACTAAGTGAATTTCAAGCATATGTTCAGTAAACATTGTTTTGTGAAACTTAAAGCTACTTGTGCAACTAGAGGTGGACAAACTGTTTTGTGAAACTTAAGATTTTCAATCCAGTTATAATAAATGGGTCAACCCGTCTAGCCATTAAACCCATTTACTTAAATTGTTTGGGTTGGGTCAAAATTCTTTACATGTTTCCCACCCGCCAACCCATTCAAACATTGTAGCTTTAAGAACTCTAGATAGAGTAAATATCCAGATGTTATATAACTGCTAATAAGAACTCTAGAAGTCTTCACTACCAATGAAAAAAAAAATAACCAAACACTATAATGGAAGTGTTTTACAAATTAAAAAAAAAAAAAAAAAAAACCTTAATTTTGTGATATCAATCAGCATGCAAATAAATAAAAAAAGTGAAGTTATTAAAAGAGAGAAACTTACAGGATCCAATCACAACAAATATGAAGAAACCGAGAACAATGGGCCCTACAGGGTAAGAGTCTTTCTTCTTTGTTGTGGTTTCAGGCACTGAACCACGTTTCTTGATGTTCTTTTCAAACCTTTCTACCTTTCTATCAGCCAAACGCTTCGATACAGTCTACAAAATTTATCCCAAACATGATAAATCAGTTATCAAGAAAAATCCATCCATGAAAAAAATAATAAAAAGCTTTAATATTTTTTCTCTATATTGTCCTTAAATTATGATCCTAAATGCTAATAAGCTCAAAAACCCCTTAAATAAACTTTCCAAAACATACCCTCAAATTCAGAATATACTTTATGCAGCTCAACTAATGGACCTCTCAAAACGAGAATCAATACTGAATCAGAAAGTAGGTCCATCTGAATTTGAGATATCAAATTTTACCAGATCAATATATATAATTTCCTGTCACCAAAACCATATGCTAAAGATTGAGAGAACATTAGAAATCAGAATATATAAATTATTTGATTGAACGACTAACGAATGACTAATGAATTACACGTTAAGGGAGATTAAAAGTGAAAAACCCTAACATGTAGTTAAAGCTTAAAGTTACATAATTTGTGAATAGATCTGATCAGTGTTCATAAATCAGCCCTAATTCACATAAAATTCATCAGATTCGTGAACCGGAAAGCCCTAATTCGACATAAACAGTTATTGACTAGAGATAGTAACGAAATTGAAGACCAAAAACACCAAAATTACAATAAACATGAGGTAAATAATTACCATTGTAGCTTTCAAAGATCTGATCTGCTGATCGTCAGAGATAATTTACGAACAGTTAAATGACTCTTTCAGAGAGAGCTTTCAAATGCGGTGAACCGTCGTATTATAACGCTTTACCTCACGTACAGAGACGTCATACGACGGCGTATTGTCAAACGAATTTCTACACGTAATTACATAAATAGTCCCTGGAGTATCTTTAACCCCATGTTTTGGTCCTTAAGAATTTCTGTTGAACTACTGATCTAATGAGAGTTGTTTAATTCCATGAAACATATAACACTTTCAGTTTTGGCTTTAAATACTTAGAAAAACTAATATTGAATAATGAGTCAATGACTACACCTAATCAAACCTTATGTAATTTACTATTTTGTCCATCATATAGTTGAATCTCTTAATAGTGCAAAAGTTTTATAACCAAAAAAGGAAAGAAATAAAAAAATGGGTAAAATTGCATAATAATTTCTTAAAGGACTAAAGACGTATGTCAAAATATTGCCCATGGGCATTTTACGCAATTCACCGGAGTTTCAAGCTAACTTAAACTTAGGGGTGTTCGTTTGGATAATTTGGATTTATCCGAACCAAATAGGTGAATCCAAATGGTTTTTGGATTTTAAATGTTCAAACCGAATCGATCCAAACTAATTTAAAACCAAACCGATCCGAACCAAATTACAATTTGGTTGGTTTGGATTTGTCCGAACCAAACCGTTTTTTTACTTAATATACTTCACAAGACTACAAAAGTATATAACATAACTAAGATTAAGTTTAATATGTACAATTTTAAAACGATAAACTACTTTATACATAAAAACAAATCTAATTCATAACTTGTGACATTTACAATAATATATGCAAAAGTCTAATCCATATTTAAATATATGTATATTACTATTTGGATTTTTTGGACAATCCAGATTTTACAATGAAAACCAAATCCAATCCGAAAACCAAACTATTAATTTGGTTCAAGTCCAAACCGATCCAAAAAACCAATCCAAACGATCCAATCCAAATTGTCCATTTAGACAATCCAGTTATATCTGAATAATGAACACCCCTGCTTAAACTATGACAAGTTTGTTGGTCTAACAAATCTAATTCAAACACCTACTTTTCAATGTTCATATCAATTTTGTGACAGGTTGTTAGAACAAAGTATCCTTTACTATTGAAGAAAAGATATTGGTTCCTATCATTTGTGTCTACCTATTTGATCATGATAATTGTTAAAATTAAGAGATAGTATGATGAAAGAAAATTAGTGAATTACACATGTCAAATTTAAAAATGGATATGAATATGTGTAGGAAGAAAATATAGAAAGGAATATTATTTCTCTTATTATTATTCTCTTTTAGTAAATTTACATTTACATTTTACTTATTTTGTCATTATCATTAGTACTACCATTTCTATTTTTTATTTTTAAGTATTTTCGTTTATGATATGCTCTAACATGTCGGTAGAATTTTGCTCATAATGTACGAGCCTAACAATTGCAATGGCTGTTTTCGAACTATCAACATGTCATTTAATAAATGTTTACTTAGGGAAATAAATCAAACTCGTGACTTTTACGAGATCATTTCAGATGTCTATTCCTTGAAATTATTCTTTTGAACCATTTATCAAATATAAAAAGGTGTTTTACACTAAAATTACGTTTTATGTCTCCAGGAAAACCCAAATATTCACTTTCGTTATCGTTTGCTGAGTACTATTTTGTGAATATTTGTGTCTTGCAAATGCCATAATATGATAACCAGTTATGATAACGCGTACAATTATACAAAAAAATAAAAATAAAAATCATGCAAAAGGGGTTGGGTCTGGTATAAAATTTGAACACTTGACATAAGAAAGGCAGAAACTTGCAAATTTCAACTGCACATTGTATGATGTTTAAAGGATGTTTTTATACAGAGATTTCTAACACTCTAACTGCATATTGAAGCATTCAAACTATTTTTTTTTCTTCTTTTACTTTTTATAATATCATAATTTACAGGAGCTACTACACCAGCAATCTGATCTTCATCAACAGGCTGCTTCTTTTCTTCTAGCAATCGCCTTTTAGCTGCAATAAAGAAACACAAAATTACCTATTTTCTAAGTAATTATCACACAAGTTTATGTTATATATATGATCAAGAATATTGTTAAAAAGCACACAAAATGTTAAAGTTTCAATTTTTATGCCTTGTTTGTTCATTTAGAACAACCCCAAGAAAAATCAAGAATTTTGGGAAATGATTTCACATTTAAAACAAGTTCATGAAGAAACTTGAAGAATTGTAGAATATGATTTCACAAAAAGAACAATCACATAAGAAATATAAAATCAAGAGTTGCAGAAAATAATTTCACATTTAGAACAGTAATTAGAATTGTTATGGAACATTATCTCACAAAAAAGATTAATCACATAAGGGAAAATTAAGTTTTTTGTAAGAACGAATGTGATGAACACATTCAAGAACACATTTTTGTTAACTAACCAAAATTATTAAGCAAAGAAATTTTTTCTACTAAGAGATGAAGATTTAAAACAATCCCACAAGAAGATAATAAGGTTGAACACTGATGAGATAAACACATTCAAAAAACATGAAAACACCAAATTTTGTTCATACATAAAGCGTGAGTCAATAAAAAAATTCCAATTTTGATTATTTTATCCCATAAAAAGCACAAAATTCAACACAAACCATTATTCAAAATACCTATACAAAGATTAAAGATAAGGTTTTTTATTGGAAATGACAGGAGAAAAAAGACAACAATTGTATGCCTAAAAACAGGAATTTGGTGTGAAGGAATGTAAAAAGACAAACTTACCCTTGGCCGTCGATACCGCTTTGTCCGGCACTCCCTCCACTTCCATACGACCCATCATCACCGGTATGCCACACAGACTGCCACGCTTGCGACGGAGGTCCATACATTCCGGTAGGATCTACCGCCGGCCTTCCCATCGTCACACCAGGAGCCACCACACCGGCCGCCGCAGGCTGCCCCATCGGAGGATAATAATACGGTAACCCACTAGCTGCCGTAGACCCCACCATCCCACCCAACCCACCACCGCCACCGGAAACGGACACGTCATCCTTAATCTCCTCACGCGGCACAATGTCGACGAGAAAATCGAAGATATCCGTACGCGTAATGGCGGCGGCGATGTCGTTTTTCTGTAGGGTTCTTCGTTTGTTTTCTTCGGCGTGAAGCCATGAACGGATTGTGAGTTCGAGGATGAAAAGCTCGCAAGCTTTGGCGAAGAGGATCGGAGCTTCGGCGGAGATCATACGCACGTCTTCATCGGCTTTCATGATCTTTTTAATCCGTGCGAGAGGAAGTTGGTGGTTCTTGAAATCGTTGACTTGTTCGATTTCTTGACGTTGGTAATTCCAGAACATTTGGAGCTGTTGATGCTGTTGTTGGAGGAGGTGGTGGTAGGGTGGTTGTTGTGGCGGTGGCGGTGGCGGTGGCGCGGTTGCGGCGGAGGGGTGGTGGTTTGTGTGGGTGGTGGTGTTTTCCATTGTGGGTTTTTTTTTTTCTTTCTCTCTCTAGAGAGAAATGAAAAGGTGGTGGTTTGTGAAAATACAAGGAGAGGGAGGATAAGGTGTGGTGGGGTGCACTGATTATGATATGAGTCTTCTTGGGTTGCTATTGGATGGAACGGGCATGGGCTTGATTTTGTTTATCCTGCGCACTCTGGGCCATAAGGGTATATTTGTACATTTCGTTTAAATTTATAAACTAAATAATATTTATAAATAATATCATTTTATTAAATATATACATTAAATTTGAGAAATAAAAAGAATTTTGAGACAAAAATTTATGGAAAAATAAGATTTTTTTTTTGAAACAGAGAAAGTATTATGTATGGTCCTTATGGATAATTATACATATACTCATAGGTAGGTAGAGAAATTTATTTAAAAAAGACTTAAGCCGAAAATACAAATGAGAAAATAAAAGTGTATATTAGATATGAAAAGTTAGTCTTGTATAATAATATATTAAATTAAGAGAAATGCAACAATAATATTATAAACCATATCATATACATTATGTATGTACTTCTGAAAAATATAAGGGGTTGCCCATGACTAATAGGCATGGGTTCAAATCCCGCCATGAATAAAAGAAGTAGATTATATGTCATTCAAAAATAAATCTACTTTATATATGTAAAATATATTTATTTATGCAAAAGCGACCTCAAATATAATACAGTAATTCACACAATGTTTTATTAAACTGAATTTTTTTTATTAACTTTTTATAAATAAGTATTCTATATATTATATTGTGCCACTTATATGTTGTACACTCGTAATAATTATTTTTCTATATATGTTCAAAAAAATTAACTTTATACTATTTTCTCTTGCTTTTATTCAATATTCTTTAATTATGTTTTATTTTGTATGTTGACCAAGTTGTGTTTATATTATCTCCTTTATTAGTTAAAAAATTTATAAAATGGAACTAATTTATATACTAGCATACATCATATTGTACAAATATTATTGTAGATTATACAAATCTATAGGTGAGCGTTCATGCGAGAACCTAATTTTTTGCGATAACTATGAGAACCTCTTTGTGACATCCCTCAAAATTGGGTATTTGACCCATCAATTATTGTAACCCACTTTGTCTTAGTACAATCATCTCATTAATAAAAGTATTTATTTTTGCATTTAACTCTAGCAAAAACCATACATTTTGTGTTATTAATACACATCGTTATATTAAGCAGGTATTAGTTGTCTACAATTTGTGCAGTTAAATTTGTAAGTTAATGAGTTGGTGACTAACGTAACTTATAACAGAATAAAAATATAATATTATATTTTATAATGAACCATTTGCTCAATCAAATCAACGGGTACGGAAAACAAGACACAAAATATTGTAGGCGTTTAATATACATGTATCTATAATTAATTACTTGGTACATCATGATAATACTAATAGCAAAATAAATACTGAACTAATATTTTTATCAGGAATTAACCACTACCAAAAATCGAGTAAAACTCCGGTTAAAATATTATTATAGACGATTGTATCAGTACCTATATGTACCTAATATCTATTAATCGATGTAAGTTAACATAATTAAAATCATTTTAAAGTTTTATATGTTTCTCTTATTTGAGTATTGAATTGAATTGAATATGTTTATAAAACTGACGTGATCTTCTTTTCAAGTTATCATGCACCACTACCTAACCACCCAAATTCTCGGTCAAACCTTGCGTACACCCTTTATATTATTAAAATAAGGGTTTTGTTAATGACATCCCTTAGGGCTGTCATTAAGAGGTGGTTACGTGCATAAATCGTTTGTACTTTTAGTAGTGGGGGTTGATTCCTAAAATGCAGAGGGCGGTTATTGATTATTGTACAAGTTTTTTATGTGTGTCCTTAGGTCTTAATGACAGCCCTTAGAGCTATCATTATCATTTTCCTTAAAATAATAGACTACAACTAATCCCATCATCTTTTCTTTTACCTAAACTCTATACCACTACGGCACTACCCTCTAAGACTATCCTCATTAGCAACCTAACCCAACCCAACTTTTTCATTAAAAAAATAATATCTCTCTCTTCCACCTACACAACCCAACCCAGCCTTATTTTTCACACCCATTAACAACCCAACCCAACCTAAATTTTTATTACTTATTAAAATCAAAACAACCAATTATAATATTCCACCTCACATTAAAAACAAAAAGAAATAATAAAATAATTGGTGACCCTCATGTGACCTTGGTCTCCTCCACCAACCTAGGTCACCTCTTTTGGTACCCCCAATAATTTTTTTTATTATTATATTGTGGTGACTCAACCCTCAAAAGTCCCGATGGGAGTAGTCTAACCACCCCTTTCCGTCACCCCTTTCGATCAGAAGAAAACTCCGGCGAACACAGCGTTCCCGGCACAAACGAAACCCACCTCCGGCGACAAATATCTCAGCCTTATCACCCACGCCAACCTCGTATCTCGCTGCACGATTATACCAAAAACCAACATCTCTCTATCACTTGACGACGGCATACTTCCCGGCGATCAGAAAACTCAGCGAGCTCCGGCCAAGACAAATCCGACAGTCATATCTCTCTTGCTTGATCTCTCTCACTCGATAGGTATAACCACCATAAATTTTTCGATATTTTTGTACTCGGCGTATTCATTATGTGTGGGTTTAGCATCGGATATTCCGACGTTGTACCCCCTCTCCTCGTCGCCGGCGAGTTGTAGAAACCATATTGTTTTTGTTAACATCATAATGTGGTTGGCTTTGTTTTTCCCTGCCTACCATCGCTGGCCGTGGCCCTTGGCCGGCCAGCATAGTCACCAACCCCAAATAAAGCTTTAACTCAACAGCTATTGATAGCCCAACCCGAATTCAAGTCCAAACGTACATTTTTAGTTAAACATAAATCAGATTTGATTTAATACAAACTTAACTAATTATTTATGTTTATTTAATTAATAATTTAATGATATTTTTATATATTTATAATATCTCAATTTATCCTTTTAAATTACTAATTATTATGTCACAATTCGTTTAATTTCGGTTAAAGTATAAACCATTTCAAAAATATTTATATATTTGAATAAACGTATTTAGAATATGTGAAATTTTCCACAATGAAATCAATGTGTCATTCGACTCAAATACTCATTAGGGAATCATTATGCATCATTTAGTATAGACGAGTCATTTAGACCGTCACTCATACATTTATTTCTATGCACATAGGAAGCTAGTGTCAATTGACTGGAAACATCATATCATTATTTAAGTTAACTGGAGGCACTGCATCAGGTGAGTTCACAGCCCCACTTTTACCGCATTTTATTTACTATTTTACAACTTTGGGGTGAAAAACATAACAACTGATTTTTTTTTAAATCTTTACATTATTTATTACAACGTATTCAATAAATCTTATTGTGACTGTGATTTCACAACCCCTCTTTTACTACGTTTTAACTATTTTACTATTGGGGTGAAAAATATACCAACTATTTTATAAATAATTTCCATTATTTATAACCATTTATTTTATTGTGATGAAACCAAGGTTCTAGAAAGCGTAAGGCGTGGCGTGGCGGCACCATCAAGCCTCAGCCAAGGCGGGCCATGGCGTTTTTCAAGGCATGGCTTAAAGCGGCGAATTTTTTATATAATTTATATATATATATATATATATATATACATATATTAAATTGATTTTTTTTATAAATCTATTGATTTATATAACAATTCATATATAAAGCTCATAAAAAATATTATATTTAAATTTATAATTATATATATTAAATTTTTTTTAAAAAAAATTCATTTTTTACAGCCGCCTTCAAGAAAACTCGCCATAAGGCGCGTCTTATCGCGCCTTGTCACGCCTTATCTCACGCCACGCCTAGCCGAGCCGCCATGGTCTGTTTCGTAACGTCGACGCCGCGCCTCACGCCTTGGTGACGCCTTGGTGCCGCCATGGCGCGTCTTTTAGAACCTTGGATGAAACTATTTTTGGAAAATAGACAACGAATCCTTATGCTTGGACTAAGTTTAGATGTAGTGCATGGAAGCGCGTATATGCTTACATACCATAATCATTTACTAGTTGCGACTAGGCCCTGGATATGCAGATAGTACTATTGGCTGAGACTCACCCTCCCACGATTTTGATCATTTTTATAGGTGTTTACCGAACCACGAGGAGTGCATATCTAGTGTAACACCTCAATTTTCAAAACAATATTTAAATAACAGTTAATCCAAAATACATAACATTGTATCGGTGTCAACTACCGGTTTTACAAAAACGAAAAGGTTTCTTGTTCGAGATTATCAGAGTTTACAAAAACGGTGTTACAAATTATATCTTAACCATAGGATAAGGACTCTAATCATCAACACCGAGCTAATCTCAACAAGGCCTCTTCTAAACGGGCCTCCTAGATCTTCGATCCCGAACCTGAGTACATAGCAAAAACACAAACGAATAGTACGTGAGACAAAATTGCCTCGTGAGATACATGGATTTTAGACCCGATAAACAAATAGTCAAATAATATCATTTAATCTTAAAATAATATTACTAGGTTTGTTTTGGGTCACTTTATCACTTTCATCATTGGCCAATGTCAAGATAATCGGAATGCCTCCAATCTATCAAGACCATCATTTCCACGGTAATCGGAATGCCTCCAATCTACCGGGACTCATAGGTATTGGGTAATCGGAATGCCTCCAATCTACCACTAACCTTAAGGTACCGTAATAACCGGAATGCCTCCAATCTACTACGGCCCTAGGGATATCATCATCATCATCATCATTACTTATCTTTTATCGTTGTGAGCTCATAGCTCCATCATTTCTCAGTCAATCAATCATTTCGTTATCAAACAAGCAATTCATCATAAATCACATAAATGACTAAATTACTTAAAGACTCGACAAAATCATTAGATCATAAAAACATTTACTAGCTATGTACCCAGTTTAAAAGTCACATGTACTCACCTTAGCCAAGCTTATCCAAATGTTGTGTTTCTTGAACACCAATATCACTTCTCAAGATTTGAATGCCTCAAATCTTCCAACCGATAACATATTATCAAAACCAATACAATGGTTTGCATTAATCATCTATACTAACTACATAATCCATGGCTAGTTAACTACTAGCACCATTTTCCCCAAAATTACCAAACCCTAAGTTCACAAATCACTACATTTTCGTGTATCCATGACATGACCACGTTTTCCTTGTCAAAATACCATAGATCTAAGTTATCTCACTTCCATTTAACCATTCATGAACAAATCCATAACTAGGGTTTATGATTCAAGCTTCCATACTCAAATCTAAGACTTATAACACAAGAGAGATGAAGATTTACCTTAGATCTTCAACTAGGAACAAGAATCACCAAGATTTGATGAAGATTGAGCTCCAAACAACACTTTTCACTCAGAAATCGCACACACACAGTGAGAGGGAAAAACTAGGGTTAAATGTGTGTAATAAATGAGTTTTCCCGAATTTAATGCTGTTGTCGTCAGAGTTCGCGATCGTTACCAGGAGTTCGCGTCGCGAACTCTCTCACGCTCGCATAGTTCGCGATCGCTACCGGTCCGGGAACTACTTCGCGGAAAATGGCCAAAATCGCTGTACCGTGTTCACGATCGCGAACAATAGTTCGCGCCGTGAACTCCCATAGCAGCCCAGGCTGCACTTTTTAATCTTTGGCTCGACCCGGTTTCGCCCATAACTTTCTCGTACGGTGTCCAAACGACACGAAACCAATTCCTACGTTCTTTAAACGATTTATCCTTATTTATCATATTTTTGTACAATTTATTTATTTACAAATTTCGGGTCGTTACAACTATCTACCCCTTAAGGAGATTCCGTCCTCGGAATCTCATCATAGTTCACGAAGTTCGGGTATCTTTTCCGAATTTCATCCTTGACTTCCCAAGTCAAGTTCGATCCAAGGGAATGCTTCCACTTGACCAACACCAACTCAATCTCTTTATTTCTAAGTTTCTTGGTCTTTGTCTCTAATATGGCTTCGGGTTCTTCTATCAACCGGTTCGGGGCATCAACCCGCAATTCTTGCAACGGAATTATATTTTCAACTTCACCCACGAACTTCTTCAAATAACTTACATGAAACGTATCGTGAACACCTTGAAGTTCGGGTGGGAGTTCTAACTTGAAAGCTTGCAAACCGACCCGTTTCAAAATCTTAAACGGGCCAACATACCTTGGGCTCAATTTGCCTTTCTTACCAAACCGCATTACGCCTTTCCAAGGCGATACTTTCAACATCACCATGTCTCCAACATTCAAATCATACGGTCTCCTTTTCAAACCCGAGTAGCTTCTTTGTCGATCTTGGGCTATTTTCATATTTGTTTGGATTATTCCAATCTTTTCATTGGTCAATTTCACAATTTCGGGACCCGTGAGTTTCGTCTCGCCCGCTTCGAGCCAACACGATGGGGTCCTACATTTTCTCCCATACAACGCCTCATAAGGCGGCATTTTAACGGTCGATTGATAACTATTATTGTAGGAGAACTCAACTAACGGTAAATGTTCATCTCATTTACCTCCAAAATCTAGCACACACGATCTTAGCATATCTTCAACCGTTTGAATGGTTCTCTCGCTTTGACCATCGGTTTGCGGGTGGTAAGCCGTACTCAACCGCAGTTTTGTTCCCAACTCCTCCTGCAACGATCTCCAAAATCTCGAGGTAAACCTCGCATCTCTATCGGACACAATTGACAACGGGACTCCATGAAGTCTTACCACTTCATCCACATACAACTTTGCCAACTTCTCAAGTGGCATGGTTTCCCGAATTGCCAAGAATAATGCACTTTTGGTCAACCAGTCAACTATGACCCAAATGGCGTCGTGGTTCTTGCTCGTCTTTGGCAATCCAACAATAAAATCCATTGTTATATCATCCCATTTTCCGGCCGGGATTTGTAACGATTGAGCTACCCCGTAAGGTACTTGATGCTCGGCTTTTACTTGTGCACACGTGGCACACTTAGAAATATACTTTGCCACTCTTGCCTTCATCCCGGGCCACCAATACATCTTCTTCATATCTTGATACGTTTTTGTACTTCCCGGGTGGATCGAATACTTGGACTTATGAACATCGGTTAGTAACTCCTTTCGGGTACCCCCGAACTTGGGAACCCAAATTCGACCACCCACGGTTTTCAACCCTTGCTTATTTTCCACAAAATGTAGGTTCTTTCCCAAACGTTCTTGCCTTAATTCATCTTTCTCCATCACCTCCCGTTGGGCATTCTTGATTCGTTCTACTATACTCAAGACTACTTCGATACGTGTTAGCTTTCCTTTAATCGGCTTTTCATACACTTTTCGGCTTAATGCGTCGGCTACCACGTTGGCCTTCCCCGCATGGTAGACAATTTCACAATCATAATCTTGTATCAATTCGATCCATCTTCTTTGCCTCATATTTAGGTCTTTTTGAGTGAAAACGTATTGAAGACTTTTGTGATCCGTATACAACGTACACCTTGTACCATATAAGTAGTGTCTCCATAACTTTAAAGCAAACACTATCGCCGCCAACTCTAAATCGTGAGTCGTGTACCTTTCTTCCGCATTCTTTAGTTGTCTCGAGGCGTAGGCAATCACTTTCCCCCGTTGCATCAAAACACAACCCAAACCTTTATGTGAAGCATCACTATACACGACAAAGTCTTCCATCCCTTCGGGTAACGTGAGAACCGGGGCGTTACACAATTTTTCCTTTAATATGGCAAATGCATTTTCTTGTTTTTCTCCCCACACGAACTCACTACTCTTTCGGGTCAACAATGTGAGTGGTGTCGCCACTCGAGAAAAGTCTTGAATGAATCGACGGTAATATCCGGCAAGGCCGAGAAAACTTCTCACTTCGGTTGGAGTTCGTGGCGGTTCCCACTTCATAACCGCTTCAATCTTTGACGGGTCAACTTTGATTCCTTCTCGGGACACGACATGACCAAGGAATTGGACTTCTCGAATCCAAAATTCACACTTAGAAAACTTAGCATACAATTTCTCTCGTTGTAGCACTTCTAACGTTTGTCTTAGATGACTCTCGTGTTCTTCTTCGATTTTTGAATAAATAAGGATATCGTCAATGAATACGATAAGAAACTTGTCGAGGAATGGTTTGCAAACCCGATTCATAAGATCCATAAAAATGGCCGGTGCATTAGTCAACCCAAACGGCATCACCAAAAATTCGTAATGCCCATAACGTGTACGAAACGCCGTCTTCTCGGTATCTCCTTCTTTCACTCGAACTTGATGGTAACCCGATCTCAAATCGATCTTCGAGAAATAGTCGGCACCTTGAAGCTGATCAAATAAGTCGTCGATTCTAGGCAATGGGTATCGGTTCTTAATAGTCATCTTGTTCAACTCTCGGTAGTCGATGCACATTCTCATCGAACCGTCTTTCTTCTTAACAAACAATACGGGCGCACCCTATGGAGACGAGCTAGGACGAATAAATCCTTTGTCGAGTAACTCTTGCAACTGGGACATCAATTCCCGCATTTCGGTGGGAGCCAAACGGTATGGAGCACGAGCTATCGGCGTCGCTCCCGGAACTAAATCAATACGGAATTCTACTTGCCTCTCCGGTGGCAATCCCGGTAAATCGTCGGGAAATACTTCGGGAAAATCCCGAATCACTTTTACATTTTCCACCGACTTCTTCTCTTTCCTTCCATCTAATACATATGCTAAAAAGGACGAACATCCTTTGGCTAAACATTTCCTAGCTTTAACCGCGGTCATAAGACATGGCAAATGGTGTCGTCTCTCACCATACACATAAACTTTTTCGTTGTCGGGAGTCCTAATCGAGACTATCTTCTTCCCACATAAAATCTTTGCTTGATTCTCACCCAACCAATTCATACCTATAACTATATCAAAACCCGCAATTTCCATGGGTAATAAATTCACCTTAAACTTTCTCCCATCTATTTCCAATTCACAATTTCGACACATATGTTGAACTATGGAGGTTTTACCATCCGCAATTTCTATATCATAGATTTCATCAAGGAGTTCTAACGGCACATTCAACACCACAACAAAATCATGTGACACAAACGAATAAGTAGCACCCGAGTCAAATAAGATCCGGGCGGGAATAGAATTTACGAGTAGGGTACCTGAAACGACATCGTGGGCTTCTTTGGCTTCATCTCGGGTAAGTTGGAAGGACCGTCCCTTGATCTTTGTCGGCTCCGCTTTCTTTTGAGCGGTTGACACCATGGTCTCACTTCCCTTCTTCGGGCATGCATTGTTATAGTGCCCTTTTTCATGGCACGAATAGCACTCGATTTCATCCAACGGTTTGGCCCGGAAATCCCTTGCCATATGCCCCGGCCTTCCACACTTGAAACACGACTTTGAATCCGCCAAACATTCTCCTTTGTGGTCCTTGCCACACTTCTTACAAGCACCCACACTTGCTTGCCTAGAGAAGGCCGGAATGAACTTTCCCTTCTTCACCGACCCCGAACTTCCTTCAAACTTTTTCTTTTCAAACTTTGGCATTTCATTGATCTTTCTTCGGCCAACCTCCTCCACATTCCTCGCCGCACCGATAGCCTCATCGAGTGTGGCGGCCCTTTTAACTTCCAACTCATACACCCACGGGAGTCCATTAGCATACCTAACAATCCGGGACCTCTCGTCCAGATACAATCTAATCGCAAACGGGATCAATCCCGTGAACTTCTTAGTGTACTCATCGACACTCAAATCACCTTTCTTCAAATGAACGAATTCTTCTTGAAGTTTTTCTAAGTTTCTTTCGGGGCAAAACTTTGCCTTCAACCGTTTCACAAACTCATCCCATGTCATCTTGTACACCGCTCTCTTTCCCAACGTTTCATACATGGTGTCCCACCACACGAGGGCTTCATCTTTCAATAAACGAGAAGCATAGATTACCATATCATCTTCCTTGCATTTACTAGCTTCAAGGACTTGTTCAGTTTCACGGATCCAACGGATCGTGACTTTCGGTTCAGAGCTACCATAGTAGTTATCGGGCTTAAAAGCCATAAAGTTCTTATACGTGCACCCCTTCCTTTCCCTCGGCTCGGGGTCACTCTCATCTTCTTCCGTTGATGATTTCTCAGTTTGAGCAACACTACTTGACTTGCTCTTTGTGCGGGGTGGAGATTCCTCCCGCCTTTCACGAGACCTATGCTCATTAAGAAGTCGGTTCACATCCTCGTTCACTATGTCCCTCATTTGATTGAACATAGTTTGGAGGTGTTCTACGGTGACCGGGGTGTGAGTGTTCCTATCCACACCCGAATTCTCCACTTCGTCACGAGGTGGAGGACCAAATACCGATTCAACAAGGTTATTCGAATCTTGCCCTTGATCAAGTGGGCCTCTTGCACTTCTAGTTGTCACCATTTTGCTATAATAAGACATCAATCATTTAGTAGTCAATTCGTTAAAGTAACGGTGGCATAGACCGTTCCACAACCAACATGACCTATTCCCTTAAGGTCAACCCTATCGAACCTACACTTTAAGGTCTCAATAGTCATTTCATAAGTATCCTATGGAACCTACGGTCCTACTAGCTCAGTTTAAGTCTAGGATGGTCAATTCAACCTAGTTCACTTAAACTATAGCTCTGATACCAAGTTGTAACACCTCAAATTTCAAAACAATATTTAAATAACATTTAATCCAAAATACATAACATTGTATCGGTGTCAACTACCGGTTTTACAAAAACGAAAAGGTTTCTTGTTCGAGATTATCAGAGTTTACAAAAACGGTGTTACAAATTATATCTTAACCATAGGATAAGGACTCTAATCATCAACACCGAGCTAATCTCAACAAGGCCTCTTCTAAACGGGCCTCCTAGATCTTCGATCCCGAACCTGAGTACATAGCAAAAACACAAACGAATAGTACGTGAGACAAAATTGCCTCGTGAGATACATGGATTTTAGACCCGATAAACAAATAGTCAAATAATATCATTTAATCTTAAAATAATATTACTAGGTTTGTTTTGGGTCACTTTATCACTTTCATCATTGGCCAATGTCAAGATAATCGGAATGCCTCCAATCTATCAAGACCATCATTTCCACGGTAATCGGAATGCCTCCAATCTACCGGGACTCATAGGTATTGGGTAACCGGAATGCCTCCAATCTACCACTAACCTTAAGGTACCGTAATAACCGGAATGCCTCCAATCTACTACGGCCCTAGGGATATCATCATCATCATCATCATTACTTATCTTTTATCGTTGTGAGCTCATAGCTCCATCATTTCTCAGTCAATCAATCATTTCGTTATCAAACAAGCAATTCATCATAAATCACATAAATGACTAAATTACTTAAAGACTCGACAAAATCATTAGATCATAAAAACATTTACTAGCTATGTACCCAGTTTAAAAGTCACATGTACTCACCTTAGCCAAGCTTATCCAAATGTTGTGTTTCTTGAACACCAATATCACTTCTCAAGATTTGAATGCCTCAAATCTTCCAACCGATAACATATTATCAAAACCAATACAATGGTTTGCATTAATCATCTATACTAACTACATAATCCATGGCTAGTTAACTACTAGCACCATTTTCCCCAAAATTACCAAACCCTAAGTTCATAAATCACTACATTTTCGTGTATCCATGACATGACCACGTTTTCCTTGTCAAAATACCATAGATCTAAGTTATCTCACTTCCATTTAACCATTCATAAACAAATCCATAACTAGGGTTTATGATTCAAGCTTCCATACTCAAATCTAAGACTTATAACACAAGAGAGATGAAGATTTACCTTAGATCTTCAACTAGGAACAAGAATCACCAAGATTTGATGAAGATTGAGCTCCAAACAACACTTTTCACTCAGAAATCGCACACACACAGTGAGAGGGAAAAACTAGGGTTAAATGTGTGTAATAAATGAGTTTTCCCGAATTTAATGCTGTTGTCGTCAGAGTTCGTGATCGTTACCAGGAGTTCGCGTCGCGAACTCTCTCACGCTCGCATAGTTCGCGATCGCTACCGGTCCGGGAACTACTTCGCGGAAAATGGCCAAAATCGCTGTACCGTGTTCACGATCGCGAACAATAGTTCGCGCCGTGAACCCCCATAGCAGCCCAGGCTGCACTTTTTAATCTTTGGCTCGACCCGGTTTCGCCCATAACTTTCTCGTACGGTGTCCAAACGACACGAAACCAATTCCTACGTTCTTTAAACGATTTATCCTTATTTATCATATTTTTGTACAATTTATTTATTTACAAATTTCGGGTCGTTACAACTATCTACCCCTTAAGGAGATTCCGTCCTCGGAATCTCATCATAGTTCACGAAGTTCGGGTATCTTTTCCGAATTTCATCCTTGACTTCCCAAGTCAAGTTCGATCCAAGGGAATGCTTCCACTTGACCAACACCAACTCAATCTCTTTATTTCTAAGTTTCTTGGTCTTTGTCTCTAATATGGCTTCGGGTTCTTCTATCAACCGGTTCGGGGCATCAACCCGCAATTCTTGCAACGGAATTATATTTTCAACTTCACCCACGAACTTCTTCAAATAACTTACATGAAACGTATCGTGAACACCTTGAAGTTCGGGTGGGAGTTCTAACTTGAAAGCTTGCAAACCGACCCGTTTCAAAATCTTAAACGGGCCAACATACCTTGGGCTCAATTTGCCTTTCTTACCAAACCGCATTACGCCTTTCCAAGGCGATACTTTCAACATCACCATGTCTCCAACATTCAAATCATACGGTCTCCTTTTCAAACCCGAGTAGCTTCTTTGTCGATCTTGGGCTATTTTCATATTTGTTTGGATTATTCCAATCTTTTCATTGGTCAATTTCACAATTTCGGGACCCGTGAGTTTCGTCTCGCCCGCTTCGAGCCAACACGATGGGGTCCTACATTTTCTCCCATACAACGCCTCATAAGGCGGCATTTTAACGGTCGATTGATAACTATTATTGTAGGAGAACTCAACTAACGGTAAATGTTCATCCCATTTACCTCCAAAATCTAGCACACACGATCTTAGCATATCTTCAACCGTTTGAATGGTTCTCTCGCTTTGACCATCGGTTTGCGGGTGGTAAGCCGTACTCAACCGCAGTTTTGTTCCCAACTCCTCCTGCAACGATCTCCAAAATCTCGAGGTAAACCTCGCATCTCTATCGGACACAATTGACAACGGGACTCCATGAAGTCTTACCACTTCATCCACATACAACTTTGCCAACTTCTCAAGTGGCATGGTTTCCCGAATTGCCAAGAATAATGCACTTTTGGTCAACCGGTCAACTATGACCCAAATGGCGTCGTGGTTCTTGCTCGTCTTTGGCAATCCAACAATAAAATCCATTGTTATATCATCCCATTTTCCGGCCGGGATTTCTAACGATTGAGCTACCCCGTAAGGTACTTGATGCTCGGCTTTTACTTGTGCACACGTGGCACACTTAGAAATATACTTTGCCACTCTTGCCTTCATCCCGGGCCACCAATACATCTTCTTCATATCTTGATACGTTTTTGTACTTCCCGGGTGGATCGAATACTTGGACTTATGAACATCGGTTAGTAACTCCTTTCGGGTACCCCCGAACTTGGGAACCCAAATTCGACCACCCACGGTTTTCAACCCTTGCTTATTTTCCACAAAATGTAGGTTCTTTCCCAAACGTTCTTGCCTTAATTCATCTTTCTCCATCACCTCCCGTTGGGCATTCTTGATTCGTTCTACTATACTCAAGACTACTTCGATACGTGTTAGCTTTCCTTTAATCGGCTTTTCATACACTTTTCGGCTTAATGCGTCGGCTACCACGTTGGCCTTCCCCGCATGGTAGACAATTTCACAATCATAATCTTGTATCAATTCGATCCATCTTCTTTGCCTCATATTTAGGTCTTTTTGAGTGAAAACGTATTGAAGACTTTTGTGATCCGTATACAACGTACACCTTGTACCATATAAGTAGTGTCTCCATAACTTTAAAGCAAACACTATCGCCGCCAACTCTAAATCGTGAGTCGTGTACCTTTCTTCCGCATTCTTTAGTTGTCTCGAGGCGTAGGCAATCACTTTCCCCCGTTGCATCAAAACACAACCCAAACCTTTATGTGAAGCATCACTATACACGACAAAGTCTTCCATCCCTTCGGGTAACGTGAGAACCAGGGCGTTACACAATTTTTCCTTTAATATGGCAAATGCATTTTCTTGTTTTTCTCCCCACACGAACTCACTACTCTTTCGGGTCAACAATGTGAGTGGTGTCGCCACTCGAGAAAAGTCTTGAATGAATCGACGGTAATATCCGGCAAGGCCGAGAAAACTTCTCACTTCGGTTGGAGTTCGTGGCGGTTCCCACTTCATAACCGCTTCAATCTTTGACGGGTCAACTTTGATTCCTTCTCGGGACACGACATGACCAAGGAATTGGACTTCTCGAATCCAAAATTCACACTTAGAAAACTTAGCATACAATTTCTCTCGTTGTAGCACTTCTAACGTTTGTCTTAGATGACTCTCGTGTTCTTCTTCGGTTTTTGAATAAATAAGGATATCGTCAATGAATACGATAAGAAACTTGTCGAGGAATGGTTTGCAAACCCGATTCATAAGATCCATAAAAATGGTCGGTGCATTAGTCAACCCAAACGGCATCACCAAAAATTCGTAATGCCCATAACGTGTACGAAACGCCGTCTTCTCGGTATCTCCTTCTTTCACTCGAACTTGATGGTAACCCGATCTCAAATCGATCTTCGAGAAATAGTCGGCACCTTGAAGCTGATCAAATAAGTCGTCGATTCTAGGCAATGGGTATCGGTTCTTAATAGTCATCTTGTTCAACTCTCGGTAGTCGATGCGCATTCTCATCGAACCGTCTTTCTTCTTAACAAACAATACGGGCGCACCCCATGGAGACGAGCTAGGACGAATAAATCCTTTGTCGAGTAACTCTTGCAACTGGGACATCAATTCCCGCATTTCGGTGGGAGCCAAACGGTATGGAGCACGAGCTATCGGCGTCGCTCCCGGAACTAAATCAATACGGAATTCTACTTGCCTCTCCGGTGGCAATCCCGATAAATCGTCGGGAAATACTTCGGGAAAATCCCGAATCACTTTTACATTTTCCACCGACTTCTTCTCTTTCCTTCCATCTAATACATATGCTAAAAAGGACGAACATCCTTTGGCTAAACATTTCCTAGCTTTAACCGCGGTCATAAGACATGGCAAATGGTGTCGTCTCTCACCATACACATAAACTTTTTCATTGTCGGGAGTCCTAATCGAGACTATCTTCTTCCCACATAAAATCTTTGCTTGATTCTCACCCAACCAATTCATACCTATAACTATATCAAAACCCGCAATTTCCATGGGTAATAAATTCACCTTAAACTTTCTCCCATCTATTTCCAATTCACAATTTCGACACATATGTTGAACTATGGAGGTTTTACCATCCGCAATTTCTATATCATAGATTTCATCAAGGAGTTCTAACGGCACATTCAACACCACAACAAAATCATGTGACACAAACGAATAAGTAGCACCCGAGTCAAATAAGATCCGGGCGGGAATAGAATTTACGAGTAGGGTACCTGAAACGACATCGTGGGCTTCTTTGGCTTCATCTCGGGTAAGTTGGAAGGACCGTCCCTTGATCTTTGTCGGCTCCGCTTTCTTTTGAGCGGTTGACACCATGGTCTCACTTCCCTTCTTCGGGCATGCATTGCTATAGTGCCCTTTTTCATGGCACGAATAGCACTCGATTTCATCCAACGGTTTGGCCCGGCAATCCCTTGCCATATGCCCCGGCCTTCCACACTTGAAACACGACTTTGAATCCGCCAAACATTCTCCTTTGTGGTCCTTGCCACACTTCTTACAAGCACCCACACTTGCTTGCCTAGAGAAGGTCGGAATGAACTTTCCCTTCTTCACCGACCCCGAACTTCCTTCAAACTTTTTCTTTTCAAACTTTGGCATTTCATTGATCTTTCTTCGGCCAACCTCCTCCACATTCCTCGCCGCACCGATAGCCTCATCGAGTGTGGCGGCCCTTTTAACTTCCAACTCATACTCCCACGGGAGTCCATTAGCATACCTAACAATCCGGGACCTCTCGTCCGGATACAATCTAATCACAAACGGGATCAATCCCGTGAACTTCTTAGTGTACTCATCGACACTCAAATCACCTTTCTTCAAATGAACGAATTCTTCTTGAAGTTTTTCTAAGTTTCTTTCGGGGCAAAACTTTGCCTTCAACCGTTTCACAAACTCATCCCATGTCATCTTGTACACCGCTCTCTTTCCCAACGTTTCATACATGGTGTCCCACCACACGAGGGCTTCATCTTTCAATAAACGAGAAGCATAGATTACCATATCATCTTCCTTGCATTTACTAGCTTCAAGGACTTGTTCAGTTTCACGGATCCAACGGATCGTGACTTTCGGTTCAGAGCTACCATAGTAGTTATCGGGCTTAAAAGCCATAAAGTTCTTATACGTGCACCCCTTCCTTTCCCTCGGCTCGGGGTCACTCTCATCTTCTTCCGTTGATGATTTCTCAGTTTGAGCAACACTACTTGACTTGCTCTTTGTGCGGGGTGGAGATTCCTCCCGCCTTTCACGAGCCCTATGCTCATTAAGAAGTCGGTTCACATCCTCGTTCACTATGTCCCTCATTTGATTGAACATAGTTTGGAGGTGTTCTACGGTGACCGGGGTGTGAGTGTTCCTATCCACACCCGAATTCTCCACTTCGTCACGAGGTGGAGGACCAAATACCGGTTCAACAAGGTTATTCGAATCTTGCCCTTGATCAAGTGGGCCTCTTGCACTTCTAGTTGTCACCATTTTGCTATAATAAGACATCAATCATTTAGTAGTCAATTCGTTAAAGTAACGGTGGCATAGACCGTTCCACAACCAACATGACCTATTCCCTTAAGGTCAACCCTATCGAACCTACACTTTAAGGTCTCAATAGTCATTTCATAAGTATCCTATGGAACCTACGGTCCTACTAGCTCAGTTTAAGTCTAGGATGGTCAATTCAACCTAGTTCACTTAAACTATAGCTCTGATACCAAGTTGTAACACCTCAATTTTCAAAACAATATTTAAATAACATTTAATCCAAAATACATAACATTGTATCGGTGTCAACTACCGGTTTTACAAAAACGAAAAGGTTTCTTGTTCGAGATTATCAGAGTTTACAAAAACGGTGTTACAAATTATATCTTAACCATAGGATAAGGACTCTAATCATCAACACCGAGCTAATCTCAACAAGGCCTCTTCTAAACGGGCCTCCTAGATCTTCGATCCCGAACCTGAGTACATAGCAAAAACACAAACGAATAGTACGTGAGACAAAATTGCCTCGTGAGATACATGGATTTTAGACCCGATAAACAAATAGTCAAATAATATCATTTAATCTTAAAATAATATTACTAGGTTTGTTTTGGGTCACTTTATCACTTTCATCATTGGCCAATGTCAAGATAATCGGAATGCCTCCAATCTATCAAGACCATCATTTCCACGGTAATCGGAATGCCTCCAATCTACCGGGACTCATAGGTATTGGGTAATCGGAATGCCTCCAATCTACCACTAACCTTAAGGTACCGTAATAACCGGAATGCCTCCAATCTACTACGGCCCTAGGGATATCATCATCATCATCATTACTTATCTTTTATCGTTGTGAGCTCATAGCTCCATCATTTCTCAGTCAATCAATCATTTCGTTATCAAACAAGCAATTCATCATAAATCACATAAATGACTAAATTACTTAAAGACTCGACAAAATCATTAGATCATAAAAACATTTACTAGCTATGTACCCAGTTTAAAAGTCACATGTACTCACCTTAGCCAAGCTTATCCAAATGTTGTGTTTCTTGAACACCAATATCACTTCTCAAGATTTGAATGCCTCAAATCTTCCAACCGATAACATATTATCAAAACCAATACAATGGTTTGCATTAATCATCTATACTAACTACATAATCCATGGCTAGTTAACTACTAGCACCATTTTCCCCAAAATTACCAAACCCTAAGTTCACAAATCACTACATTTTCGTGTATCCATGACATGACCACGTTTTCCTTGTCAAAATACCATAGATCTAAGTTATCTCACTTCCATTTAACCATTCATGAACAAATCCATAACTAGGGTTTATGATTCAAGCTTCCATACTCAAATCTAAGACTTATAACACAAGAGAGATGAAGATTTACCTTAGATCTTCAACTAGGAACAGGAATCACCAAGATTTGATGAAGATTGAGCTCCAAACAACACTTTTCACTCAGAAATCGCACACACACAGTGAGAGGGAAAAACTAGGGTTAAATGTGTGTAATAAATGAGTTTTCCCGAATTTAATGCTGTTGTCGTCAGAGTTCGCGATCGTTACCAGGAGTTCGCGTCGCGAACTCTCTCACGCTCGCATAGTTCGCGATCGCTACCGGTCCGGGAACTACTTCGCGGAAAATGGCCAAAATCGATGTACCGTGTTCACGATCGCGAACAATAGTT
This sequence comes from Calendula officinalis, assembly GCA_963853835.1. Lineage (NCBI taxonomy): Eukaryota > Viridiplantae > Streptophyta > Magnoliopsida > Asterales > Asteraceae > Calendula > Calendula officinalis. Next base: position 16,588,553 of record OY970829.1, on the reverse strand, counting down.
CGCGCCGTGAACTCCCATAGCAGCCCAGGCTGTACTTTTTAATCTTTGGCTCGACCCGGTTTCGCCCATAACTTTCTCGTACGGTGTCCAAACGACACGAAACTAATTCCTACGTTCTTTAAACGATTTATCCTTATTTATCATATTTTTGTACAATTTATTTATTTACAAATTTCGGGTCGTTACATCTAGCACGATAGAGTTGTTATTTTTGTTATGGACTTAGGGTCAACATTTTAACTTAAAAGGGTATAGCTAACCTTTTAGGGGATCACCGTCTACTATTGTTTCTACCACTACTACTGCTTTTGAGCAGATTATTTTAACGTTTTATATCATCAAACCATTTTTGCCATGAATGGCATACAAAAACTATAGAACTATTTGAACTCAATAAAACCTGTGAATTCACTCAACAATTTTGTTGATACTTTTACTTATGTTTTTCAGGTATCTAAGATAAGCATTGAGTCGCATGCACTGGAGTCAAGCTTTCATTTTGTAAAGATGTCACCTCCTAATTTTAGTTAAAAACTATGTTTTGGTTCAACTACTTTGTTTACATAAAATATTGGTGACATTAGTTTTTATCAAACATTTGTTGTTTACGATAATCATATGCTATGTATACTCATGATAGTTACACGCCCGTTCTTCCGCAAATCACTTTTGGCGGGGTGTGACACCTTTTATAGCCATAGGATTAAAAGATCAATATTAAGATTAATGATGGCAATTTTGTAATTAAGTGAGAATTTTAATCTAAAATATTAAGGCTGGAAGGGTATAATCGTCATATCCTTCTCTCCATCTCTCATCTTCATCCAAGAACTCCAGCCGCCACCTACCCGCTCCTCACCCGCCGGCTCACCTCACCCCCTGTTAAATGCTTCCGGCGAACCGCCTCCTTCTCCAACACCACCGGAAATGAGACACATCTGTACCAGCAGCAGACCTGAACCGCCGACAGATCTGAATCATTGTGGTTGTATCCATCGTGTTTTTCTCAAGCATATCTGGACCGCCGTATTTTCTTCGACAGATCTGGATCTCCGCCTTTGTCCCTTTGGTGTTTTTCTCCGGCAGATTACGGCGCCGCCGCCATTGTCGAGGCAAGTATCTTATCTCCGGCGAAGGTAACAGCCGTGGTTGTAAACATCATGTTTTTCTCAAGTAGATCTGGATCGATGTGAAGTTTCTGCATTTCCGAAAACATGCTCTGAAGTCTTCAAGCATGAGGCTTTTGAAGTCTTCAAGCATAAGAGTTTTTGATTTAATAATTGGATATGTTCATTAATTATTTGTTCAGATTCAAATCTGTTCATTTGAACATTTGTAAATCTGTTCATTGAATTTGTAATTTTGCATTTGTTTAGTAGATTTAATAAGGATTGTAAAAATGTGTTCATTAATAAAATGTTCATTATTATTGTTATTCACCAATGAACACAGTTTTTGTTCATCATTTATGGGTTATCATTAGTAGATCTGTAAATTTTACATATTCATCAATATATGTTCATCATTGAACGCATTAGAAAAGGTTAAAAATTAGTTGTTATTTTTATAAAATTTACAAATGAATTGCAGAATTAGATCCTAGAAAATAGGATGGAAGTTATGATTCAATTGTTTTTAATTAGGGAATCTAAATTTGGTATTAATAAAAAGATTTTTAATATTAAAAATACTATAATACCCTTTAGATTAAAAAAACTAATTAATTAAAATGATTAGTCAGAAGTGGTTCTCGCAGTTCTCGTAATAATAAAGGTTCTCGCATGAACGCTCACCCAAATCTATAAATCAACTATGGTTATGCATAAATTGAAAATTATGGTCATTTTTTATATAAGTTACCCAAACTTTTTATTTCAACTTAAAACTTAAGACGAGCTCGATCCTATATGAAGAGAGTTCATAGAACTATTGCATCAAATTTGGGCGCTGAACAATAATAGTTAATAAAAGAAAGATGATATTATTTTATTCTAAATCTTCATACTTATTTGTTCAATATAAATATGTAAATGAAATGATAAAATAAAGAAAAAGAATTAGTGAATTTTGTATGTTAATATTAATGGTTAAGATGATAAATTAAAAATTTTAGTTAGTAAATTTTGAACACGATTTTGACTAAGTCAACTGCAACCCCTCTTTAAGCAATGATAATTAGTAAAAAGTCTTCTCAAACAGTTTTTTCCTGATAAAAGAATTGTTGGGCCCAATACAAGTGAAAATGACATGGGCGTTCTTGATATCTTAAAATGTCATGTAATTTGACAATTTTCTATATATCCAACATGAATAGTTTCCATTCAATCATTCATCATATCTTATGCCATTATCTATTTCCAAATACAAAATTATTCCTCCATCCAATTTAAAGTAGTGAATATAACATTATAATATGTAATAATTATAATATTTTGTTTTTTTTTTTTTTTTCTGAACGGCAAAAGGGAGCACAAGAGAGCTTCGGCAAGACCATCACCCCCTAGAACCCCCCAAAAGAAAAATATATTAAAACGCTAGCAAGGAGCTAGCAAAAGAGTACAACCAAGCAAAACAACCGAAAAGAAAACCAAAAAATACAAACACCAAAAAGGAAAAAAGACAGCCTAAAAACAATCTTTAGGAGAAGAAATCCAAACAGGCCAATGATTTCCCCAATTCTCGGCCTTTGAACGATGCTTAATCCAAAGGAACGCGTGAGTTTGAATATCCGAAAAGGCAAGATCCACCGAAGCACCAATCAGCCTATTGACCCACCAAAGAACATAGACCACTCCTATAAAGGCTTTAAGTTTGTTACTAGAAAGACCAGTCAATGAAATCCAACTAAGAACCGAGGCAACAGAGGAGAAGTCATTGGCGGAGAGACCCCACCACCCACCAATACAACGGTACAAGCTACGGGCAAAAGAGTTGTAATAATAATTATAGAGTATGTACTATTTAATGCTCAATTTATTATGCAAAAAGACTTTCAAAAATGAAGAAACACATTAATATTAATACAAAGAATACATAATAAGGCATAACTAAACCAAGTGTAATAAGAAGAATGATCTTACTAGAATACTCTAATCACAGGAAAACATATCTAAATATATACTTCATCCGTCCCACAAAAAAGTTTACATTTCTCACTAAACTTTTGTCCCACAAAAAAATTTACATTTCTCACATTTGATGGACCTCACATAATAAAAAATTAGCATTACTAATAATCCCACCATTAATATCTACTAACTATATTTCTCTCCAATCCAACCTTATATTTTAATAAAAAATAATACTAGTGACCCCACCACTAACTATCACATAAAATCTTGTGCCCAAAAGAAATGTAAACTTCTTTGAGGGATGGAAGGAGTATTAAAAAAGGCTAAAAACCCACTTAAATCATGCATAAGAATTGAGTAATACTCCATCCGTCCGACAAAAAACTTCTCATTTGGCTTTCGCACAAGTTTTTAGGTGATAGTTAGTGGTGGGGTCATTGATAATACTTTTGATTAAAATATAATGTTGAGTTTGAGAGAGAAAGATAGTTAGTGGATATTAGTGGTGAGGTCTTTAAGAATAATAGTTTTTTATTGTGTGCAGCTCATCAAATATGGGAAATGTGAAGTTTTTTTTTGGACAAAAATTTTGAGTGAAATGAGAAGTTTTTTGTGGGACGGAGGGAGTAATTAGTAAATGTCAAGTAAATCAAAACTTAAGGATAATAAAGTTACCTGTAAACAGGTAGATTCGGTTAAACCCAACCCGTTTTGACCCGTTACCCGACCTACTCAAATCCACCCATTTCGCCGACCCCTGATCATCAAATGTCAATTTTGAGGATTTCGAGAAACCCTGAAACAAGTTCAAATTAGCATGTCAAAAATCCAAATGTTTGCTTAAAATTGAAAGAAAAAAAAAAGGAAAATGATATTCATATACCTGGAAACACTGAAATTGAAGTTATCGAATTATCGTCTTTGCCTCCACATGTATTTTTGGCGTTTGCTAAATACAAATTTGGTATGGACATTTAAATGCGTACTACAATTAGTGCGCCTGAAATGATCTCCTAGAGGTCACGGGTCTGATCCCTTCCCTAGTCAGGGGAAGGTCCAAAAACAAACACAGGTTAGATCGTGTACATCACGAGCAAAGCTCTGACACCCTCTCGTTATAAACAAGAATACTCTTTTAAAATAAATAAATAATTTAAATGCATATTGCATTTAGTAGCTTCCCATGGTTTATACTTTATAGTCTTCAAAATATAGCATTTAATGATAATCTTTTTCTTCTTAAAATTAATGATATGATATCTTGTCATTAAATGGTATGCTAAGTTTGAAACACTCATTATTATGAAGTGCAATATGAACAATGATTTGAATCTTTAGAATATAGGATTATTTGATCCTGAGAATTACTATATTTGAAAACTATGCAATTGTATTTGTAGCATTATCACTAGAGGTGACAATATTGACCCGTTTACATGAGAACGGATAGATTCGGGATATGTTTATCTCTAACGGGTTGAAATGGTAATTTGGTAAAAATAAAAAAAGAGGCTTAAATGTGTGAAAACTCAAAAGTACGTTTAATACATAAAACCTCTTAAAACATTATATTCAAAAAATTAGATTACTACTAGATTAATATAAATTTTGTAATCACACGAGACACACTAATTAACTTCATTTTTTTATAAGACTTCAAGAAAAAGTGTTTCGGGTCAGACCTTTTATTTTTGTTTCTTTTTGTCCTAGTTTCCGATTCCCTATTTTTGTCCTTCCGTCTAAATTGAGCCGTTAAGTAACCTCGCCTGCTTGGCATGTGAGGGCATTTTGGTCTTTTTACCCTCATGGAAACAGAAAAGAAAATGGTAACTAACTACAATGCACACTCAAAGCAACAGAAAACTAGCATATGCATTTTTACTAACTAACTAACTATAATGCTTCCATCACAAGTTGCTCATATTTCAAGCAGCTAATAACTTGACTGAAATTGAAAATAACAAAATACAAACATCACTTAACAGAAAGAAAGATACGGAATTTAAATTTAAATTTAAAAAAAAAAAGGTCCATTAAAAACTATTGCTTTCATGTATATAAACATGTCCCCAAAAACCAAAAAAAAATAAAAATAAAAACAGAACGTTTTTACAGAAAGGAAAATAGCAAAAAGTAAAAAAAAAAAAAAAAACCTTAATAAAGCAGGCTCAACCGCCACCTAATTAGCTCCTTGTAGTATCTTCAGTTGCAGATTCTGTTTACTCCAAAATTGAAACTAACCTCCAAATCTATCTTCTATCAATTTCTAACCCCACCCCCTGTAGTTTCTTCATTTACCTTATTAGTCCCTGAACTTTCACATTTTTTCCCTTTTTTCCTAAAATAAGTTATAATCTCTTTATCTTTCGGTTCAACTGTGGTTTGCAGGAGCTCTAATGGTAATGCAGCAGGATCAAGCTCCAAACAACCTTTTGGAATATTAACATTTTCTTCACCTGTCAGTAAATAAAACGGTATTTGATGCGACAAACGGAACATTTCTTCTTTAGGAATCGTTTTAAATCCCGCCACGTCAGCATTTTGATAAAATATTGACTTAAAACCAGCAAGTTTGACCAAATTAGCCACTTTTACACCCTTTTCTTCACTATAATCTTCAATAACTACCACCATATCATATTTATGAATAACTTCATCTGGAGTAAATTCGTTCCAATCGGGAGACCAGTTTTTATAAACAGCCCAAACATCGCCTTTTTTCGGGTATATTTGAATAACGCCTTTTTTGCGTTTGACTTTGACCCAGTCAACTTTGTGTGAGAATGAATTGAGTGAGGTGGTTATTTCGTGTTTCCTGGTTCGGTAATCGCCACTTGTTTTGGGGAAACCGGATGCAATCCAATTAATCGGGCCTAATTCAGCATTACTTTTGGAATTTAACCAACTTATTTCCATTTTAAACGGTTTTTTTGAAATTAGGTTATGAATCATTGCATAATATCTAGGCATTCCATCATCTTCATCATAAGCAGCCCAAACTTGGTTTTCATGGAATGAATTTTCGGTTCTCTCTTTATCAAAATCATGAAAATCGGGATCGGGAACACTCATTAATTTTGCTTCATTAATTGTTGCATCAGAATCTATTTCATCCATAGTATCTTTTAATGATGTTTTTACATCAGTCGTTTCTTCAACAAACTTTTTACTTTTTGTACTTTTACCACAGTTAGTTATTTCACTTTCTTTCTTGGTAATTTCAATCTTTAAAGCAGCTTTTTCTGCATTCCATTCATCCATTTTCTTGTGAATTTCTGTTCTCGCCTTTTTCATCAACATATTACGAATTTCACCCTGTGTTAATTCTCTTGTACTGTTATCAACCTTGACTTTTGGAAAAACGTTGACTTTTGGAAAAAAGTTGACTTTTTCCGATCCCGACAAGACTTTCGCATACTTATTGCTGCCGTTGACCAACGAAGACTGGTCAACTACACGTCTCTTTTTCCCAAAAATGTTGACTTTTTCCCCACCCGAATTTGAATTTGAAGCTTGAAATCTCATTGCAGCAGCTCTTGCTTCATATCGGCTTTTAAACGGGCCAGAAATGTTGTTGTTTACAGTTGGAATGTTTACAGTTGGAATCTTTTGAAAATTTACATGATTAACACTTGAAGAATTTGCATTCTGATTCTGCATTTGGGGAAACAAATTTTTTGTTGCTTTCACAGGTGGGCCCGCCCGTTCTAAAGCCCAAAACGGTTTATTACAATTCATGCAAATAATTTTCTGGTTAACATAAACTTTCGAGTATTCAAAATTCATCAAACAACAAGGACACGAAGTCCAAAATGTGTTGACTTTTTGCGGTTTCGGGATCGGGTCAAACATGTTTCTAAGGTTTCTTTTTTGGTCATAAATTTTTCGTTTAATATTATCGGATAATAACATAAATGCTTCACTAACGAGCTTAAAAGCTCCTTCAGCTCCAAAAGATTTGTTTTTATCAGGGTGAAGAGATAAAGCTAATTTTCTGTAACTTTTTCTAATTGTTTCATCATCAACTGTGGGTCCCACATTAAGAATACCATACCAATCTGACTCACCATTAATCTTTATTTCTGAAGAAATATAAACATCAAGAACTAACAGAAGCTGAGAAACGCCTTCGAGCTCCGGAGATAATTTTTCGGCTTTTTGTGCAAATTTTTTCGCGCCGATAAAATCTTTTTCCAGTAGCTTTTTTTCAGACATTTGTTTGGCCCGAATCGCTTCATCTTTATTACATTCCATATTTTCAATATTTCATATCCAACTTCACTAATTATATATATATTCTTGCGTTTGATTGCGCAAGCCCTAATACGAAAAAAAAATAATAAATAAATATAACGTAAGAAAGATGTTATGGCCGAAAACGATAATGAGTTAATGACAACAAGCATATAGCGCATAAAGTAACAACGTGATCGATAACGACAAAAATGATTACGAACACAGTTATTACATACATAAATATATATAGGGTTAGGATCCTGTGAGGACTCAAAAATCAGTAAGGACTGCGAGGACAATTCTCAACCAATCGTTTAAGAAATATTGGATCTTTATTTTTTCTTCATCAGGTGAAATTGGATCATTATCAGGAAATTTTTGGATCATTATCAGTCCTCGCCAAATTTTGAGTCCTCACCCAATCTCACTTCTATATATACATATATATACACATATATATATACACACACGCGCGCGCACAAAGCGAAAACCTATATATAGGTTCCATTTTGATGCCCTAAGAAGAATAAACACATGATTGATGATTGGAACAACTGAGACGATTATGGAAAGAATAAAATGATATGTGTAAACGTCACGTGTACGATAAGTTCACGAATCTAACACAAAGGATAAACCAACCAATGTAGGGCGTTTTATAGTTTTCATACGTCAATGAAGCATCTAGAAAGTCGACTAATGATATAATAAAACACGTTTATTAGGTTAAATTCATTTTGATGGTATAATGAGACCAAATACAAGAACTAAGTACCATACAACTCAAACAAATTATCCTCATAAAGGTTGAAAACATTATGAAATGATAATAATGAAAAACTTTATGAAACTAAATGATTGAAAAAAATTTAGACATTGTGTAAATTTCCACATTATCCCAATCAAATTGTGAGTAAAGATCAATAATGTAAACAGTATAATATTCATGATTTGAATTTTGATAGAGGTCAATAATCTAAGCAATGCATAAACTAGATGATTGCAGAAGTAAGTTGTAGCATTAACTTCATTGGTTATCAAAAATCAGTAAAACAATCGCAATCTATTGAACATTGAATATTATCATCCTCTAGAATCATGAAAATCATTCCCAAAATTAAAACCTATTACTCATATTTACCTGAATGAGCAAAAATCGATCAAACAGTTGCATCAGATCCAATAAACGCAATAAAAAAAAAAAACTAAAAATCCAATCAAAAGCACTAGATATTTTCTAAAACCCTAAAATGCACCAAACATAAATGGAAAACATTCAAACAACAATAAACAATCAGCATTCTATATCGAGCAAAAATCAAACACACTACCTGAATATAGAAACGTATATTGACCAAATTCGTACGAAAAATTGATGAGCATAAACGAAGAAATTACCCTAATTACTGAAGCAATCTAACCGATGACCGCCACTGTAAATTTCCTCCAAAATCGATTTTAATATTGCGTTGTTGACTGCTCCTGATCAATGAATGATGTTCATAAATGATCAAATTAGTTTCATAATTCTTCCGTAATCCCTAAAATGAACGAATGCATATAAACAAGCAATAAAATTTATATGTTCGTAATTTTCATTGTAGAACTATTGGTGAAGGAAAAACCATAAGTTGTGTGTGTTTTCATTGTTTTTGAAATGCTAATTTCTTTTAAGTTTTAATCTCCAATTTATAGTTCAATGTATTTATTTTTTGTTACCAACAAATAATCGTATCAAAATACTTTTATTTTATTCTTTTTACGAAAATTTATATGTGCTTTTTGTTATAAAAAAAAGCATTGCTTTTAATATTTTTCCGTTCTAGAAAATTCTAAGTATTTGTGTTATTTATAGAAATGTAATAATTTGTAAACAATAAAGTTATTTTATATATAACAATCACATGTTGTATGTTGGTGTACCATAATTTATATTTACATTTATTTTGTTGTATATAATAATCATGTTATTATTTTTCAAAAGAAGTAAATCATCTAAAATTAATTTTAAAAGGGATATAGATTGTGTAAGGTTTATAGAATTACCAATTATGAAGCATCAAAAATAATTTTAGGCGAAGACAAATATCAAATATGATAGAGTATTTTGTATTCATACTTATTTGATGTGTTTATATTTAGTGTAATAGACTTTGATGTTATTTTGGTATCGGAATATATGAATTACCTATAATAATATTTTTTATGGGAAAATGCTACCATTCATTTATAATAAATGAATAATATTTTTATTAATTAAATATAATGCTATAAATATGTTATTTATAAATATACTATTGATATGCTAATTTATAAATATAATGTATATTTTAGCAAACTCATCTCAAAATCCAGATATGCTCCTCATTGAGTGAAGGAACTCAAAATAATTTAAACCCACATGGTCAAATTTTAATCTTGGTATTCTTAATAAAGGTGACATATTTTCGTTTTATACTTGTTATGGTTATTAACATTTTAATTTACTATATCTTTTATATTTATGTAGTTAACTTAATTGCATTTTCACTCAAATATAAAAACTAATGACGCGAGTAGTCTTCAATTGTTGTTTAGCTAAATATCGGGATATTAATGTTGGTAGCATTAATTACACTAGATAAGGATCTATAATATTAAATAAAAGACAAGAGTGGGGTACTTTATTTCGGTGCTTATGTAATATATCATATTTTCAGAAAACGTATACGTACTGTCTATCTTTCTTAAGTTGTAACATATATCATGTTATGATCACACGTGTAGAGATGCATAGATGAGTTGTCATCACGAGATGCAAATATATAGATGAGTTGTCATTACGAGACCGAATATAAACACATGCAAATCACCGAACTAAGTTGAAGGGTTAACTTTTTTCTAAAAATCACGACGAATGCAAAATTTGATGCATTCTATTTTACAAATCTTATTTTTATATGTTCTTGGATCCAAGTAAAGAGTACTGATCATAATTACATTTCGTTTAGCTCCATATCATATAAATAATGGAAATATGGTTTTACAGTTAGCTGCATGGATTTTACGTGCAATAAACGTGAAACAAAAGGTCAATCATATAACTAGTTTTAACGGTTTTATAAGTTTGATAGATATATAAAATATTAAATATATATTTAAGCTTTTTGCACATTCAAGTCGATCTTGCTAAATCTAGCACAGATCTCAAGGACATTCCGGCGCGCTACTCGAATAAAGTCAAACTCGAAACTGACCCAATATCGTAAAGTTGACTTTGACTAGTTTGCAGCCCTAATTCATAATACAACAAAAATTTAATCATGAAATCCCAAGTACAAACAGTCATTTTTCACAATTTCATCTTCTTTAAAAATATTATATAAAGGTTTGATAATTATAAAAACTAATTTCGGTTACCGGATTTTCTTAAAAATAAAAAATGCTAATACACCTAATCCAGCTACTAATGCAGCTCCAGCTGCAGCAGCAGTGTATGCAGAAGCCCATGTATTCTCATGAGAAACCTCCCGAACCCCTGCTGCTGATAAATTAGGGCCTTTTCGCGGTTGTCGTGTTCCAGAATATTCCAAATGCAACTTTAATCCCTGTAAATATTATAATAAATACTATATTAATCTATGTATTTGCCTAAAGCAGAGTACCGACCCGTTTTCCATTTTTTCATATTTTTATAAAAAGAAACTACAGTGTTATACAACCTCCGTATCATAATTGTGGGTTTCACAGTTTTTTAGGCAAAAGATTATAATGAGAGTTAAGATGGGTTAAAGTGGATAGTTAGTGGATGAGCCTCACTCCTTTTGAATAAAGTGATATTAATAATGTTTAAAAGTAAAAGTAAGGGTAAAAGAGTCATTTCACTATACCAGTTAAGGTTAACTTTAAAGTGTATCACTTATTTTGAAACTGCCAAAAATAAAAAGTGTATCACTGATTTTGAATTAGAGGAAGTATGTGATCAACGTTACCTTCCAACCAGCTAGTCGTGCATGTTCAACAGCTGCAGTGAGATCGTTATCAGATGAAATTACTACTTTGTCCTCGTCTTCATCTTCATACTACAATATCATACAAATAATAATAATCAAACAATCAATAAAACGCGATATTTTGACATGAAAAAAGATGTACCAGAATCTGTGGGAGATTGTTGCGGTCGATCTCACTCCCTAATCTCTGAGTAATTGCAGTTATAAGATCTGTCAAACTTCTAGAATCTGCCATAACAAGTATATAGGTTTCTAAAAGCCCAAAAAATTACTTATTTAGCAGGCATTTGATTTGCTTTTTTGTTCTTCTGATTATCCGAGTTTCTACTTTTCGAGTCAAATAACCATTTTTTGGATTATTTTTTACCTAAATTGATGATATTATCTATTAATTTATTACCAGATATAAACCTATGCATCCGGCCCCATTTATCTTGGATTTTGAAAGCAAATGAATTAGGATTAGTGGGTGCAGGATAAGCAAGTGATTTTGCAGGTTCTCCACTTTCAGAAGGTAGTTTCATGGAACTCTCACTGCAATCCAATTTAAAAACTATCAATTGAAACAATTAATTTAATTAATTAATTAATTATTATTTTATTAACGATGTGGCGAACCTTCTTGTTTCATCATCATCATCATCTCCGGGAGATAATTCCATTGCAGAGTCCCAAAAGTTCTGCATCATTGATTTTCCTCCCTCGTTATTAACACCTGTAGCATTTCCCACCTACTTTGCAAAACGGGCCAGGTCAAAATGGGTTATTTTTTGTATTTGTTTATCATGGGCAGGGTCGGGCTGACCTACAAATGTTTTTTTTCTTCTTTTTTCTTTCTTATAATAATTGATGTGTTAATTATTATAGTTAATAATAATCTATAATTAAAAGAAAAGATTTAGGAGGTTGTATACATAGAAAAACAATGTGGGAGACTTTCAGCCCATTTGACCCATTTAATTAAATAGGCCAAAATGCATTTTAGTACCGTGAATTTGGTTGACTAGATCCTCTACTACCCTGAACTATTAAAGGTGCAACATCTACCCTGAACTTGACAATATGATCAATTTAGTACCCTGACTCACTAATTTGGTGTTGTTTTCTCACGTGATTTGCTTCTAATATCAGTATATTGTGATGAACGTATATTTTTTAGTTCGTCAGAAGCTCCAACGAAAGTAAGTCAAGTAAGAAAACATGATCAAATTAATAAGCCAGGGTACTAAATTGACCATTTTGTCAAGTTCAGGGTACCATGTTGCATCTTTAATAGTTCAGGATAGTCCTAATCAACCAAATTCACAATACTAAAATGCATTTTCGCTAATTAAAAATGAGTTAGTAGGTTATGGAATACCACACGAAATATAAGGAATAAGGTAATATTTTTGGATTTTCTATATTTGATCTCGTATAAGTAGTTTACTTACTGTAGCTATTGCAGCATGAGAGATATGGAGGACATCAACAATGGAAACAATAAATCCATCTGCATCAAACCATCCACCAATTAGAGGTATTTATTAAATTAAATATATATAAACCGAAATAATAATAATATAAAATGTTGTATTTACCTCTATCAACAACGGGAAGATGTAAAAACTTTCCATCATGCATGGTATGTAACGCATCAACAATAGGTGTATCAATAGTTGCACATTCCGGATTTTGAGTCATTATCTATTTAATTAATCAATTATTCACAACTATAAATTACTTGAAAAGATATTACAACTAGAATACACACACACACACACAAATGGAAAAATAAATAAATATTGTAAGTTAAAAAGAAAAGGGAATCAGTTTTAATCACCTTCTCCACTAAGGTTGATTCAACGAGCATATCTTGTGCTATCACCCGTGTCAAGATATCATTTGAGCTAATAATGTATAAAACACATGTTACTAAACAGTTAGTTATAAAAACGGGTAATTTGTGGTCCGGGTCAGGTTGGGTTGACCCAGATACTTTTTGTCCAATTTTTTAAAATTTTATTATAAACAACTAATGCGTCAAATATAAAAATAGGGAAAGTATGGTTAACATGGTTGGTGTACAAATTTTTTATTAGTTAATTTACACTTAATTTAAGCCAAAAAAAAGTTTCTTAACCATTGCCCTTAAGGAAATGTTCAGAGTTTTCCATAAAAATATGATTAAGAAAGATAAATTACTTTAATAATAACTAACTAGATAAATAAAGTGATTTTTAGGAGGTTTTATGTATTAATACTAAAATTTTGGAAACTTTCGACCTGTTTGACTTGTTTCATTTTTAGCTAACTTTTTAATATATCTTAAAGTTTAATAAACTGACGTTAGAATTCCTCGTGGCTTGTTATCAACTGTTACAATGGCAGAGCTACTGCGAAACTCAAGCATCTTTTTTGTTGCTATTACAACTGTATCGAATGGCGAAACAATTACAACCCTAAAATAAGAATTAAAATTGGAAAGTTGTCAATATAATGTGAAGTTATATAAGGTGGTATAAATAAATAAATAAATAAATAAAAATGTAAAGGTATTACCTACTTTGAATTCTCCGATATAATGGTAGACAATGTAGGCTTAAACATCCGCTCTCGAAGCGTTTCAGTGGGACCTGTATATCACAATTAGGTTAATTATGTTTCAATCCTCAAACTTTCACTTATTTGCAGTTCTGACCCTTCAAGTTTTTTTGGCAATGGTTTTATCCTAAACTTTTGTTGACTTAGTGTTTAAGTGTTTAACCCATAAACTTTTGTTGACTTGGTGTTTTAACCTTTTTGTTGACCTCTTACCGATAAAAAAGTGGTCATTTTGTATTGAGATGTAACTTTTCTTAGGGTTAAGTGTGGTTTGACCCTTAGACCTTCACTTAATTTCCGGTTTAACCCTCAAACTTTTTTCTAAATTTCTGACTGATCTATTAACTTAATAACAGTGTTAACTAATACTACTATTATTATTAAAATTGTTATAAAAATGGTATAAATTTGTATACAAAAAATTAAGGGAGGTTTTTTTAAGTAACTAAGTATTAATATGTGATTAACCTGTGCTAGTAGGTCATAATGGCTTTATTTACAAGTTAACCAATGTTTATGTTAAAAGGTTAAACCGTCAAAATGATAAAACTTTGAGGATCAAAACATAATTAACCAACCACCATTTAATGAAAATTATACAATCTATTTATAAAATCTAACCAGGAGCAGCCCGTTCCATTCGGGCAATAGCATCATATAGACATTTTGCAATATCAAGCAAAGCAATGACTTCACCATTTTCTACAACGGGCAAGTGTCTAAATTTTCCTGCACACATGTTTTTATTTGAAATAATAAAATGGGTCAGAAAAACTAGTTTTAAAATGGGTCCGGTTGGTTGACTTGCAGACTTGTTTGTCCCGTTTTTTTCTTGAATTTTGACTAATATAATAAAAATGATTACAAACCTTGCACCATCTTTTGCAGGGCTTCCACAGCAAGAGTATCAGACGACACATAAATTGGATTCTTTGTCATCACCTTTGACAAAGGCGTGTTCATAAGATCAATCTCACGAGCAATAACTCTCGATGCAATATCCTTCAACCACCAAAAAGGCTAGTTAGTGAAACATTTTCTTGATCTGATGTGGCAATCAACATTAAATTTCACATAATCACAATAATGTTAAATCATTAAAAATACAATTTTGGACAACTTTTGACCCGTTATAGAAAAATCATAACTGCAATCGATCCGTTCATAACTAACATCTGTATTGTCAGGATTGAAGACAAACCTTATCTGTGACTATACCACTGAGTAGTGCATTTGAGTCAGTGAGCAAAAGAGCATCAACTCTTTTAGCAGCCATTCGACAGCAGGCTTCATAAATGGTTGTTGAGTCAGGTACTGTTAGAGCCCTAGATAGACGCAATTTCTTCACTGTACGCTCTCCTGTTATGCCCCTGTTTATATTCATTTCAATACATAAACTTTACTATTTTATAACACAAAAATCTGCACATTCATTTCAAAATTCAGATGTTTGTTCAACATAACAGCAATTTTGCATGTACGATCCAAATAGCGAGAACAAGTCAATGTTTTTGTTCGTCATTATTCATAACAATTGATATCTAGGTTAATTGGATTAAACAGCGTTATTATGATGCTAATTCGCATAATCAATATACATTCATATTACGGAGAATATGTAATTACGAATGAACTAATACACAATTTGATAGATAAATAAAAATTCATACTCGGA
Source organism: Calendula officinalis (assembly GCA_963853835.1). NCBI lineage: Eukaryota > Viridiplantae > Streptophyta > Magnoliopsida > Asterales > Asteraceae > Calendula > Calendula officinalis. The sequence goes on along the minus strand of OY970829.1, from coordinate 16,572,996 downwards.
CGAAGGAGGATCATTGAGAGCTTTCCTGCCGGAATCACTTTGGCCGTTTTCATTAGTTCTCGTCTTCCGAAAAGAGGATGATGTCAGCGACATACTTCTTCGGGAAAAGGAACCGTTGCGAGAAGTCATATTACCAGCACTCAATCAATCAAAATTCCTCCTCTTTGCCCTAACTGTAATCGCGTAACAATCAATCAATTTCCATATAGACACACAACCAAATTTACGAATCATTGAATCAATCATCTCAGAGATGATAAATATATTACCTGATTAGAGAATGTCAAATATGAACGAGAATTCTAAAGAATTGAAGCTGAGAGATTGGTAATTGAATATCTGATCGGAGGAAAATGTTTTCCGAGGAAATCAAAGGAGAATTTTCCATGAAAATGCGACCGGATCAGGGAAGAATGTTTGATCGTTAATTTGAGATTGATTTAGGTGAAAACAAGAGAAGATTTTTACAAGAGAAGGATCAAATTGGGGGATAATTTGGTTCCAAACTTCCAGTTTCATCTTTGCATGGATGAAATTAGAGGCGTTTTGTGTTTCAAACTTTCAATTCCTTTTGTTTTTTAAATTTAAATTTAAATTTAAATAATTGGATCTAGGGGTGTGCGCGGGGCGGTTTGGGGAGATTTTAGGCTCAAACCGAACACGATCCGCTAATATCGGTTTTAGGATTTTCAAACTCAATGGTTTCGGTTTCTAACGGTTTCGGTTTTAGCGGTTTTTAGCCTTTAACGGTTCGGTTTCGGTTTTGAAACCGAATCCACCTCGTTTAAGACATTGATATATAATTTCATGTAATAATCTTCATTTTTCTAAAATTACATACAAATTTCAGTAACAATATCTAATTTATAGCATTAACTTCAATGTCTAATAATATATTTCAACAATGAATACCATTTTCAAGCCCAAAATTCAAATTATAAGCGTATTTTGTAACATATAATAACGATATAAACATTAATGAACCATAGTAAATGAACTTTCAAATATTTAAATAGGTCGACTTCTATTTAATAAATATAAAATTAAAAAAATATATAATATACTAAATATTAGCGGGGCGGTTTCTTAATGGGGCGGTTTTTGATTAAAACCGAAACCAAACCGAATCCATCGGTTTTTTCAAAATCTAAAACCAAACCACCGGTTTTGAAATGATTTCGGTTTTAACGGTTTGGTTTTGTCGGTTTTAACGGTTTGGTTTCGGTTTTTCGGTTTTTATGCTCACCCCTAATTGGATCCATTGACTTCCTATTATTCGTGTTCACAAATCACAATTTAATGTTTCAGGGGACGTTTGAACCAGCACCTAATTTATTTTCCAAAGGACATCAATGATTTAATAGATTTATAGTTACTTAAAAATTCATAGTAATTAAGGTTGTGGTATTTAATGAAATCCAAATATGCATGTGTGACATAGAATTAATTTGGAATGGACATATAGGTTTGAGTTAAACCACGTTAAGTCGGGTTAACTCGTTAGTTTTTAATTTTCAACAAGCGTATAGATTTGAGTTAAATCTCAATACACTTGTAATTGCGGAATAAAAGAAATAAGCAAGCTCGAACTTGTAAATTACAAGTGTATTGAGACTTGTTAAACAATCTCAATACACTTGTCAAATCTCTATTTCGGAACCGACATGCTTACACAAATTCTTTTACACTCTATTTCGGAACCGACATGCTTACACAAATTCTTTTACACTGTTTCTCACTTTTTAAATGAAAGAAAAGAAAAGAAAGAAAAAAAAAGTAAAGAGAAAATAAGGGATATCAAGAAACAAAATATTTATCCTTTTTGTGTTCCCGGGTTGGATAGAAAAGAAAAAAAAAATCATCATTTTTTGTGTTCCTGAGTTGGAGAGAAAGAAAAAAAATTAACACATTTACAATTTTGTCCTTAAAATATAAACAAATTAGGTAATGACAATGTTAGTTTGGTAATTGTAATTAATTAAAATTTATCTTCTCTCCAAATCTTCTCACTTTTGGAAGGAAGATTAGAAGAGAAAAAATAGCCATAATTTCTTTCCCTTCTTTTCCTTTCTTTTATAAAATAAACTCTGAAACATGATTTGCTTCGTCGTCTTCTGTTCTCTCCAACTTAAGAAGATACTTGGTTTTTCTAACTTAAAAAGGACATAATATTCTGCAGCAAACAAAGCTTTTGGAACAAATAAAAAAAAGAGTGCTCAGAGACGTTTTTGAATTCGATAAGTCCAAATGCTGAGATGACCCAACAACACATGAAACGCTGATTCCTCACTGCAAACTCATGGAATGCACAAGCCGGGAATCGAACCCGGGTCTATACCGTGGCAGGGTACTATTCTACCACTAGACCACTGGTGCTTGACGATTTCATTACGCCAATCTAAATTAAGATATAATATTGAATATTAAAATTAATTGTCAATGTAGATGGAGTGGCCATATCTTTCGTAATATGTTATAGGCTTGCGTAATTACTATTTATTGTTTCCTAATTACATGTCTACTTTTTTTTAAAGGTATATTCATGTTTATAGAAACTGGAGTTGTTGAGTTCTTCTAGTGATACAATCATTATGATTGTTTTTAAATATTTCTTATGATAATCTAGTAAATGTTTATCTAAAGAAGAGATTGAATTCGTAACATTCATGTGATTATTTCAGATATATTTACTAGCTAGATAATCACCACATGATTCAAAAGCATCTCCAGTGTATGTATTAACTTTTCTTTACACCGTCTTAGTGAAAAGAACTAATATTCTCGGATGTTTACATTAAATATACATTATTTTAGTAAAATCAAAAGTTATAGCTTAAATTTCACTATATTTGGTGTAATATTGTTTACTATATTAAATTTCACTATCTTAGTGTAATATTGTCTTTTTTATTTATCTATTTTTTAGAAAATCTGGTTTTTTCAGATTCACCCAGGTTTTATACCCAACAAGTTTCGAGTTCCGACTAAATTATAATCATCGATCTAACCAGCTCATTCCAATTGACTATCTTTCTATTATCTAATTCGACTAACCAGTTCAACAAGAATTTTGAAACATTGGTCTTTTGTAGTTTTGTACAAACATAATACATAGACATCATTATTATTTTTGTTATTATTCACAAGAAAAACATGCAATTACAACGCTTTTATTTATTTAATAAAATAGGCTCTACCAATCATATAAGATACACTTAAAATAATATAGTCAGACTTTTAGCACTTACTATATGCAATTCTTCCATTACAAGAAAGAAGCATGATAAGGCAAGGAATCAAGTAAATGCAACAAAAGGGAATAAAAACACAGAGAAGGCCTTCTCATTCTTGTTTGTATATAGGTAAACCTAGAGCTTCAAAGCATATTATAGAACACTTGAATCATTTCAACTTACAAGACCAACAATGTTAGATTGGGCACCGATATTGGTAGGATTATTATTGTTCATACTTCTGTCACCGGGCCTTATCTTTCAAGTTCCTGAAAATACACATATTGTTGAATTTGGCAGCTTCAGCACCAATGGAAGAGTTGTAATATTTCACACGTTTCTTTTCTTTGGTGCGTTTACTATACTTATTTTGGCTACTGGAATGCATATCTACACATGCAGATCGTGATGAAAAACGATTGTAACATTGGCATAGGTGCTAGAAACTCGATAATTTATATTCTAGTGTCGAGAAATTCGATTTTCATAGCTTATTGTGATACAACCTGATTGTGTTTTTGAGAGTGTGTGTTTATTGTATTTCCCCCTATTGTTCCTTACTATTTTCTAGCTATGAATATTTCCAAACGCCCTGTCATATTGCATTGTCTGATTATTCATTATTTTTTGCTAATGGTAGTACTTGATCACTGCAAATCATAACTAAACTCTTCTTAATAATTTAAATACACTTCGGTGTTTATTTAGGAATTGTCAGTAAACTAAACTATTGACTCGTGTATTATATGGACATCTTTAGTATAAGTTGATAGAATATATAAATATAGTTTTTCTTTTACTTTCTTCGATTCATAATAAGTGATATATTTTTCATTTTTATAGGTGTATAAAAACAAATAATACACTTTAAAAACTTACTTTTTTAATCTTTTGTAATTCAAAAACTGAAAAATCAACAATATATCATTTAATTTGAATCGGAATAAATATATTAAAAGAATAAAAATAGAATAATTATCAAACATATCATATAGGTATTAAATATAAATTGACACTTAATAAAAGTAAAGATTTTTTTTAAAAATATTCTAAGAATAATATAAAAGAGTTGTTTTTTTTTTCTGACCTCATTCATATTTGTTAAATAACAAGGAGATGTGCCAGAGGTTAGTAAAAAAGTTCTCATTTCTTCTCAAAATTTTGTTTCCACAAAAAAGTTCTCATTTTTCTAATTTGAGGGACCCACTTAATAAAATAATATTATTACCAATTACCCCTCCACTAATCTTATATTTTATTGTCTAAAAGTACATTCTCTTTCCAATCTAATCTTATATTTTATTCAAAATTATTAGCATTGATCACACCACTAATTATCTCCTAAATACTTGTGCCCATTAGAAATAAGAATTTTTTTGTGGGATGGAGAGAATAATATTTATAAATAAATAATAATAATATTTGAAAATATTCATCAGTTATTCAAAAATAAATAAAACTAATATTTGAAAATATTAAAATAAATTCTTAAAACAAAATTGCAACCCACAAATTAATGTCTCTCGGTGAACTCAAAATCCCCAAACTTTAAAAACCCTAGCACAATCATCGATCTGAACGATTACACTTTCAATCGTAGTAGATCTGATAAACTGAAGCTCCTTACATCGTCATCAAACTCAGTTTTATTCATATTCATCGGCGATGGCGGACTGGGGACCAGTAATGGTGGCGGTGGTGCTGTTCGTGCTACTAACGCCGGGACTCTTGTTCCAGTTACCGGGACACAACGGGGTGGTGGAGTTCGGAAATATGCACACTAGCGGAGCGTCGATTATTGTTCACGCCGTTATCTATTTCGCCGTCATTACCATCTTCCTCATTGAATGAAGTGATATTAATGATGTTTAAAAGTAAAAGTAAGGGTAAAAGAGTAATTTTACTTTATTAAAGTAAATAGTTAGTGGAAAATGAGTCCCATTTTTTTGCCAAATAAGGTAAGTTTTGCAAGTGTATCACTTATTTTGTTCCACCCTAAATAGAAAGTGTATCACTTATTTTAATACGGAGATAAATATTATTTAAAAAAAAAGAGAGGAAATTGTTGACATTTTACTGATTGCTTGTTTTTACTTTTTCCCCATGTAAAGTACTACATTTTCCAATGTTTCATTGATTAACTAAATTCTTTGAAAATGAATATAGTGAATTTAGTGGGACCCATTGCGGTTTCTTTTCATTTCTCAATGTTTTGTGATCCACGTCTTCCGAGTACCAACTACTGGCATTATATTTACATTTACACCCTTGTATTTTATGTTGACTGACTATTTTGTCATCATTGTTTTTATAGATTTAAGTTATTACTTCTACTTCCTCCGTATCAAAATAAGTGACACACTTTCCATTTTGGGGTGTATCAAAATAAGTGACACACTTTGAAAACTTTCTTTATTTGGTAAAAATAATGGGACTCATACCCACTAACTATCCACTTTAATAAATTGAAAGTACCCATATACACTTACTTTTACTTTTAAAACTCATTAATAGCACTTTATTCAAGAAAAGTGGGACAAATTCTCCACTAATTATGTACTTTAATCTATTTTAACCTCAACTTTAATCTTTTACCTCAAAAAATATGTAAGCCAATTTGTGTCACTTATTTTGATACGGAGGAAGTATATGATTATGATTTATATTTCGTTTAAGGAATAAGAACTATCTGTACAAAATTTTATATGATTGTAAAGTGTTAACATCAGAAAGTTATATGGTTTGCCTAAAGTAACCGCCATACTTTGATATTTTTCCTTTGTACAATTTATGTTCTCATGTTTGTGTCATTAACACGTGATCAGATTACCGAATGACAAACATGAGACTGATGCTAACTTTTTCGACCAAATTAGACTAGTGCTAACTTTTTCCGTCGGTTGGAAGTGAAGGGGCTTTAATTTACCGACACTAAAGGCATAATAGTGTCTGTTGATGTCTTTAATAAGAGGCATCAATTAACCGAAAAATGTGTGAGATGTCTTCAATAAGAGGCATCAATTAATCGAAAAATGTGGGAGACAAAATGGGTGGGGTTACATGTAACTATTTAATATTTTGTGTATATATTTTATAATAGTGTCCAAAAAAGTGAATGTGTATTGTTGGCGTTTGTGTGTCAGTTTGAGTATCATCTGACGTGGTATTATGTGGTAAAAATTGAAATGTCAGTAGTGATAATGGTTGAAAGTGATTTTATAGGTGAGCTATACGGCTATACCTTTATTGTTTATAAACAATGCTAGAACACTCCCTACGTTTAGAATTTAGATACACGGTCACTTAAACACTAACACAAGACTAGATAAGAGTAGAAGATAAAGTATGAATAATAAAATAAAAAGAAATTGTTTTATGCAAGTGTGCGTTGACAACCCAACATTGTTTTTGGAACTTAAGTTCAAAGTATATAGTTTCGGATTCTTCAATACTTGTGACATAAGAAAATAATAAACTCATCAGATAAATACACGACGCTTGAATTCCTCTTCAAACTCGATTCAAAAGGTTGCAACAGTCAAAACAACGATAAAACAATAAACTCATCAGATTCTAGAAACGAAGAGCTTCAATCGATAATCGTTTATTGTACCGAATCACATTCAAATGATCAAGAATTTGCTTTGAAACGACTCAAACTTACACAACTTTTATCGATCATAAAAACTTCAATAAATCCGATTTGTGAGGAAACTCTAGAGAATTTGCTTAAAATGGTGGCTTCTAATCTCTTCCGCCCCCTCCCACCACCGTCTTCCGCCGCTTGCTCAGTCATGCCGCCTGAAGAAGATGATTGCATGGCTGCACCTTCTGCCGCTTGGCCACACTTACAAATCGTCTATGATATTCTCCTCCGATTGATAATCAAGAACGATGTTAGATCCCTCCGGGGAGAACAAAGTGGCGAATCCAGAATTTTAAACACGGGTATGCCGTATTCTTACATTTTCTTTTATAACAAATGTATTACTGACAGTCTCTCTACCTCCGAATAAAGGTATGACTACTCCTCTTTTAAAGGGATTATGTATCGTTGTTAATAAACTGTGAGTTCAACATTCTTAAAAACGTAAACACTATAAGCTTACAAACATGACGCAAGTTAATATTTGTACATATCTACTAGCTAGGAATGACTAAATTAACACACCATAAGTACAAGCTAATTTTTTGGTGATAGGTGTATTAGTAACATAATTAAAGTGTCACTATATATGAGTTATTAAGTGACACTTTATAAAAAATTGTGGATAAAAAGTATGGCAAATTGCATAAAATAGCAAAACACCATTAAGTTATTCCTAATTCAAGTAGTTAACAATCAAAATGTTCAAAGATAGCAACAGACTTTTAAAGTTTTGCATTTTTGGAGATGTTTTACCGGAATGATGTTAGTCGGGTATTTCTAATGACGTAGCCGGTTATTTTGATTTTTCTCTTTTTATTCCGGTTAATAATTAAATTGATTTGAACCATAATTCTTAAACGATTCCTTCCATGTTGACCCGTTATTTATCTTCCTCAACTAAGTCTCTTGATTGCGATTTGCAACCATAATGATTCAAATGATAAAAAATGAAGAACATTCTAATTTATCTAGGTTGATCATTACAGTTGAATCACTTTGGTGGCGATCATGAGACTTTTTTGTAGAAGAGGAAGAACGGGTCGACTAGAGGAACCGTTTAAGAATAAATACTTATTTAAGACAATTGGTTGCAAAGTATATTAATATTTTACTAGGCTAATACCCGCGCGATGCGGCGGCTGCAAAGTATATATTTATGGCGATTAAAAGTCCATTGGTTACATATTTTTATAACGAATATAATACATAAGCATGAAAACTGTGTATAAAATAGAGGAAAAAGAAAATAATTAGCATTGGCATTGAAATGTTGTTTGATTACATGTTTTGATATATAGTAGGGTACCCGCGCAATGAGGCGGCGGGTACCCTGATACATCTTTTCCGCGACGATGTTGATGGTGTTCGTTTACATGTTATTTTATAACGATTATTATACAAATGACTGATAGTTGGGAATGAAATATGGATAAAGACTATTATACAAATGACGATTATTATACAAATGAATTGGTCTCCCACAACTTACCTCCTCTGATATAGTAAACACCGTCTTCCTTCAATATTTTTTGAAATCTACACATCAATTTAACGTAAATAGAAGCTTGAATCTTGCCTCCCTACAAAAAATGGATAATACATATGATTTTAATTAATAGTTAATTTAGTAAAAATAATATCTATACCTAGTGATCATTTATCGAATATGATTAAGTGTAATACCTCCTCATCAATTAACAACATCTCAAGTGATATTATCTCATTTTTATAGTTGACGTTCGTGTGGGGCCACATTCGTAGAACCCTGACCTTGAGGTGAATTTTGTCCTTGAAAACATGAATGTTTCTTATAAAGGGCAATCTGATTGTTGACATGTTAAGAAATCCTTGCATAAAAAGATTACGAAAGTCATACACAATAAGAATAAAATTTGTATCAAAAGTTTAAGAAATGAACCGAGGAATGGATTGAAAACTAACCTTGTTGGTGAATCGAGTGATGGTAAGGTGGTATGTGTTTCGTATCGTGAATGCAAAGGTTAAATGGTTGAGTCGTCAATTTATATACATAAAACGTATATATATATTAACTGTAATAAAACGTAATAAACACATTTAATGACAAATAAATTTAAGAAACGTTTTTTAATACTATTGATACAATCAAAACGTTTAAAGTACAACTATTGTAAGTTAAACCATTAAATGGTCTTACTATAAAAATGAGTCAACCACAATAAAACCGTCATTTAATGAGTAGCGAAAATAACTGTCAGTCAAACCATTAAATGACAAATTAACAATCTAAAAACGTTTATATTAATTCATATTAATTGTCATATTAACACTCCTTTAATTGTTTCCTAAAACGTATAACTCTTACGGATTTACACCTATAGATATTAATAGTAATTGTAATAAAACGTAATTAACACATTAAGTGACAAATAAAAAAAAGTAAGTATCTGAGCAACAAAAATAATTGTAATTCAAACCATAGAATGACAAATTAACACTTTAAAAACGTATATATTAATTCATATTCATTGTCATATTAATACACATTTAATTGTGGACTAAAAACGTATAAATCTGACGGAATGTAAGCATCTCTTCATATTACTATTAATATAGGTCATATTAACATGAAAAACGTATATATTAAAAACGTATATATTAACCGTACTAAAACATAATTAACACATTAAATGACAAATCAATTTAAGAAACGTTTTTAAAACTTTTGATACAATAAAAACGGTTAAAGTACAACTATTGTAAGTCAAACCATTAAATGGTTCTACAATGAAAACGAGTCAACCAATTAAATATCGACAGTTTTTAACGTAATTAAAAGATTTAAAGAGGGAGGATTTTCAAATTTGATTCGGGTTTTTAGGAGCTTAATTAAAACGTAATTATTTGAGCACCCAAAATAACTGTAAGTCAAACCATTAAATGACATATTAACATTCTAAAAATGTATATATTAATTCATATTAATTGTCATATTAAAACTCTTTGAATTGTGGACTAAAAATGTATAACTCATACGGATCTACATCTCTACATATTAGTATTAATTGTAATAAAACGTAATTAACACATTAAATGACAATTAATAAAAATGTAATTATTTGAGCAGGAAAACTAATTTTTAGTCAAACCATTAAATGATAAATTAACACTCTAAAAACGTATATATTAATTCATATTCATTTTCATATTAACACTCATTTAAGTGTGGACTAAAAACGTATAAATCTGACGGAATGTAAGCATCTCTTCATATTAATATTAATCGTCATATTAACACTCCTTTAATTATAGACTGAAAGCAGTAATTGACTGTTTTTCTGAAATCTTGTATAAATTAGGGATGGAATAAAACCATTAATTTTTGACGTCATATTAATTTGACAAATAATATGAAGAGATACTCCTTTACAACTCACCATTACAAATTCACATAAATATATTTAATTGGTGTTTTGAAAATCCACGCCAATAAAACCAAGTAATTTAAAACGCATGTTCAAATTTGATATATTTCTCTATTTACATTAAGTGATTATGGTTTCTATAAATAAAAGTTAAAAAACGTAAAATTTTAATGGCTATATTGAAATTCGTCCACACATGAAAGCATAGTGTGTAAGTGTTACGAATTTGTAACCAAAGCTGTGACTTTGACAAGTGGTAAGAGCTTCACCTATGGAGCACTCCCACCCGGGTTCGAGCCTCGTCCAAAGCAGATTTTTTAATTATTTATGATGAGCCGGTTTAAATATACTTTGGAAACACCTTAGGTATAAAGTGTTACGAAGTTGTAACCAAAGCTATGACTTTGGCTAGTGGAAAGAGCTCCACCTATGGAGCACTCCCACCCGGATTCGAGCCTCGTCCAAAACAGTTTTTTAGTTATTTTTCAGGCAAATTAAACATTGCTAAATATGGCAGGTTTAAATTCAGTCAGACCTTCCTTATTTAGAAATGTCTAATTTACATTATAAATTAGTATAGATTACGTGGACAATCAAGTGGGAAAAAAGAAAAATCAAATAACATGTCTAACTATAAATACCGAATAAAACGCTTCCCAAATGCATTTAAAAATAAGTTGTATTTTTTTAATTTTGATAGTTGGTTGCTAGAATTAGTCAATTAGAAATCAGCTAATAATTTATATTTAGCGACGATTACTTTCTTTAGCGACGGTTTTGACTTTTATTGCTAAATGAAAGTTTTCTTGTAGTAGCATGAATACATAAACGTGCAGTGTGTTTAAATGTAGGCTCGCCAGTGGCAGAACATTTCATCGGCCGGAATTTCATTCTAAATCTCCTTACTCTCTTCAACTCCGACGATCCCCGAGAACGTGACGCCGTCAAAAACATCGTTCACCGTATCTACACCAAATTCACATTCTACCGATCCTTCATGCGGAAATCAATGACCGAAAATCTCCTCCATTTTATCTACGAAACCGATCACCGGCAAAACGGGATCGGGGAGATTCTCGAAATTTGGGGAAGTATAATTAACGGATTCACGGTGCCGTTAAAGGACGAGCACAAGGTCTTTTTATCTAGGGTTTTGATTCCGTTGCATAAACCGAAAAACATGGCGGTTTACCACCGTCAATTGGCGTATTGTGTGTCGCAATTTGTGCAAAAAGAGGCGGAGCTTGGCGGCGTTGTGATGAGGAAGATTCTGAGGTACTGGCCGGTGACGAATTGTCAAAAGGAAGTGTTGTTGATCGGAGAATTGGAGGAGATTGTTGAGAATATTGATCGCCGGGAATACTTGAAGGTGGCTGTTTCTTTATGGATTCGAATCACAAAGTGTATCAAGAGTAACAATTCACAGGTAACTTAAGGAAAAATAAATAAATTAAAAATATTCATCCATTAAACATTTTTGAGACTATGAAGTTTTGAAGAATATATTAAAGCATAACCACTCATGGGTGGTTAGTGAAATGCAAGAGGTGGTTTTTTTTGTGATTAATGTACATCAAATTTAAGCTTCTTTTTTTTTTTCTTAACCATTGCCCTAAGGGCACTTGTTAGCATTTCCCTTTAAAAATATATATTTTTAGTCATAGTAAAACTTTATTTTTTAGTCATAGAAAAACTTTAGTACCTTAATATTATATTTTTGAAAGATTGATAAATTTTTCCCAATTAACCAACCACTTTTAAATTGCATAATTTAATATTATACGAAAAAATATTTCTACAAAATATTTCAAATTGGCTCCTAAATCTTCAAATTTTTCTTCCGTAAAAATATAATGCATAATATCGAAGAATGCCGAATTATTCAGTTTTTTTTAACATTACTCAACTATTGAAACTACTTTACAGCTTATCAAACTATATATCTTGTTTCATTTACATCAGATCTAATAAAAATAAGCTGAATGATAAAAAATTTCTTTAACTATATGATTGTTTGGCGAATATAAAAATAAAAGTTTTGCGGGCATTTGAAATTGTAGGTAGCCGAGCGGGCTCTATACGTTTGGAGCAACGAGCAACTCGTGAGAGTGGTGTCTCAAGATATTGAGATGGTATTGCCGGTTCTAGTTGAAGCCATGGAAAAGAACCTTAGATATCATTGGAGCACAAATGTACAACAATTAACACAAAATGTCAAAATCTTGCTCCAAGAACTCGAGCCCGTTCTCTACAAGAGGTATCTTGAAGGGATCGAGATACATGAACTCAAAACCCGATTAGAAGAAAACACGAGGAGGAAGAAATGGGAGAGGATCGAAATGGCAGCGAGAAACAATAGGTAGTATTAAGGGTTATTGTTTTATAACTTTTATTAAAGTTGGATCAATTTTGTAGGTATGTAAAATATGTTATAAATTTAATTTCTTATCCACTTGATATGTTAGTAACAATATTCAAATATACTCTAACTAGTAGGTTTTACTCTGGATGATTCTGCGAGAGATTTTCATATAATACAAGAAAATACTATTTATTGAAAATATTATCGATTAAAAAATATCAAAGATTTAATTCTTAATTATCAGTAGCAAAATGCATATTCTCACAAAGTGCATCCACTACGAACATTCAGAGAATAATTTTCTACAGTTGAAGAAAAATAAAAACCAACAATAAAAAATGCTGGTGAAAAAAAGTCAAGGAGAGGAGAAAGAAATTTTTTTTGCCTACCAGACACTAATTATCATGTTACATCAAGTTATTAAATGTTATATATCATGTGGGGATGTGCAAAAATAATCGAAAACCGAAACGAAACCGGTTGGATCCGGGTTCGGTTCCCAATTTTTGTTAATTTCGGTTTTCAGGTTTGTCGGTTTGGATCCAGGTCAGTTCTGGTTATTTCGGTTTTAGAAAGGGAATTGATTTGTTAAAGGTAAGTTTTAACACATCTAAGGCAAGTTTAATTTTTTTAACTTTTATACCCTTATGTTTTTTTTTGAACGGCTAATTTATTAAAACTAGCAAGAAGCTAGAATTACAAGGGAAAAGAAATCATGCAAACAATTACAAGTTAAAGCAAGACATAGGATTTGTACACCACTCGCACCATCTATTGTTCAAATTACTTGATTTTATCCTATTCTTCAGCCAAAAGTATGATAAACTTTGAATCTCGCAAAATATGAATTTGACTTTCTCCCTTGGATTAGGCTCGAATATTTTTTGATTACGAAACTTCCATATGACCCACATCATTGTATAAATCGCAGCCATGAAGGCTTTATAAGCATCCCCTTTAATGTTAATTTTACCGCCCCACTGCATTAGATCGTCTATATTTTGCACCTGGTCAATATTGACACCCCACCACCTACCGAATTCCGCCATTATATTGCGAGAGAAGGTGCAGCCTGCAAAAATGTGACATTCCGATTCAGTATCATTTCCACACAAGACACAGTCAGAAGATACAATCGGAATTCCCCGTTTTTCCAAGTTTAATTTCGTAGGCAGTCGACCATGAAAAGATCTCCAAGCAAGAATAGATACTTTAGATGGCACACCTTTAATCCATGAGAATTCTCGCTTTACCGGCCTTTTAAGTGTAAAGTCATCTATCGCCACCCGCATGGAACTAACCGAAAACAGCCCCGTTTGAGAGATCGCCCACTGCGTTCGGCTTTGTTGACTGCTATCAGGTTGCTCGGGTACTTCCACAAACCAGTTTTTAAAGGGGATATTAATACCTTCCAAAAATTTGTGAATTTTTAGAATATTATTCCATGGCCCGGATGTTTTTCCAATGGGGTTTATTGCATCTAGACCCCCATTAATCCCGTGGATTGCTTGAATTACTTGCTTCCATAAGGAGTTGCTCTCGGTTTTAAATCTCCACCACCATTTTGTTAGTAGGGCAATATTGAGAGCTTTTAAACTACCAATACCGAGCCCACCATTGTCTTTTGAGTTTAAGACAACGTCCCAAGCCATCCATGATATCTTTCTTTTGCCTTCCGTTGATCCCCAAAAGAAATTTGATCTCATACTTTCAAGCTTTTTTATTATCTTCTCCGGAGCTTTAAACATTGAAAAAAAATATAATCCGAGATTGCCTAACACCGACTTTATTGTCACCAATCTCCCACCGGTTGATAGTGTTGAGGCCTTCTATTTGGACAATTTTGAGGAGAATTTCTGCGTGATAGCACCCCAAAATTCAGCCCTGTTCATCAAGCATCCGGTCGGTAGACCAAGATAAATAAATGGTAGTTTGCCTGCACTACAATGGAATTTGTTAGCAAAATTTGTTACAATATTATAGTCAACCGAGATACCCATAAGACTGCACTTGCTAAGGTTGATCTTCAATCCTGAAGACAAGTAAAAGCATCTTAGAATTCTGATCAAATTTGCCATGTTTCTTTCCGACCATTCACCTATGAAGATTGCATCATCTGCAAATTGCATGTGGGAGATGCTAAGGTTTGAACCTGGAAAAGAGACGCCTTTAAACACCCCCGATTGAACCGCTGAATTCATAGCTACGTTTAAAGCTTCAGCAGCAATTATAAAGAGGAAAGGGGCAAGTGGGTCCCCTTAACGTACGCCCCGATGTATGGAGAATTCTTAGGAGGGAGACCCGTTGATCAATACCGATATACGGGCGGAAGATAAGCACCCGTTGATCCATTTCCGCCATTTTTCACCGAATTTCATTTGTTCTAGTATGTCATCGATGAAATTCCAACTAATCGAATCAAAAGCTTTATCGAAGTCAACTTTAAAAACCATTGCTTTTCTTTTATTTTTCTTGTACCATGAAATAATCTCATTAATAATTAGAGGGCCGTCTAAAATGCATCTCCCTTGAATAAACGCTGTTTGCTCTGGCCCCACAACTTGCCCGATAACCCCTTTGAGTCTATTAGCTAACAGTTTAGCTATGATTTTATAAAGACAGTTGAGCAGACTTATAGGCCGATATTCATTAAATACCAAAGGCGAGTTAACCTTAGGCAATAGGACCAAGAATGAAGAGTTACATCCTCGATCGAAGCTACCATTAATGTAAAACGCCTCCACAGCAGCCACGATATCCATATGTATGGAGTTCCAAATTTTTTTCAGAAACGCAAAGGTAAAACCATCGGGACCGGGTGCCTTCTCTGACCCGATACCCCATAGAGAAGTTTTAACTTCAGTGGTGGTGAAATTCTGCTCGATTGCGTCTGCTTGAATCTGGGTGATTGTTCTTAACCGGTTATTCCTGAATGGCGGGAAGGCTCGATTATTGGCGGTGAATTTTGACTCGAAAAATTTCTGGGCCTCCGATTTAATAAACCCAGGGTCTGTAATCCAAATCCCGTTATCCGAGATACCGTGCATAAAGTTAAAACGTCTGTTCTGATTGAGCATCCCATGAAAAAAACTCGAATTTTCATCCCCGTCCACAGCCCATTTAATTCTTGATCTCTGCTTCAAATCGAGTATCTCTTTTTTCTTTAACTCTTTTAGTTTTAATACCGCATTCTTTCTTAGCTCCAAGTCAGCACCAGAAATTGATGTTGATTCGGCTTTAGTTTCAAAATCTTCTATTGTTTTATTAAGATTTTGTTTGGCCCCATGATTCTCTGTATTGTTGGATACTCTCCAGTTTTTAATTTCATGTTTAAGAAGCTTCAATTTTTTCATAAAGGACATCATTGGTGGCCCCAAATTAACATTAGCTGCCGAGTTCCAAAAAGAATCCACCATTGCCTCCAATTTTGGGTTTGCTAACCAAGAATTATAAAATTTGAAATATGATGGCCCAAAATCAACTGAAGTGGCATTAAAGATTACTGGGCTATGATCGGAATGGAGCTTAGTTAGAATTATTGAAGAAGGATTGGGCCATTTCTCCAAAAATATATGGTTGGTGAAAAACCGATCCAACCTGCTTAGTTTAAGCCCATCCGGGCTCATTCTTGAGAATTTCCTCCCACGGCATTTGACTTCAATCAATCCCGAACTATGGATAAACTCATTAAACTTGGAAGCACCATAGAATGAGAAATTAGTGCCTTTTCTATCTTCACCGATACGTACCTCGTTAAAATCGCCAAATACAATCCACATGGTATTGGGATTAGATTCTAATATACCTGATATATTTTCCCACATCGAGTTTTTGTTCCTTTGACTTTGGGGACTATACACATTGATAAAGCCACATGCTGCATTACACCCAGACCAAGTACCTGTAACAATAAGAAAATTCCTGTCTTTTATAACATTCGATTTCGTAAACGAATTCGAATCCCAAACTGAGATAAGACCGCCAGATCTTCCTGATACATTAACATATTCATGATCGAAATTCCGGTTCCCCCATATTGCATTTAATAGAAATAGATCAGGATCTGTAGTGTATGATTCCTGGATACCAAGAAATTGTATTCTATTTGCCTTACATATGTTACATAGCCATTCTTGCTTCAGATCTGAAGCCACCCCTCTTGAGTTTATGGATAGGACATTCATTGGGGAAACCTGTCATCACCATTCTTCAAGATTACTCGACTGACCTCTTTTTCGAATCCCTGCATTTGAAACCCGACTAATTCACCAACCTCCACTGTATCTCTAATTTCTGTAGATGAAGCCATAAAAGAGCTATTAGCTTCAACCACCGGACTAATCAGCGAATGGACCAGCTGATGGTTGTCGTTAATCAACGAACCGGCCGATTGACACTGCACTGGTACACTGGGGGGACGATTTAAATCGAACGAATCAGAAGAAACCTCTATTGTTCTTTGAATCGAAGAAGAGTTCAAGTTCCTTTGACGCCGTCTTGGTTGGGATAAAAACGAAATGGGTTTTAGAGAGAATGGGAGTGGCTTAGAGAGTTTAGTCGGCCTATTTGGTAAGTGGGTTTTCAATGAGCCCAAATCCCCATTTTGATCTGCCACGGATTGCTTATAATTAGGCTCAACTGGATTGCAAGGCAGCCCATCTTGATAGGCAGGCCCATCACGGGTGTGTGGATTCTCCACGCTATTATTATCAATAATCACATTAGTATTATTATTATTAATATTATCCTGTGGGAAACCGTTATTTTCTTGGGCCCCACAAACCTCGTGACTGCCACCACCAACATGATTGTTCTGGGGATACGGTGACTCTTCCCCTTCCTGCTCTTCGCACATATCCTGCCGTCATTTGAAAACTGGAACAACCACCA
The DNA here is from genome assembly GCA_963853835.1 of Calendula officinalis. NCBI lineage: Eukaryota > Viridiplantae > Streptophyta > Magnoliopsida > Asterales > Asteraceae > Calendula > Calendula officinalis. The sequence continues at coordinate 16,555,458 of OY970829.1, read as the reverse complement.
TCATAAAGGTTTGCGAATTATTTCAAAATCACATGATTTTTAAAGGGGATTAACTAGTAAGATAGAGCATATGTCTATTAGAGTAGAGCATTTATTAAATAATGATTAAAGTATTATTCAAATATGAAAAATTTAATGATAATGTATCTCTCTACCGTACTTTCTCTCCCCAATGTCTTCTCTCTAATTTTTTCTCTATAGACTTTCTCTCCATTGTTTTCTCTCTCTACTTCTCTTTCCAACAAAACCATTTCTTCTATCTTAAAATTTACAGAGAGTATCTTTTCCATTAAGAAAGAAAAAGTATTTTGAATGAGTTCTTTACCATGTTGAGGTAAAAAGTATAAAAAAGAAAAAGTCTGTAAGAAAAATAATAGGTTCAACAATACAGAAGCAACGATGGAGGAAGGTGGGGCCAGTGACGGTGGACGACAGTGGTTGGAAGTGATCGACAGTGGAGAGGGTGGTGGCCGGAAGCGAGCGATAGTGGAGAGCAGGTGCGGAACTAGAACTTTCCATCAGCAGTAGCACTCTTGTAGGTATCAAAAAGACGGAGTTAATTAAAGGGGTTGCACTCTCTTGCAGAGTCCAGGAGCAGCGCCCCTAGTGACGTCCAAGGAGCAGTGTGTCGAAACAAAAATGAGTTTTACATAAATAATTCTATTACATAAACATCATGTTTGATTATAATGTCTTCAATGACTAATTATTAATTTCATAAATCTACAAGACAACTACTAATTTTATGGACCTAAAACTATAAACTACAAGACACATGCTTTGGATTCTTTTTTATTTGGTTTAGATCTATATTTGGCTTTGAGTTTGAACTATTGGTTAATACTGTAGTTCTTTTTAAGATTTATTGGATTATTGATAGGTTTTTTAATCCGGTAAAAGCACTGCACCGTAATACCAAAACAAATTCAGAAAAATTTACCCTGTGGAAAAAAATTGAGTAGTATCCCGTGCCACTGCGGGACACCTAACGAATCCGCCCCTAGTGGAGAGGGTGGTGGCTGGTTGTAGTTGTTGCAGGTGAGTGTCGATGTGAGAAGATGAAGAGAGGTAAGAGATGGTGAAGAATTAAAATATTAAATAATAATTAAGGGTTAATACATAGCAAGTCCCAATGCCAGCAATATACACCTTCACAAAAAATGAAACTGAGACCCACTATTTATCTGTTTATTTAAATATAGCATTGTTCTAATAGGAGAACCCTTTTTAAAGTTCTGCGCTTTTTTTACTTTGACATTTTATTACTTTATGGAATTTGAAAATAGTTAATATTTCTTTATATATGTGCATGGTTCATCTCAATATTGTTTTAATTTCATTCAATTCAATAAATGACATTAATAGTGAATTCTTCAAGTCCAATGATTCAAGATGAAAACATTTATTTGACTAGCTCTAAATTCGAATCATATAATAATCAAAATAAAAAAAAAGGTATGAGGAATAACTTTTACGACACGAGATCTTTCAAGATTTGAGTACATTTGATTTGGATGAGGGTTTGTCAAGAACTTCTTTATGTACAATGTGTTAAATTCACAAATAAGAGTATATTTGGACATTAAGGTTGAAAAAGGGTGTGGTTAGGCCGTTAGGGTAGATGGCAAAGCATATTTGGGCATATTATGTCAAGAATTTTTTGTTTGGGTAGACAGCAAAGCATTTGGGTGTGGTTAGAGTTAAAAGAAGGTAAAAAATATAAAAGGTATAAATATCAAAAAATTAAATTTACCTTAGGTGTATTAAAATTTGTCTTTAACAAATCAATTTCCTTTTAGAAATGGAATTTGAATAGTGGCTCTACGTGTACGTACTTGGACCATATCAATTTCCTTACGTGTACTTCTTTTTTAACAAATTGATTTCAGCTGTGCTACTAGTTTGTCGGATTTAGCTTCATAAATGAATTATCATCAATAAAAAGTCACATGAGACTCGCTAACATGAATAAATTCCACCACTTTTAAGTAGACATTTAATCAAACACTTGGCGTGCAACTCAATTAAAAAAGGCCCCTTGACTCGATAAAAACTGCACATGATTTCATTCATTTAGAAGTGAAATCTGAAATTGGGGGCACAAAGATTAACATATATATATATATATATATATATATATATATATATATATATATATATATATATATATATATATATAGTGAACAATTCAACGCAGAACCCATTTAAGGTGCAGAACCGCAGAACTCAATCTTAAACCTTTAATTTTTTAAGTTAACGGTCAAGATTAATCGTGGTATTTTCGTAAATAAAACCTATAATATTTTAAGTAAGAAATAAAAAAAAGGGCAAAGTGGGTATTTTACAAAATAATAATAATAATAATAATTAAAATAAATGTTCCTTATAAGCCGTTTCCTCTACTCCCCACTCTTTCTCCATTTAACTCCTTCTCTCTCTCTACACATTTACCCTAATTTTCAAACCCATTTTCAAAAAGTACAAGTTCGGAAGCCAAGACGAGATGCTTGTGAACGCCATTAATCGCAACCAGAGCTTGTGTATTCCGGCCGGCTGTAGCGAGGGCGGAAGTGAAGATAGAGTCTGAAAGTGCGGTTGCGGGGGTTCCTGTTCGTGTTACAGAGACAAAGACGGAAGGAGCGACACCGGCGAAAAAATGATTGTGTGTACAGTTAACATAGGTAAGTTTCAGTACGGTTAACAAACCTAAGTTTCTTATGTCTTCTTTTAAAGATTTAATTTCGTTATGAGTAAATTTATGTTCTTGACAATAGATGAGAAAAAACTCAAAAAAGAAAGATAAATATGACATTTTTATAATTTTTGTTTATTGTTTAATGCTTTGGAGTTTGGAGAGTGAAATACGATGAAAAAATGATAAAAGGATAAATATAAGGATTGAATATAAAGAAAAGATCGTGAGGAGGAGGATGGAGAAAGAAGAAGGCAACTAAGGAACAAGTTTCTTACAAAAATGTTAAATTTTTTCAACCGATTAAAGCAACAAGTTTGGATTGCTACTTAAAAATTTTAGTAAATTCCTTTGTTTATTAATTTTTCCGTAATCGGTGGATTTTGTAAATGAGACTTATTGGATGTACATGTATGTATTTGGGTTATACATGTATGTATTGAAAGTGTAAACATTGTATGTATTTGGGTTATACATGTATGTATTGAAAGTGTAAACATTGTATGTATTTGGTTTATACATGTATGTATTGAAAGTGTAAACATTGTATGCATTTGAGTTATACATGTATGTATTGAAAGTGTAAACATTGTATGTATTAGGGTTATACATGTATGTATTGAAAGTGTAAACATTGTATGTATTTGGGTTTTACATGTATGTATTGAAAGTGTAAACATTGTATGTATTTGGGTTATACATGTATGTATTGAAAGTGTGAACATTGTATGTATTTGGGTTATACATGTATGTATTGAAAGTGTAAACATTATATGTCATTGTTTCTTAAATTTAGATAGACGTACGGTACATTATGCACAAATTATAAATCAAAATTTCAAACTTTGAATTTACTTAAAATTTGAAATTTACTTAACAAGATTTCAAACTTGTAAAAAGAATCTTCTTCTTGATGTTGAAACTAACAAAAATTTTAATAAAAATCATTAAAAGGATAACATTGAAACTATGTAGGCTATTTTTTAGGAACTAATAAATATGAATTTGGTTACCATACATAATGAGTTAGGCTAAAATGTCTGATTTGCCCCCACTGATATTTAAAATAATATATATAGTAAATGTAATTATCTAAATTTTGATTGGTTAGGAAATAGTTCTGTAGTTCTGCACCTTTAAACGGTTCTGCGCTGAATCGCACCCTATATATATATATATATATATATATATATATATATATATATATATATATATATATATATATATATATAACGATTATACTTACGGTATGTGAAGTTTGCATCGCCATTGTAGAAGATTAAGTTAGTTTAGTAGTGGGTTTGGAAGCTCTTACTGGTTGTATATGTTGTCATTCATTTTAGGAGCTTTTTAGGTTCCATAATCGAATATAAGAAAGAAAGATCTTTTTTTTCTTGGAAAAAGTAAAACTTTTCGGTTTTACCCAGTTCTAAACCCGAAATAAACCGATCCGACCTAGAACCGAACTGGAACCGTTAATTCCATGTTAATGGATCAAACTTTTCCTTCCATTCTAACAAACAAATGTGACTTAACAGTTAACACAAAGAAAAACACTTTTCATGTCATTAAGAAGAATCCTTACTATTTTGGTCCCCCAACGGTTGCTTTTAGCAACGATTAAACATATAATTTGTTCTTAGTCCATTTTGGAGGGCATTTTATAAACGTCAATCAGCTACTCATTTTTATTTATATGGTATTTTAAGATGTTACTTTTTGAATAACAGGAATGGTATGTTATATCCAATGATGCACAAAAAATAGTTGGAAAGTGGTCTTTCTTGACTCTTGAGGTAATTGGTCCCCCAATCTTAGCCGGTAAGCTGCACACTTAACTGCTTTCTAAGTAGATGTGTTCATTTTAACTGAAAAAACAAATTCGAACAGGAACCAATCTGGTTTTCGGTTTTAAGGCTAGTTCTATGTTCCCCTTTATTTTGTCTTTTTCGGTTCTCAATTTTTTCGGTTACGGTCCTGTTCGATTCCGGTTCTAGAAACTGAATTTAACAATTTTAAGTTTAACTCAAGATATATAACTTATATTGATGAGATTTCAGTTCTAACCAATTCTAAATCAAATATAATCGAACCGAACTGGAACTAGAACCATTATTTCGTTCTGGTTCTCATTCTTGTATTTTGTATTTTCGGTTTCGAATTTTTCAGTTCCAATCCGATTCCAAAACTGAACACATTTCTACTTTCAAGTCTATAAAAAAACCATAAAAAGCAGGTTGTGCTTAAAGTCATCATATTTAGTTCAAAGAACAAAAAATTGAGAAATAACACCAATTTGTTGGACATGTTACATTAGTTGTAGCCAAATTAGGTTTTTGTAAGATTACGAAAGGATATATCCGCGATTCACCATATAATCTAAATGTCTATTAACATATTCAAATCATTAAATTTTATTTGAAAAAACACTATAAATATTCAGAATATGTTAAATGTTATTAATGGTAAGGTAATACCTAGAGTAAATTACACGAATGGTCCGGTCCATGTAGTTTGCAAAAAGTTTTGGATTTGGTTCTTAATTCTCAGAAATTACACCGATGATCCCCGTGGTTCGAAAGTTGTCACGCTTTTGATCCCTAATACTAACGTCCGTCAGAATTTGCTGTTAAATTTTCACAAATGACAATTTTACCCTTTATACTTTAATCTCTATCTATAATAAAAGAAAGCGTGACACGTCAACTAATCCATGTCACCTTTGCCACGTCATTAATCACCCACCAATAAAAGCATTCCACGTCACCTTTTAAGATCAACCTAATCCATGTACAAAATATTATCTTAAATAATAAAAAATATTCGAATTTATGGCTATATCCAGATATTATACCATTTAATATTCCGAATTTAAAAATCATTTTATTATATAAAACTTTAAAATTTTAAACTTTGAATAAGGACTTGATAGAATTTAATATTTTCAAATTACGTTTCCTCAGTTATCAACTGCAATTTATACATAGTGATCGCCTAACAAACAAAACAAATCCTAAAAAGAACTCCAATTCCTAACCAAATAAACTTATCTTTTCAAATAAGTGATCATTTATTTAATTTGAAAAACTAAAAGATGAACTCTAAAACAATCCAATCTTCAACCGGGTTGCTTGTCCTCCTTTGATAAACCCAATCATAGCATCAGTCGTACCTATCACTTTATTTGACCAATGACCATAGATCCATCAATAATACTATAAATTCCTACACTGACCAAAGAAAATTACCGTTGCCTTCTCAATTCGAAAACTTCATAAATTTTCCTTTACCGCAAACAATCAAGCATCAAACTATCAGCAACAGCAGCTATCCAAACAGGTAATAACTTTATCCGCAATTTAAAAAAAATGTATCTTTATCTTTAATAAAGACTATAGTTAACATAATTATAATTATATATACACATACTTAACATAATTATAATTATATATGCAATTAAAATAGGTTGACCAATGTTCGTGGCAATGACGAAGACGACAATAAAGTCACCAAATTGCCCTCGATGCCTACTTATTCACTTAAAGACGACTTACTTAGCTTGAAAAGGATGAAATGTGCATCTCTTAAAGATTTGAAAAAGGTTTATCCCATAATTTGTGCAATACCACTTTGATTTTTTATTCTGTTTCTATTTTTAAATTATTATTCTACATACAAGTTTTAATTAACCCATTTTATTTTATTTTCATTTGAAGCCGTTGATATGTTTGGTTGTTGGAACCATTACAAAGATCCAGACATCTTATAAGTGGTGGTATTTGGCGTGTGTAAAATGCCACAGTAAATCAGAGATAAAAAAACATGAGTCAGAAAGATGAAGATGGGGTAATAGTCAAGAAAAGGGGTGTATACATTTGTTGCAACAAAAAGGTCTCTTGTGGTGACACCGATGTGGAGTACAGGTAAGTTATTAGAACTTTTATGGTTTTTATTTTTCATTAATGTGTAACCACACCATTTGTATCCAGTTTCAAGATTCCACACGAAGTTGTAGATTCTTCCGGACCCGTTTCTTTAACTTTGTGGGATACACAAGCACAACCATTGGTTCACAAGACAGCTGGTGAGCTCCATACGGAAATGAAAAAGGTATTTTTATCATAGAACTCGGTTTAATAAAATCAATGTAGAATATGAAACATATCTAACACATTATGATTTTTTTTTAGATTGGTGATCAAAATGGCACACCTCCAGAGCTTAACAAATTGTTGGGTACAAGATTCGCCTTTAAAGTTGATGTGTCACAGTACAACATCAAATATAAACACTTTGTATTTGGAATCAAGTCATTAACAAGTGACGAGAGTATTCTAAACGAGCCAAGTAATAAAGCTTTAGCCGAAAACGAGCACTTTGAATTTGAAAATAACAGTAGTGAGGACATTCCTACTAAATCTAGAGCGAATTACATCTAAGGTCCATGTGGTTTACCACTTATTGCAGTCACAGTCCCTAAACTTCATTAAGTACACTGGGAGTCCCTGGTGTTGCCATTTTGTTGCACCCGTAGTCCCTGAAGCAAACGTCCGTTAAAAAACCCTGTTAAATCACCCATGTGCACAGCACATGATGGGTAGTATGGTAATTGTCCACCCCTTCCTCATATTTAAACCCGAGTAAATTACATGGAAGGTCCCTGTGATATACTACTTATTACAGCCTTAGTCCCTGAACTTCATTTATTACACCAAAAGTCCCTGGTGTATATGTTTGTGTTCGTTTGTGTTCATTTCGTGTACGTTTGTGTTTCTTTATGTTCGTTTATGTTTGTTACCCTCGTTCGCGAACCGTTCATGAACACTAAATTTTCTTAACAAACGAACACGAACACAAAATTCCGTTCGATAAGAGTTCGCGAACCGTTCGTGAACACATTTTTTCCTTAACAACCGAACATGAACAAGACCCCACTCGTGTTCGTTCGGTTCGTTTACAGGCTTACAAACGAACACAAACAAGATTTTTTGTTCGTTTAGTTAAACAAACGAACACGAACAAATGCCCGTTCATTCGTTTACGTTCGTGAACATCTGTTCGTGTTCGTTTGTTTACGTTCGTTTGTTAGTGTTCGTTTGAGTTTGTTTACGTTTGTTTGTGTTTGTTTCGTGTTCGTTTGTGTTTGTTTATGTTTGTTTCGTGTACGTTTATATTTCTTTATGCTTGTTTGTGTTTCTTTATGTTCGTTTATGTTTGTTACCCTCGTTCACGAACTGTTCGTGAACACTAAACTTTCTTAACAAACGAACACGAACACAAAATTCAGTTCGAGAAGTGTTGGTGAACCGTTTACGAACACATTTTTTCCTTAACAAACGAACACGAACAAGGCCCCATTCGTGTCCGTTCGGATTGACTTTTCAGGGGGTTGGTGGCGCGACAATAAAGGTTGAAGTGTATACACCAGGGACTTCCGGTGTAATAAATGAAGTTCAGGGACTAAGGCTGTAATAAGTAGTATACCACAGGGACCTTCCATGTAATTTACTCGGATTTAAATATGAGGAAGGGGTGGATAATTACCATACTACCCATCATGTGCTGTGCACATGGGCGATTTAACAAAGCTTTTTAACGGACGTTTGCTTCAGGGACTACGGGTGCAACAAAATGGCAACACCAGGGACTCCCAATGCACTTAATGAAGTTTAGGGACTGTAGTTGCAATAAGTGGTAAACCACAGGGACCTTAAATGTAATTCGCTCTTAAATCTAAGAAGATTACCGTGATTGACGTCGACGATGAAAGTGCCTCTTCAACTTCTACAAAGAAACTTTTGGTCCGAAGATTGAAAAAGAATATATTTGAGAATATTTTATTACATCTTTTATTACATTAGGAAGATTTTTTATTTTTTTTTAGTTTAGTTGTTTTTTGAACATGTTTTAGGTGTTTAATTTGAATTAAGTCTATTTTAGGTTTCAATAATGTTTTTTTATACTTCATACTTTGAATCGGTACTAATGTGATAGACGTGAAAATATAAAATAACAGAATAATTAAATTATAAAATGATAAAACATTTAATAAATCATTAAAAAAGTGTTAATAAAAATTATTTCTAATTCTATAACAAATAATATAATTATTTAGAGTAAATTACATGAATGGTCCTTTAGGTTTATAGCAAATTTCACCAATGGTCCTTTAGTTTCAAAAATTACACTGATGATCCTTATTTTTGAAAGGTTTTTCACCGATGGTCCTTTACGAAAAAGTCTGTCTATTTTTTAAGTTAACTAACATCACATGTGATGCACATGGGGGTATTTTGGTCAATTTGTGTTCCCCCTTCTCAATTAAATTACACAGATGGTCCTTTAAGTTTATAGCAAATTTCACAAATAGTCCTTTAGGAAAGATAAATTGACCAAAATACGCCCCATGTGCATCACATGTGATGTTAGTTAACTTGAAAAATAGACAGACTTTTTCGTAAAGGACCATCGGTGAAAAACGTTTCAAAAATAAGGACCATCGGTGTAATTTTTGAAACTAAAGGACCATTGGTGAAATTTGCTATAAACCTAAAGGACCATTCATGTAATTTACTCTATAATTTAAGATGGAATCATAAAACTTCTTTGAATACAACATTTGATATTTACATATTAACACTGTTAGGGTATGCATGTTGAATTTTTTTTAAGCTGCAGCAATCAAAACTTACTAAAATACTCAAGATTAAAGACTAATGGACTCATAGTTAATGTCATAGAATAAAATGTTTCTAAAAACTATTCTACATGTTATTATAATTTAAGATACAGATTGTATACTGTGTCTATATATAATTGCGAATACATTAAAATTCTATATAATAAAATTCCCTTTTAAGAAGTAAATGATTCAAATAACTGATTTTCTATGTATTGGAGTGATATGCATAAAATATGTATATCTGAATAAATAAATGATGATTATATGATTGTTCTTGAGGCATTGAGACATTTATAGAAATCGTAACATATGTCTTTGACGAAATTCCGAATTGATAGGAAAAAGATGTTAACATTGACACAATTTTATTAAAACAAACCTTCACAAAGATAATTATCTATATTATAAAACTCCGAATTATTAGGAAAAGATTGTTTCAAAAGTTATGTCTTTCAGCAATATAAGGAATATGGCATGTCACCAATTTTTTTTATCGAATGTGTAAATTACCGCAAATTTAAGACGGAATTTTGTTTTGAAATTCGTCTAACACATATTAAGTCGAAAATCATCAGGTATGTAACCTTCAAATCCATTATCTCATTACAATTACAAGTACTTTATTAAATCTTAAAGCAACTGGAAAATTAAACAAAATTAGGGTTCATGTAAAACAAACCTTCAAAGCTAAATCACTGAATCCAATATCAAAGATGTAAACAACCACAGTCGTTTCGGTGGTGATATCAGAACCGACGAAGGCTGTTGAGGCAGTTGACGTTCGAGCCAAGTTCCAGACCTGATCGGCGGTGGTGCTGATCGAGAGTGGTGGTCGTTACCGGCTGAAATGATGGTCGTTACTGGCTGATATGGTGGCGATAAGTAAGAAAAATACACAGAGGGAGTCTGGGAAAATATAGCACCGATACAGGGAGGCTGTGGAATGATTTAGGGTTTCATGGTTTGGAATTGGGAGAAGACTTTTAATTAACTAAAAACCATTTTCTTATTTTATTTTATTTTTTAACGAAAAGCATACCACTTTTATTTTAATTTTACACACGGACTTATAATTTTATTTATACTTATTCTAAATCTTTAATATTTAATTTTTACCTTTTAATAAAATCTGCTATATTTCATTTGTAATTTAAATTCTTTATATTATTATCTAATATTATTTGATTCGTAATTTAATTAAACTGGCCATTCATTAGTAAATTCAAATAAACTTCCTTCATATGATATGGTATATAAATTTTATGTTTTATATTTATACTATTTATTTAATCAATTTTTCTGTCTTTATAGGTTTGTACATGATGGATACAAATACAAATATTTTAAATGATGAGGTCAGAAAACGTCGAGGGAGGCCAATAAACACGTATATTGATATTAATATATTTTATTTATTTAATAAACACGTATATTGATATTAATATATCATCTTTTGTAATCAAATATGATAACTTTTTTTATACATGTATAACATCACACAAAAAATTTGATGAACAACATAATAATGATTCAAATAACAGTAACTGTTGTTGTTATTAAATTAATGTTTCTTTTATGTCATATCTATGTATATAACAATTTTATATTTAATATACAAATAAAAATCAATAATTTTAATTTATAGATACAAGATCAAGTAACATATCCAAAACATCAGTAAATGATGCCCCTAATCATCAAGGTATACTTACATTCTTATTCTCATTGTCAATATATATAAAAGTTAACACATATTGGTGTATAAAACTAATTACAACGTACTATCAAATAATTGCTAATTTCTTTCACATAGATTTACTTCTTAGACGTCCTGGACGAAAGATGCTTCCTACACCAGAAATTTGTAAGAAAATTTCTATTTGCCGTAATTCACTTTATTTTTAGATTATCATTATAAATAAGTTATTAAATACTATGACATTTTCAGTACCAAGTAACATTATCAATTCAACATTATCTAACATCTCCATTCCTCAAGGGATGATATAATCCAGACTACAAAAATTATTTTAATTTTATATTAAGTTATATAACATTCATTTAGTTTTTTAACCATAAAAACTTTTCGTGCAAAATTAGAATTGCTTCCTCAACAACATGGAAGAAAGCAAATTCCTACACCATTTGAAGGTATATAGTTTACAAAGTTTTTTCTTCCAGTGTTACAAATAAACATTTTATAGGGCTAATAATGATAATTTGTTTGCAGATCGATCATCAGGGTCCATTATTAAATCACCATCAAGTGGAATCACATACAATGAAGGTATAATTATATAAACGTAAACTTTAAAAAAAAGAATAACTATGTCATAGTTGTTTATTAATATCTTATTCTAAAGCATACCATATATAACATGCATTCAATAGATATATGTCCTCGACGTCGTGGTAGATAACCGATTCTTACACCGTTAAATGGTACGTGTTTTCAAAACCTTTTTATCATTAACTACTTAAAAATTATTCACAGCCTTATATAATACATGTGTTTGTGCTATATATTCATATACAATAAAAACACTAACTTCATAATTTAAAATTCTTCCTTCATTAACCTACTGATCAAACTAAAATTCTAAATCAAGATTGCCAAACTAAACGACAAAGGAAAGTGAAAGACAAACTTATAAATATAAACTTCGACCGTGGCGATGATGTTCCTGTCTCACAACATAATGAATTTTCAAATAAATTTGGAGTATGTCCAGGTAATTTTCTTTCAAATCATTAACTTTTATATGTATCAATATATCTAATTACTAAAATTAAAAATTATATACCTTTTTCCTTTCAAAGAATATATTGACCATGGTGATCCAAACAATGTATGCGGAGCATGTAATGCTTTATTATGGGACTCAGAGGTGAGGCTTAAAAGGCGCTTCGGTGATAAGTGGAGTTACTCTATTTGTTGTTTATATGGAAAAGTAGAGGTCCATGAATTTAAGGAGCCTGACAAATTTTTATTAGACCTATTCCAAAATGATGATTTCAGATCGAAAAACTTTATTAAAAATATCCGTACTTACAACATGATGTTTTCATTCACATCAATGGGGGGAAGTGGATGAATCTGTAAACAAAGGAAAAGGGCCTTATTGTTTTAGGATTCAAGGTCAAAACTATCACAGACATGGTAGTTTATTGCCAGTTGAAGGATCAACTGCAAAATTTTCACAGCTCTACATATATGACACTGATAATGAAGTTCAAAACAGGATTTCCGCATTACGATATACACTGCTAATCTAACATCTTTAAATATAGTATGGAGATTATCTATTTCATTCATTGGATTAAAACAATTTAATCATTTTTACATTCAACTTTTATGTATTAGGTCAGGAACAAATAATGGAGCATCTTCATCGGCATCTACATATGATTCAAAAACAACAGACCAAATCGACCCAACTATTAATATTGGTTTAAAGACAATTTTTGACAAAAAGAATGAACTGGTAAATCATATAGGATGGTTAGAGATAGACACGAAAATGGTGAACTACATAACGTGAGATTAAGACTAATTGGTACAAGGACAACTGATGGGAAGACATACAATCTCCCAATTGCATCAGAAATAGCTGGATTAAATTGTCGGTGATATAGAAGATTTAGTTGATAATCGAGATATTGTTGTTGAAACACAAACAGGTCAATTAAATAATATCGATGTAAACCACCCTCAATTTTTGGCCCTCCAATATCCTATTCTATTTCTTTATGGTGAAGATGGTTTCAGAACAGATATTTTCCATAGGGATATTATTCACCCAGACACAAATAAACATTATAGGTTGACAATGAGGGAATATTTTTCTTACATCATTCAAGAAAGGAGTTTTAAGTATTCTCTTCATCATAATCAAGAAGACTTTTCCAACAGTTCTTAGTTGATGCGTATACTATGATAGAAACTCAAAGATTGATGCTCGTAAGAAGCCAACAAAAAATCCTATGTGTTGAATCTTATAATAATTTATCTGAAAACGCAGAAAGGGGAAATACAGATGCATCAAAAACAGGTAAACGTGTGGTCCTTCCATCATCTTTTACAGGCGGTGCTAGGTATATGCGCCAAAACTATTTAGATGCAATGTCATTATGCAAATGGTATGGACACCCAGACTTTTTTATAACATTTAATTGCAATCCCAATTGGCCAGAGATAACTAGATTCTTAAATGAAACTGGACTACATCCTGAAGATAATCTACCATGCCTGCCGCAAAAAACCTCCCGTTTGGTGGTAAAGTTATTGTGTTTGGAGGTGATTTTAGGCAGATACTTCTGGTTATTCCTTCAGGAAGCAGACAAGACATTGTACATGCATCACTAAATTCGTCTTACATATGGAATGATTGTACAATACTAAAATTAACGACAAACATGCGACTTAGACATGGTTCTAAAGAGTCTAATATTGAAGACATTAAGGAGTTTGGTGATTGGATCCTTAAATTAGGAGATGGCATTTTAGGAGGTCCTAATGACGGTGAGGCCACAATCGATATTCCTGATGATTTGCTTATAACCGACGTCGATAATCCTATTGCGTCTCTCGTCGAATTTGTTTATCCCAATTTTATTCAAAATTTATCTGATAGTAATTATTTTCAAGAAAGGGCGATCCTTGCACCTACGCATGAAGTAGTGGGAGTAATTAATGACCATTTACTGTCAAAGATTCCAGGTCAAAAGGTCGATTACTACAGTTCGGATAGTATATGTGAAACTGAATGCCTAGATAGTAATTACACAGATTCTTACTACTCACCTGAAATACTTAACACTCTAAAACTTTCAGGGTTACCTAACCACATGTTAACTCTTAAAGTCGGTGCACCAGTTATGCTTATACGAAACATTGATCAGACATCCGGATTGTGTAATGGAACAAGACTAAGAGTACTTAGTCTTGGTGAACATGTCATTAAAGCACAAATAATAACATGCACTAATATAGGACATGAAACTTTAATACCACGTTTGAAACTTAGCCCTTCAGACAAAAGACTACCAATGAAGATAAATAAACGTCAGTTTCCTCTTTCACTTTGTTTTGCTATGACTATCAATAAAAGTCAAGAACAATCACTTTCAAATGTTGGAATCTTCTTACCTCGGCCTGTCTTCACTCATGGTCAACTTTACGTTGTTGTGTCTAGAGTTAAAAGTCGTAAAGGCTTAAAGATGTTGGTATACGACAAAGATGGGAAAGTCACTAACAACACGTTGAATGTTGTTTACCATGAAGTTTTACAAAATATTTGAAATTGTTTGTAATCAACATTTATTATATTATAAATTTTATCTACAATTTATTCGATATAATGAGATATGCAATTATCCTTAAAGTATTGCGTTGTTTTTTAACCACCTCTTGCGTATAATTTTGTTTTCAAACATATCTCTTAAATTTTTATAAGTCGTCCGTGATGTATCACGGGTTATAGACTAGTTTTTAATTAAAACAAAACTACCCATCTTCTTCATCCACTCCCTTTATTTTTTAATGATGGAAAAGAAGCTCTGGTCGTCGATGGCGATGGTCAAAATTTTGAGAAGGAGTTGAAGGTGTGTGGCTCTCTAATTTTCCGATTAGAGAGAAGCTCTTGAATTCCAGATTCGCTCACAATCGTAAACCGACAAGAGAAGGTAATTTTCATCAATAAATAAATAATTTGTTACAAACCCACCACTCTGAAATTTTCTCGTGAATTCCAGATCTGAAAATTCGGTTGAAGAATAGGGTTTTGTTCCAGGTTTGCTTTAAATTTTCTTTGTGAGAAACGAAATGGGTTTTAGAAATACTGCAGTCGGAGCATATTCCGATGGGATCAACGGCCTGGTACACTCTACTCGTCGGAGAAGATGCATTTCTCGATGTCATTCGCCGGAGAAGATGCATTTCTCCGGTAGCTCTCCGGCGGTGCTAAGTGATGAAGCCGATGATCAGTAGATCAAGAATCTGACGTGGAGGTGGCGACGGCGATCGACGCTAGCTTCGACACAGTCGATGAGGTAGTTGTCTGCCGGAGTGAATCGTGCATTGATGGTGCACAAGCAATGATGTAAATGGGTCTTTCTTAAATCTGCAATTAGTCTTAAATCTCCTTTGTCTGCAATGATGTAAATGAAGAAGAAGGGGTGTCTCATTGGTGGTGGGTTCTGAAAAGAAAAAGGGCACTTTAGTCATTAAAAAACTTTATAACAGCCATTTCTAACCAAAGTTGAGACTTAGAAACCAAATTTAAAACTTTTATCAAACCACATAGACCATTCGTGTAATTTACTCTAACATCTATGTAAAGTTATTATTCTAAAATGTTTGTTTAGTTGAACCTTGTATCTATAAATTAGTTGAAACCATTATTTATATCGTTATCATATTATTAAATTATAGTTACAATATACTACGAGTACTTTTTAAAGTTGCATCAACTTTTCACAAACAAATTGGAGTAGGTTTATCAAAACAGCCTTTTTGCCCCCATTACCGACCATTGTACACCCCACGAACGGATTGGGCAGAACAAATTGTTTTTGATTTGTTGGACTAATCATTCACCATTAGGAAAAAAACAATATCTTTACAAGTACTTATAAAACTCTAAACAACATAGTATATACTCATTAACTTCTTATTCTTTTATCTTTTTGCTACGTACTCCTATAAGATTGACATGTGAGAAAACTTTGAAAATAATTATAGTGAAAAGATGATTTTAGATTAAAAACAAGATAATTACAAATTACATATGTCGATTTAAACGAGTATGAGGAACAATTCTTCTAATTCGTTCATTTAGCGAATATCAATATAAATTATTGAAGAAATATAGTCAAATCCAACTTTATATAGACATCTCTTGTCAAAGAATATATGTCCTTAAAAAAAAACAATGCATATCATATTAATCATTTTCTTAAAAAATTTGTGTGATTATAAAACTGCTATTCATCAATAAAACTTCTAATCATAAATAGTTATATTTTGATTAACTTTCAGTTATGATCAAGATGATGGAAGAATGAGTTACATAGTTTGACCATGTTAAAAGAAAACCACAAATAATATTTATTAGGAGAGTGTAAATTCGCTGTCATTGGCTCCAAGAGAAGAGGTAAATTAAACTTTAGGTGGATGAGCGTAGTTAGCCACGAGCTGAAGGATCTCAGTGTGACCGGGGAAATGATCTCTGATAGGTACTCTAAGAGGTTTGGTATTAGGGAAGATGTCTAAGGAGGTAGGTAGTGTCGAGTTTGTAGGGTAATTACCTATAAGATCGCTAGGAGACTTTAACCTACATTATTCCATGTTCTTTTCTGCAGACACATGATTGTATGATATGCAAGTATGATTATATGTTTATTTCTTAATTGATGATTTTGATTGATACATATTATTTGCTAGGAGTCAGCATGCAGACACATATGATTGCATGATATGCTTGTATGATTATATGTTTATTTCTTAATTGATGATTTTGGTTGATACATATTATTTGCAGTTTCGCACAACACCCTCACACACATGCCACATGCACACATACATTTATTTATACATTTTTTGTATCCTTGCAACACTGTCGCACAAAAGCACCACATGCATACATTTTCGCACACATTTTCACACACCTCATATTTTCTCACTCACACTTTTACTAGAAGTATTTCTGGAATTAGTCTCTCTACCTACGTGTAGAAGTATGATTGTCTACATCTACCTCGTCATAGTCATACTTCTTTTCTTTAAAGGGATTGTGTATCTTTTTTATTGTTGTTGTGCTATAATGTAAATTTTAAAAATGTTAGCAACACGATATCCATCGCGGAAGTTGCCATGTCGTCTCTTCCGTAAATACTTTAACAGATTTTAATACGCGGCAGAAAAAATAAAAGCTTACAAAAAAGTGGTTGAACGACATAATCGTTAAAAACAATCACAACATTACAGTTTAGAAATTTAAAAGTTTGACAAAATCAATTAGGCAATTTATAGCAACCTAAAATAAATACTCCCTCCGTCCCTAAATAAAGTTCCCATTTGTGTTGGGCACAACATTTTAGGAGATAGTTAGTGGTAGGGTATTTGATATTACTTTTGAATAAAATATAAGTTTTGATTGGAGAGAGAAAGTGTTTTAAGAGATAGTTAGTGGTGAAAGTATTGGTAATAATATTATTATATTAAGTGGGTCCCTTAAGTTTGAGAAATGTAAACTTTATTTAGGGACAAAACTTGAATGTGAAATGAGAATCAGTATAGAAGAAAAATGAGTGGAAATACTATAGAAGAAAAAGACCGTCAATTTGAATCAGTATTAATGTCATCAACCACTATTTTGACCTAACTAGAAATAATTATTTGTTTGTTTGTTTATATGTATATGTATGTATATACTACTAATGTTTATAAATACCAAAGTGTAAGGCTTAATTCTTCAACTTTTGCACAATTAATCAAGTTAACATTCCAGCAATTGTTCTCTCCCATCTCTCTACTTTCTCTCTCTAAAAGCCCTAATCTCCTTCTTCACTTTTATCACCAAAATCATCATCAAACCTCTCTAAATGGATTGAATCAGTGTTATTGTGCTTTTCAATTGGTATCAGAGCATAATTTCATCTTGAAAACGATCCAAATCCATCACTTGGTGTTAAAAACAGAAGATCAAGAGGGTTTTTCAAGGTTTTTGAAGAAAAAAGGGGTTTAAGATCAAAAATCGGATTCAAGGTACTAATTCTTGTTATTATAGATTGAATAGCTTCATTTTGTTGATATATTAAGCTTAGAATCAAGTTAGGATCGAATCTAATCCATTCTGATGAAGAATTTGGATTTTTAGGAAAAACCATTAAAGCTTCAAAAACCCTTTAAATTCAAATTTTGGAATAGATCTAGGTTGTTTTTGAGTAAAATAGTAGTAGTGGATTGAAGGAAATAGTATTTGGGTCATTTTGCAAAAAGAATCGAAGTTTTTGGCTAAGAAACGACCATTTTAGGATCAAATTAGTGGGTTTTTCTGTTCTGTTCGTCACTGTTCTGCCAAGAACAACTTCGGCCCGAGAACAGTAACAAGTTCGGCCCGAACTTCAACCCAAACTTCGGCCCGAACTTCAACCCAATCTTCGGCCCGAACTTCAATCAAACTTCGGCCCGAACTTCTTTCAACACTTCGGCCCGAACTTCAACCCAAAGTTCGGCCCGAACTTCACCCCGAACTTCGGCCCGAACTTCTACAACTTCGGCACGAACTTCTACACAACTTCGGCCCGAACTTCTACACAACTTCGGCCCGAACTTCTACACAAGTTCGGCCCGAACTCTTTCAACACTCGCGTGACAAAAGGGGCTGTACTGTAACGGTCATAACTTTCAGCTCGGGTGTCCGTTTCGAGCCCACGAGTAACCAAATCGAAGCTTAAGACGAAGGCTACGACGTGATAAACGGCCGTAGGCGGTTTACCCAACTTGCCGGCCTAAAAACGCTTGTTTCGATCGCTTAATTTGCGTTTTTGTGATTTCTCGGTCAATTTCCATACTTCGTTTAGCCCCAGTTTCTAACCCGATCGTCGTTTTTCCCTAATTCGAAAATCTTAGGCACATTTAAAGTGTACTTTATCATCTGGAATAACCAGTTTAAGATTTCGGTAATTTTGAATTTTTGAAGACAAATTCACGGTCTACATCACATATTCTATTCCAGAACCTTCTCATTCTCTAAATTTTCTTTACCCCGTTTCAATCAAAATTCCCGTGAAGTGTTCTTAACATGACTTCCAAAGAAACATTGGCTGCCGGGTCGAATGCCCAGGAGGAGAAACAGTGCATTGCCAACCTAGCAGTCATGGCAATACCAAATGAGGTTACAGCTGTGTTGGGCATTTCAAAAAATGATGAAAATGAGGTACTCTCTTTTTCCTTTGATTCTTTATTATCTGATTCAGACACTGATGAATCAAAGAATTCCTTGTTTAATGAAAAACTTTTTACTAAAATTGATGAGAAATCACAATTGACAAAACAAATTACCTGTTTAGAATCCGAAAAGGAACAACTTTTAAATGATTTGAATGAGTTAAGTCAATGTTCTCTTCAAATAACTCAAGTAAACAAGGAATTACAAAACCAGTTGTCTACGTCAAAATCAGCTTATAAATTTCAAATTTCTGAATTACAAGAAAGTTTACAAATACAAGTAAACACAACTAATGAATCAAATGCACAAATCTCAAAATTAAAGGCAGAAAATTTAACCTTTCGTCGTCAACTTGAAACTCTTGTTCCTCAAGTCAATCAAAATAAACTTTCAAATCAAAAAACACAAGAGTTACAACAACAGTTGTCAACATTTCATGCTGCTCACACCAGTGAAGTAAATCGTCTAAATCACATAATTAATTCAAAAAATCTTGAAATATCAAACCTAAAAATGATGAAGACGGTATCAAATGACAAAGACGACTCCAAACAGCTGATAAATGACTTAGCTATCCAACTCAGTCGAGAGCAAACATGGATGAAGTCCGCAGACATCAAGATAATAGACTACCAAGAACAGTTGAAGACGGCTGACATCGAAATTCAAAAATTGAATGAACAAATCAAAAACATAACAAACGATTTTAAAAAGGAAATCGATGAACAATCAGCAACCATACACAGTCTTACTGTCAAGAAAGAAAATGCTGAAGAACACATCTCAAAACTGGAGCAGACGATTGTGAAAGCTGGTCACACTGAACAAACGATAAAATTAAACCAGCCAAAAGAGTTCAGATCGTTCAAGTCAAAAGTGGGTCTCGGAGCTGAGAATACCCGTCCTCTGGAAAAAGCTGCTGATGTTCTTCCAACATTATACAACTATGATTACATGAACTTGGGAATCTGGCAAAGCTTTCTTCATATGCCGGACGAAGAAGCAGAAATCGAGAAGTTTAACAGAGAAAAGAAGGAACACGCTCAAATCAGCTTTAACTATTCTGAATTGAACAATACATATAAAAAGAATAAAGCAAAATTTGAAAACAACGAGTACTTCCCGATTGTCACTCCTGAAGAATTTTCCTTATCTGAGGATGAAGTGTTAAAACAAACCGTCGAACCCAAGCTTTATATTCCATCGTTAATTTTAGAAAAGAAAATCGTCCAACTTGAATCTGAAATTGATGAAACCCACAAAGCCTTTGATAAAGAAAAAGAAAATCTTCAAACAAAGATACATCAGTTAGAGGACACGATTTCAGAATTAAAGCCTAAAACTGACAAAAATGTTTTTCAAAATTCTAAATCTTCATTAATAGGACCGTCACCTGTTAATCCAGTACCAATTACTTTGAGACGACTCTCTAATTCACCAGTTTTAAACGTCTCATTTAGAAAATTAGAGCCTCGGAGCAAGGAGCCCAAGACCAATGGAGTCAAAGGAGGTGTGCAGACTAAGAAGCCGAGTTCATGTAAGTCTACCACGCCTAAGAAGCCTTGCGAGCTTAAGAATTCTAGACCATATACGTCTTCAGTCTCTTCTTCCACTGTTAAAATTAATTGTAACAACTCCAAAAATTTTAAATCTCCGGCAATTGCGTTTGGAACTGTGTATGATGCTTCTGTTTATCGTCCTGTAAATTACTCACCTGGTTTTGATAATGTGTGTGTCAAATCTGATAAATTTGGTAAAAAGATATTGAGTGATAAATCTACAAATAAACAAATTTCTCAGAATGATGATCGATTTTTTGTTAAGCTAAATGCTCCATGTGGTTTAAAAATCAATGTTTTCCATAAATCTGGTAAAATCATAAAATCATGCAAAACATGTTTTCCACAACAATGTAAGAAATCTGTCTCTCATCCACACAAACCAAATCAAAAAGGTTCATCTTCACATGCTTCCAAAAAGACGAAGAGTTCTTTCAAAACCCCACCAAACTCTGATAAACATTCGTCTACTCGTCGCCAAATCTTTCGAGGAAATTCCGCACCTAAGCCGAAATCCTTAGGTTCCTCAAACAGCGACAACAAAAAAGCGAACAAATCTTCAACACTTGTCAAATACACTTGGATTAAAAATGAAAAATCTCACTGGATTATCCAATCCTCTGAAAAATCTTTAAAATGGGTCGTCAAATCCAAAACCTCTGAACTGCCACCTTGTAGTTCTCCAAAGCTCTAAAATTGATCATAAAATCTATTCTACATAAAACATCTGTCTCTAATCGTATAGGACCCACAGATAATTGGGTACCAAACATGTTTTAATTGTTTTATGTAGAATAACCAGCAAGGTGTTTGGAGTTTGGAGAATGACTTATACACATTTCAGTGTATAACTCGCACTTCAACGTTTGATGACTTATACACATTTCAGTGTATAACTCGCACTTCAACGTTTGATGACTTATACACATTTCAGTGTATAACTCGCACTTCAACGTTTGATGGCTTATACATACTTCAGTGTATAACCCGCTCTTCAATGCAATGGCTTTCAAGTATCTCAGCTTGAAACCCGGTCCTCAACGAAAAATGGCTTCTGATCAAAACAGATTCAGGACCCGCTCTTATAGGAAACCACAAATCTCAATCAAGCTTAACCGCAAAACCTCTCCTTCAACCCTCCAACGATGTATAAGGTACGTTTCTACAACTGACAACTTTTCAATATCTTTGTTTTGTCGAGGGGGAGAAATATTAATTCTAGGGGGAGAATTATTATTTCTAGGGGGAGAAAATTCAGAAAACCAAAAACAAATTACCCAAATAAAAAGTTTTATGTTTGTAACGCTAATTATAAGTCGTTGTAATATCCGTAAACGATCTCTTTACTAGTTCTCTAGTAAAGATTGCATCTGTTTATTACAAATTCTTTTAATTCTCGTTACTCACTACTTCAAAAGACATACCTTCCCATGGTTTGCCAGATCCGGCCACACCTTCCCAGGGAAATATTTCAGCCAACTGGTAAATGGGAGAGTTTAGGTCTAGGGTATAGTAATAGGTGAGTGCAAGGTGATGTGAAAACATGATAAATCAAAGAAAACACACCTTATGAGTGCATCCAAACCGAAAACAAACCGGGCAACCAATTAAATAGGTGATCATTCATTCGTTGAATGTTTCACTAGACTTTACTGGCCCAGTAAAGCAAATGCACGCCACCACCAACTACTCAAATTCCTCTCAACAGGGATTTGTTTCATTTCATCAGGGGACGTAGCACAAAAGCTACTGACTACTCATTCGGAGTATGTCGGTATTGAATAATAATAACCTCCTGCCCCGGGTTAAGTCTCATTTGTATGCACAGTGTGTCTAGTTCTCACCCTCAAGAACCTTCCAATATAGGACACTTGCACTATAAAAATGGATCTCAGTGAATCCATCGGAACACTTGTAGTGGCATCACAATCTGATGTTTCACGAGGATCGAGTGGAAATCCTGCTAGAGCTAAAATCACGCCAACTCTAAACGCAGGTCACACATTTGAATCAACGGTTGTGCAAACGACTACAGATTCATACCGTGTGCTAACGAATACTCTATGTGAGTCCGGTGTTACCTTAAAAGAACAAGTTGCTGTGCCTTAAACTTCAAAATCATTCAGGCAACAACTTATACCGGAAACACATAAAATTCCGATGAAAAATCCATGTGAACTAAAATGCAACATCTTGAAAACTGATTAAAATGCACATGAGCGTAATAGTCCACTCTCAAATTACTCCTATGATCTGCTAAACCCAGCATGATCTTCCCCGGAGCCACCGACAATATAGGAACTAAAAAGTGAGGGTCCCTAGGTCTAGGTGAGCAGAATCAAGTATCATGGGATCTTGATTGGGGTGCGCTGAGGTAAAAATTGAGAGGGGGTATGAAGTATGGGGTGCAAATCAGCTTATCACATGGTAAAAACAAAAATGAGGGTGTGGTTGGAAAAGAAAAAGTGAGTTGAGTGAGGAGCGTGTGTGAAAGGGTTAAAGAAAACGGAAAACCCTCCCTAAACCGAACAAATGACCGGGTAGCCACATCTAAATCAGACTGCATGAGTTGCTTTCTGATTAAGACATCATGGACCCAGTGATGCAATGCACAACCCCCACTGACCACTCAAGTACAAAAAGTACTTGTTTCAAAATCACGGAGATTACCACATCCACTATCGACATCTCATTTGGAGATTGTTGATATTGAAAAAGAGGACCCACCTCCAGTCCTCGCCTTCGTTTGTCCACGTATAGAGTCTAGAACCGAATTAAATTTCTCTAGGACACAGGCACTCTACCAAGCATATCTTTGAGATATTGCCGGAACATTCATAGTGATACCAAAAATATTGGTATTCCACGATGATTGAATGGAAATCCTACCAGTGCTAACATCAATGCCAACACTGAACGTAGGTCACACAGTTTATGTAACTGTTGTGCAAACAGGCAATCTATGTGATCCTGGGTTACCCTGATACCTTCTCGTGCGAAGATCAGACGACCGTACTCCATTGTTATCAACAACGGTCACTATGTCTGATGGAAGATCTGATGACTGTATTTCAATCTTATCAACAACAGTCAACACATCAGATAAGGGATTTTATGACCGTACTCCAACATTATCAACAACGGTCAGAAAATCCTTAACATATCAACATTCCGCACTGCTTCAACTTCAACAAACATCAGGAACCAAGGATCTGCAACAAATCGACAAACGCCACAACTTCAAGAAAGGACTTCCGCTGCTAACTGCTCTATCTATGGGTCTACATTCAGTCGATTTGCATGAAGTCTTCTGGAATACTTTATATTGGTTGAAAAGCCGATTAAAAGTATATCTGCCACTGATGATCAAAGGCTGATGCTGTTTTATCAACATAACTGCTCAACGGTTCAATTCTCAGCTCCAGCCTTACAATCACAGAAGTCTTCAAAGATATGCAACCTAGTCTACTATTACAAAGGGGGAGATTGTTAGGTATTAAATATGTTGTAATAGTTAGTCTAGGGGCTAAAGTGTAACATTGTATATAGGTTAGTTTTTATTACCAAAATGGTCCTAACTAACCAAGAATTGAGCCATGGTATAAATACCAAGATGTAAGGCTCAATTCTTTAACTTTTGCACAATTAACATTTCACATTTTCCAGCAAATTGTTCTCTCTAACTTCTCTCTACTTTCTCTCTCTAAAACCCTAATCTCCTTCTTCTCTTTTACCACCAAAATCATCATCAAACCTCACTAAATGGATTGAATCAGTGTTATTGTGCTTTTCACATCTTTTTGGTCTAGCTTGTGGCAAGTAATTAAGGTTTTCGATCACCGTCGAGAGGGATTGATTATCTATAAACGATTAAACGTTCAGATTTCCAGGTTATGAAAGGTGAAAACTCAAACTTATAATCCTTTTTCACTTTGTTTGTGATGTGTAGATGAATGTCATGTGGTTAGAAATAGTAAAGCTATGATATTGGAACTGCTCAATCAAATCAAATCTCCCGGATAGATTAATAGGGTCTTTTAATTTGATTGAGCCGTGCCAATATCATGAACTGCTAAGTATGCTATGACATTCAATTATGTGATTTCAAAGGTTTGTATTATATTCGCGATTTAAACTCAAATTTTGTTAACTTTACCCTTCTTAGAGGGTTGTATCTAGGGGTGTTTACGAGTCGAGCTTTTAACGAGCTACCCGTGCTCGAGCTAGTTTATATCAAGCTCGAGCTTATACTAATTCGATCTCGAGTCGAGCTCGAACATAAAAATAATACTCGATTAATCTCACGAGCCGAGCCTAATAATTTAATATTCGACTCGGCTCGTTCGATAGCTCGTTTAGTCTCGAGTCAGACGATCTTAACGAGCCGATCTTAACGAGCCGATCAAGTGTTGTATACAATAAGTACAAGTGTTGATACAATAAGTACAAGAATATACATATATTGTTAATGAGTCGAATAACTAACGAGCTTTTCGAGTTTGTAAATTAGTTCATTCAAAATATATGGACTCATAAACGAGTATCGAGCTCGAGCTCGAACACTATATAAATATTCGAGCTCGAGCACAATTTTAAAAACTTATTCGAGCTCGAGTCGAGCTCGAGCCGAGTAATTATTAAACGAGCCGATCTCAAATTTTCTGATATTCGACTCGACTCGAATCGTTAACACCCCTAGTTGTATCTATCTTATTTCGCTTTTCTATGATTATACATGTATATATGTATGTATGGCACATTTGACCTAAGAATTTATGTTCTTGTATATACACATCTAGATTATATCGAATCGGCTTAATTTTATATAAAGGTCATATGTGGTATATTGGTATTTGTAGGGTCGACATCCCATGGTGGCTCGTGGGTCACTCTAGTATTTGACGATTCATTGCAACATGAATGTGTCCTCTAGTCGAAGTTGTCTTTTTGATGTTTAAAGCAACTTGAGTGCCATAAACTTGATGGGCCGGTGGCTCGTGGATTGATTTCGTAAGAAACATTCCCACTATTTGGACCAACTATCCCACTATATAGGGTCATACGTCCGGGGAGTATGGAGCGGATTTTAACTAAAATAAAACTCTAAATCAAAAATTTCAGTTTTCAAGAATTGAAAAGCGTTTGATTTTTTTCGGTTTCGGTATTTCCCAATAAATTGG
This sequence comes from Calendula officinalis, assembly GCA_963853835.1. Taxonomy (NCBI): domain Eukaryota; kingdom Viridiplantae; phylum Streptophyta; class Magnoliopsida; order Asterales; family Asteraceae; genus Calendula; species Calendula officinalis. The sequence goes on along the minus strand of OY970829.1, from coordinate 16,529,392 downwards.
CTCAGTTTCGGTTTTTTCTTTTTGGTTTAGTGTTTTCCTTCAAAAATTTCAATTGTTATTCCAAACTTTAAGTCATTTCGTATACTTCCTCCGTATCAAAATAAGTGACACACTTTCCATTTTGGGGTGTATCAAAATAAGTGACACATTTTGAAAATTTTCCTTATTTGGTAAAATTAGTGGGACCCATACCCACTAACTATCTACTTTAATAAAGTGAAATTACTCTTATACCATTACTTTTACTTTTAAAACTCATTAATATCACTTTATTCAAGAAAAGTGGGACCCATTCTCCACTAATTATGTACTTTAATATATTTTAACCTCTACTTTAATCTTTTTACCTCAAAAAGCGTGTAAGTCAATTTGTGTCACTTATTTTGATACGGAGGAAGTATAAATAAAACAAACAGCTAGTAATTTTTCATATAATATAAAGTGTTGGAAAAGTTTGGTCACCTATAATTATATATTTTATTATATATAATTAATGGTTGATTTGTCCAAAATATAGTTGTGGTGAATGAGATATCGACTCTCAAAGTGGGGTGTATGGAACAAAGAAATCAAACAAATTAAGTAGTGGAAACTCGAACCTATGCACACTCGTCTCCCGGGTTTCATGGAGTTCGTTTTTTTACCACTCAATTTTTTGCCACTTGATTTAGTGGAAGTATTCAAATAATATTATTGATAATAATATTTATATTTTAATGTTTGTCATTAAAATATATATTTGAATTAGTGGTTTCATTTCTTTGTAATGAATTGTGTTAAATTGACATAATGACATTAATGTGTGTCATTAGACCTTTGGACCATTTCTATTATAAATAGAAGAGTTTGGGTTCATTTGTAGATACATTCTTGTGAACACAAACACAAATTCATATACTTTCCTACTCACTTACAAGCATCAAATTTGCCCTCTCAATTTTTAGTGATCCTTAAACACAAAAACTTTCGATAAGTGTTCGGGCTTGGATTATATTCGGTAGTGTAACACCTCAATTTTTAATACAAAATATTTCCGCAAAATCCTTTTAAAAACATTAAAGTAATTGTCCCAAAAATATGGATTTACAAAATCTTTGGCATTAAATAGAAGACATTAGTTGGTGTTACAAAATTATATCATAACCAAAGCCAAACGTAAATCCACCTTTCTATCTCTACTTAAACCCGTGCGCCTTCACTAGCAAACGCACCTAATCCTTAGCTCCTGAACCTGAGTACATAGCATCACAAACAAACATAGTACGTAAGACAAAATTATCTCGTGAGATACATGGGTTTTAGACCCAACATTAACATATAAATAATCACATTTATTAGATATATAACTATATGTATATATATATATATACTCTAGTTACCTCCGTGGTAACCCTATCACATTCATATACATCGATCACCTCTTCGGTAATCCTATCACATTCATTCATAGCCTATTCGACCCGTCAAGTTGTTCGGAATGCCTCCAATCCAACGAGACCCCATTTTTGTCCTACTAACCAGAATGCCTCCGATTCAGTAGAACCCCCATTGTCACAGTGTTCAGCCAAAGTGACCTATCTTTATCTTACTAACCAGAATGCCTCCGGTTCAGTAAGATCCAACATCTTGTTGGGTGATCGGAATGCCTCCAATCCATCAGTTTAAAGATATCATGATAATCCAGAATGCCTCCAAATCTATCACGTACCTGTCCTATCTCAATCTACCTGTTATAACCACTACATGTGACTATATGTCACATCAATCAACAATGCGGTATGACCGTCACACAATATATCCGTATACTAGTCTTAGTTAGTATTCACACAATTAAATCAATTAGTTCATAATAATAATAAACAACTAGTTTAAACATTAGTAATCACAATTTATGAAAATACTTCTTTACCGCTATGTACTCAGTTTTAAAGTTCACATGTACTCACCTTAGCAATGCTTTCCAAACCTTGTGTAATTCAACACAATCCTTACTCCCTAATCAAAGGAGTACTTCCAAATCTTTAGGACTTCTTGACCTAAAATCAATATCATCACAATAACTAGTTATTATCCATAACTAATCACTAATCAATCCATAACAACATTCCCAACCACCAAGTTCATCCAACTTGGTGGAATCTCAAACCCTATTTCAAGATTTACATCAAGAAATCCCAAATCCAACTTGTACACAATGTTTACAAGCTTACATTGAGTGTTCTACACTCATGTTTGGTCATCTTCCCCAAAGATGACATGGTAGGTTGTCCAAACCACCATTTTTACCCAAATAAAGCTTACAATCAAAGTAGGTAAGCAAGATAATCAAGAATCCTTACCCTTGATGTTCAAATCCTACAAGATGATGAAGATTTGAGCAAGAAATCACCAAGAACTCATTTTTCTCCTCCAAAAACGGCTCCAAGCTCAAGTGGATTTTGAAAATGAGAAAACCCTAGCTAAAACCCTCTTTTTATACTTCCTGCGCGAATTAGCAATGCTAATCTTAAAATTCGCGTTGCTAAAACTCGCGGGTACCCAAACTCGCAAATGCTAAAATCAGGATTAGAGATCTCTAAACTTTGCTGCTTGAAAATGGACTTTTGGTCATCAATACTCGCGATGTTAATCCTCGGATTAGAGATCTCTAAAATATGCTGGAACAAAAATGCACTTTTCCAACTTGGTCTTTTACCCAATCTTGACCCGTTTCGATTTTAACAAGGGAATACACAAACCAAATGATGTCCAAATGACACGAAACCAATTCCCACGTCTTTTAAATAATTTATCCTTATTTATAATATATTTTCCATAGTTTATTCGATACAAAATTTCGGGTCGTTACTACTATCTACCCCTTAAAAGGATTCCGTCCTCGGAATCAACTCAAGGATTTCCAATCCCCATTCCGCTCCCAATTATGATTCAATAATAATTATACAATTAAAAGATCACTCAACCCCTTTATACCCAATCAGGTCAAAATTCCATCTTGTGTTCATGATGCCCGAACGGGTCAAAATTGCACAATTTGATCATAACACTTTCAATCATTTAACCAATCCTTTTACACTCATACAAATGATATGACTTGATCATTATAATTAGCTAATCAATCAAAATAAAAGTCAAAATCTAGCTTTGACCAAGCCTACATATTACAACATTGTCTATCCTTTGACTCAAGCACAAGGTCAACTACACCTTAAGAACTTCTTGCTCTCTAAAATCCCCTTAGACCCCATTTCCTTCATAGTCAACCTTCAATTCATGATCCACCAAGAATTTTATGCTCAATTCCCAATTTTCAATTCGAACACCTAAACGGGTCAAAGTCACATAATTCAACTATGACTCTTCCAATTATTCCCTCAACCTTCTCGCATACATGCGATCAATACATCATGCCCTCATTATTTACTAGTCGTTTCAAACGAGGGTCAAAGTCCAACTTTGTCCAAAAGTCAACCAATCACAATTTTTGACTAATCTTGACTTATGCATAAAGTCAACCATACTTTACCAAACTATCATATTCTTACTCACATAATACCCCTCCCTAACTTATCACTTTCGGTTCCACTCATTATTGTTTCCTTAATAATTGTTCTCATTTCCCCAAAATTTCAACTTCTCCCAAATAATCAGAAATTCACGCATTTACTCAAGGTCACACTAGTATTTACTGTTCCTTAACCTTTATTTGGCCGCTTACACCATTTCTTTGTATCCTTTCATTCATCTATGTATCACATCAATCATTTTGATAACTTTAATTTATTCATTATCATACCAATTGTTCTTGCAAATGATGATTTCCTCACACTAACCTCTCTAGTGTTCACACTAATCTCTTAGCTTAACTTTTCTTACCCGCCCGATAGGTATAACAATTCCTACTTTTAATATTCCTTTCGTTTATCTCTTACAATCCGTAAGTGTCCCTTACACTTATATTTTTCACCGTAATGTTGTTCGCGTTCTTAGTTCCATTTCTCATTTCTCCACATAAATGTAGCTACAACATTAACCATATAATCCTACACACACAAGATAATAATACCATAGCTCTAACACATCCGATCATCAATCTGGGTATCAAATCAAGTTAATTGGGATACCTCCAGCTCATCAAGATCTAATTCGTCACGATAGTTGGAATGCCTCCAACCGAAAGTGACCCAACCAATCCTTGCAAGTCGGAATGCCTCTGATCCCACAAGGACCAGCTAAACCATTCTACGATGCATACAATACATGCATACATCTTCCACATCACTCATTTTCACAATTTCCTTTCATACTAAATCATATACCTTATACTTTCTCGCTTTCACAATAGGCGGTCATTACCGACATCACATGCCTTCTATAGACCACTACACATATAGCATACATGTCACACATTCCTGGTTCACGCATAACCGGTTTCTAATACTACTAACCGTTCCATTTATTTTATTTTTATTGTACTTAACCAATTCACCTTCCCCTTACATCCATCTTCCAACCTTCCCGTTACTATTGTGGTAATCATTAAACTTTCTAGCAGTTCATAACTCTTCGGTTATCCCGGTCACCTTGATTTGATCAACCATTTATTTCGACATTTTTTTTTCCGATTATGAGATAATTGATATCCTACATGTTCAGTCCTTCATAGATCTAGAGCTTAGGGGGAAATCGATTCCCAGCCGCGACACTACGTCACACCCGTGACCTATCCAATCACCAATTTCCATGATTGTGATTTCTGACACCCCGTCATTTCCATACCTTCCCTAAAAGTTTAATATACTTTTTACCCTTTATATCAACTCATGATCATCGCCTGATCACAATTCTCAATCATTCCCAGATGTTACACGTTACAATCAAGCATATCGTTATTCCATTACCTATCTCGATTCTTGCACCATTAATAACGTCATACCTTACAATTTCCTTCACGTCGCCTTCCATCTGTGCACGACTTCCTTACCACAAAATAACACTTTCACATTCTATCAGCCTTACCTGGGAAACTTCTACCACTTTTATATTCCGTCTTTGATACTCCATGACATCATAGTTTTTTTTTTCCAATCATAATATATTGATCATTTATTCAACATCATTTTATACTTTCATAAAGGATTCCTATCTTTACTCCCTTCCACATAATATAATTTCTCCTTTCTCAATACCGGTCATTAATTCGGAACTTTTATCCTATATATAGGCCATGGAAGTTGACTCTAATAACTACTTTCACAACAAAGGCTCATCTAACAACTATAATGACCCAATTCATTAGATATCATCTCGTGCGACTCATCAACAAGTAATTCACGGATCATATAACATAAGATTTATAAACATCGTACCTGAAGCGATATGGTGGCTTCCCACAACCTCATCTCGAGCGAGATGTGAGACACACCCTTTGACTTGTAACTGGTTCGGTTTCTCGTTAGTAGTTGATGTCAGCATATCGGTTTTTCTCTTCGGGCATGCACCACTAAAATGCCCCTTCTCGTGACACGTGTAGCACTCCACTTCTTTGATGTTATTCACCCCGCAGTCTTTTGTCCTGTGCCCAACTCTTCCGCATGTGAAGCATAAAGGTGTACCCGACTTGCATACCCCCTTGTGGCCCTTACCGCAATTATGACACTTTCCACCACCAACTTTATTGGTCAAAGTCGGTGTGAACCTTCCCTTCTTTGATGGCTCCAAACTATCTTCGATTCTCCTCTTTTCTCCACCTCTTGGTAGCTCTTGAACCACCCACTGATCCACTTTCTCGGTGTACACATCCACCGACTCATCTCCTTTTCTGAAAATCGTAGCTTCTTCTTGCACTTTATCTAAGCTTCTCTTAGGGCAAAATTTCTCCTTCAAACGGCTTGTGAATTCATCCCATGACATCTTGTATATCGTCTTCTTGCCTAAGACTTCGTACATCATAATCCACCACATGTGTGCTTCATCTTTCAACATTCTGGATGCATAAGTCGCCATGTCTTCCCTTTTACAATTGCTATTCCTCAAAGCTTGCTCAGTTTCTTGAATCCACCGGGTGGTGACTCTTAGCTCAAAACTTCCCGAATACACCTTGGGCTCACATGCCATAAATGCCCCGAACGAACCTCCATCTCTCTTATCAAGACTCGTAACATTTCCCTTTTTAGTCGAGAATTTCTCCAAGTGGGCATTACTACCCGAATACTTACTCTTTACACCTGAATTGGAATTACCTTCCCTTTCCTTGATCATCCGGTCATCAATAACCTGGTTCACGTCCTCTTTCACCTCTTCCCTCATTCGGTCGAACATATCACGGACCACTTCCAAAGATACCGGCGTGTAGTTAGCATAAATTTCCCGATCCTCTTCCGAGTTAAGTGGAGTTCGTCCATTTTTCACGTTCACCATCTTGCTATAAAAAGATGGCAACTAAATCACAATCAATTATCCATTCCATTCAATAGTCCATTAGGACTCTCAAACTCGAATATGACCACATAAGGCAATCCTTCCTAGGTTTCGACCCTAAGACAACTTAGCCCTATAGCACTCAAGGTCAACCTAGTTATCTAACGGAAATATATCATTCTACTTCTACAACTTAAGGCTAGGGTGGTTAACCCAACCTAATTCGCTTAAGCTATAGCTCTGATACCAAGTTGTAACACCTCAATTTTTAATACAAAAAATTTTCGCAAAATCCTTTTAAAAACATTAAAGTAATTGTCCCAAAAATATGGATTTATAAAATCTTTGGCATTAAATAAAATACATTAGTTGGTGTTACAAAATTATATCATAACCAAAGCTAAACGTAAATCCACCTTTCTATCACTACTTAAACCCGTGCGCCTTCACTAGCAAACGCACCTAATCCTTAGCTCCTGAACCTGAGTACATAGCATCACAAACAAACATAGTACGTAAGACAAAATTATCTCGTGAGATACATGGGTTTTATGTAACGACCTGAAATTTGTAATTAAATAAATGGTACAAAAATATGATAAATAAGGATAAATCGTTTAAAGAACGTAGGAATTGGTTTCACGTCGTTTGGAGACCGTACGAGAAAGTTATGGGCGAAATCGGGTCGTGATAAAGATGAAAAAGTGCAGCCCTGCTGCCTTAAGGAGTTCGCGACGCGAACTATTGGTCGCGATCGGGATGTCGGGCCAGGTAGTTTGGCTTTGAGGCGCGAAGTAGTTCGTGTTTGGATGGCGATCGCTAAGTCTGCGTGCAAGATTTGGAGTTAGCGACGCGAACTTAGTTCGCGCCGCGAAGTCTTGTCGTGCAGCATTAAAGTCGGGTTGAGCTCATTTAATGCATTTCAAAAACCCTAGTTTTCTCCCACTCGAGCTTGTGAACGATTTTGGGTGTAAACCATCATTTGGAGCTGATTTCTTCATCAAATCTTGTGATTCTTCACTCCTAGTTGAAGATTAAAGGTATATCTTCAATCCTTTGTAGTTGTAGCTGTAGATCTATGGGTTTAGAAGCTTGGGTTTGAAACCCTAGTTCTTGGGTTGGTGATTAATGGTTAAATAAAGGTTATATACACTTAATAGATGGTATATTGACAAAGGAAACAAGTGTATGATTTCGATTTGTAAGAATCTTAAGGGTTGGTTAAACCTAGGGTTTGGTAAATCACCATAATTGGGGGAAAGTGTTAGTTGATGGTATCTTGTGATAAATGGATACATTATTGGTAGATTGTGATGTTGATCATTGTATGATCATTGTATTAGGCTTTCGGTGACATCTTGGAAAGTCGGTGAAATTGTGGAAGCAAGAGTTTTGGTGTCAAGAACACGGTTGGAGCATCTTTATTGCTAAGATGAGTACGTGTGGAATTTACTGAGTACATAGCCTATGAAATACATTTTATTACTTGTGTTATGGTCTATTTGCTTAATTGTGTAGACTAGTAGCTAGTAGTTAGTTATACCGATAGTTGTATTGAACTAACTTGCTTGATGATAGACGTGATAGCCGAGAGCTAGATTGACATAACCATCGAGTTATGATATGGTGAGATGATGTGATGATTCGGGGGATCCCCGGTCATGAGGTATGGAATGGGGAGCATTTGGGCGGATCCCCATCGGCCCATTCCATGATAGTAGTCTTGCTAACTGGAAGTAGTCCGGCGAGTAAGGCAGGTATAGGTAGATTGGGCGATTCCCTCTTGCCTTTACCTTGAAGCTTGTTAATGCGGGGGATCCCCGGTTAATAAGTTAATGTGGTTCTAGTTGGTTGGGGATGTCCCGACAACTAGATATGATTTGCTAGGAAAGCAAGGTATTAGAGTCACAATAGGGTGACTAGATAGATGGGTAATTGCTTACATGTTTGTTTGTTTGTCACTCGATTATTATTATTATTGACTTTGGGGTCTAAACCCATGTAGCTCACGAGACGTTTTTGTCTCACGTACTCCTTGTTTTGTTTTGCTATGTACTCAGGTTCGGGATCGAAGGCTTAGGTACACATGGATAGAGATGCGGGACCTAGATTAGAAGAACACTAGATTGGATTTAGTCTTAGCTTGGTTATGATCTATTTTGTAACACCTACTTTTATACTCTGATTTCATACCAAGGTTTTTGTAAATCCAAATTTGAGGATGTTCTTCTATTTATAAAATGTTTTATTTTGGCCAATATTTTGTATTAAAATTTGGGGTGTTACAACTTGGTATCAGAGCTATAGTTTAAGTGAATTAGGTTGGATGACCATCCTAGTCTTAGACTGTAGCATTAGGAATATAAGATTCCTTAAGATCATAGGTTGACCTTGAGACTTTATATTAAGTTTAGGGTTGAACCTAGGGGACCGATGAAATTTGATATGATCTTGGATGTTGAGTCCTATGCGACTAATGGGTTGTACACAAGGTACTAAATGTTTAATGTCTTTCGTATAGACTTGATTGAAAGAAATGGTGACCACACGTAGAAGTGGTAGAGCCCCGGGGGGCCGGGCGGAGGAGATACCTCCTGTAGAGGTTGAGGTTGAACAAGAAAGTCACCCGTCGATGCATCGGGTGGGTGAGTCGGAGGTCGGAGCTAATAGAACTCCGGTAACCATGGCGGATCTCCAAACTATTATCGATCAAATTAAGGGAACGGTGGCCGAAGAAGTGCACCGTATTATTGGAGACCGTGAGAGGTCGGGAGGGGACCGTGAATCCGAGGCTAAGTCGGATGAGAGAACCGGGGGTAGTGGCACCGGGGAAGGGAAATCCTCCACGGGTGGCCAAAGTGATGCTAGGGCTAGGCCCATTGTGAAAGAGGGTTGTTCATTTAAATCCTTCATGGCTTGTAAGCCAAATGTGTATACGGGTAGTTCGGACCCGAAAGTAACCATGAGGTGGATCCGAGAGACCGAGAGGGTTATCGGAAGTAGCAAGTGTAAGGATGTTGATATGGTGACGTATGCGTCACAATTGTTAAAAGAAGACGCGATGGTTTGGTGGGATATTGTGTATGAGACCCTCGGAAGGGAGGTGATCGAGAAGATGACGTGGGATGAATTCACCACGAGATTGAAAAAGAAATTTTGTCCCGAAAGGGATTTGGAGAAAATGCACGAGAAATTCTTGACCCTTAAGAAGGGTGATATGTCGATTGAAGAGTATTCGAGAGAGTTCACGGGATTGCTCCCGTTTGTTGCAAAAACTTACTCGGATGAGAGGTTGAGAGTGGTTCGGTATGCAAGTGGGCTACCGTGGGATTATCAATTGGAAGTAAAGAGGGTGGTTTCACTCGATGAGGCTATTAGTGCCGCCCGGAGTGTTGAGGAAGTAAATGAGGCACGTGTTGCCGAAAGGGCCCATGTGGGTGAGAAAAGGAAAGCCGAGAGCGGCTCTAGTTCGTTCAAGAAGGGGAAGTTCACCTCGAGCTTCTCTAAGCAAGGTAGTGTTGGCTCGTGCAAGAAGTGCGGGAAGAATCATGCCGGCGTGTGCCGAGGAGAGTCGAAAACTTGCTTTAATTGTGGGAAGCCGAGGCATATGGCCCGAGAATGCAAGTCTAAATCGTTGGCCGAGGTTGAGTGTTTCTCGTGCCACGAAAAGGGGCACTATAGCAATGTGTGCCCGAAGAAGGGAATTGAGTCGATGGTGTCCACGGCTCAAAAGAAAGTGGAACCGGCTAAGGTGAAGGGGCGATCCTTCCAACTCACTCGGGAGGAGGCGAAGGAGGCACACGATGTGGTGTCAGGTACTTTATTCATTAACTCCTTGCCAACTCATATTTTGTTTGATTCGGGTTCTAACTATTCGTTTGTGTCTTATGAGTTCGGTTGTAAATTGAATGTGCCGTCCGAAATGTTAGATGAGGTTTATGAGATAGAAGTAGCCGACGGGAAAACGTCTATGGTTGAATGTGTTTATAGAAATTGTGAAATAGAAATAGACGGTAGAAAGTTTAAGGTGGATTTGTTGCCCATGGGAATTAGGGCGTTCGATGTGGTTATCGGTATGGATTGGTTGGGTATGCACCAAGCCAAGATTTTGTGTGGAAGGAAAATTGTGTCGATTAGGACACCCGAAAATGAGAAAGTGTATGTGTATGGGGAGAAACGACATCACATGCCTAATGTGATTACCGCCATTAAGGCGAGGAAAAGTATATCGAAAGGTTGTGCATCGTTTATTGCATATGTATTAGATGGCCGAAAGGAAAAGAAGTCAATGGATAATGTCAAAATTATTCGGGATTTCCCCGAGGTATTTCCCGATGACTTGCCCGGTTTGCCACCGGAGAGACAAGTCGAATTTAAAATTGATTTAGTTCAGGGGGCGACGCCGATTGCTCGTGCTCCCTATCGTTTAGCTCCCACCGAGATGCGGGAACTGATGACCCAATTGCAAGATTTGTTAGATAAAGGTTTTATTCGTCCGAGTTCGTCACCGTGGGGTGCACCGGTGTTATTTGTTAAGAAGAAAGACGGTTCGATGAGAATGTGTATCGACTACCGAGAATTGACTAAGGTAACTATTAAGAACCGTTACCCATTGCCGAGAATGGACGACTTATTCGACCAATTGCAAGGTGCTAGTTATTTCTCGAAGATCGATTTGAGGTCGGGTTATCACCAAGTTCGGGTGAAAGAAGGCGACACCGAGAAGACGGCTTTTCGTACACGTTATGGTTATTATGAATTTCTAGTGATGCCGTTTGGTCTTACAAACGCGCCGGCTATTTTTTATGGATTTGATGAATCGGTTTGTAAACCGTTCCTTGATAAGTTTTTGATCGTGTTTATTGACGACATTTTGATTTATTCGAAAACTGAAGAAGAACACGAAGGTCATTTGAGACTTGTTCTAGACGTGTTGAAACGGGAGAAGTTGTATGCAAAATTCTCGAAGTGTGAATTTTGGTTGCGGGAAATGCAATTCTTAGGTCACGTAGTGACGTGTGATGGTATTAAAGTTGATCCGTCCAAGATTGAAGCGGTGTCAAATTGGGAGCCTCCGAGGACTCCTACCGATGTTAGAAGTTTTCTTGGGTTAGCCGGTTATTACCGAAGATTTATACAAGATTTCTCGAGAATCGCGATTCCACTCACGAAGTTAACAAGAAAAAGTGAGAAGTTTGTGTGGGAGCAGAAGCAAGAAGAGGCGTTTAAGTTGTTAAAAGAAAAGTTTTGTAACGCGCCGATTCTTACGTTACCGGATGGTATGGAAGATTTTGTGGTTTATAGTGACGCGTCGAATCAAGGGCTCGGTTGTGTGTTGATGCAAAGAGGTAAAGTGATCGCGTATGCTTCGCGACAATTGAAGAATGCGGAATTAAGGTACACGACACACGACTTGGAATTGGCGGCGATTATATTTGCCTTGAAGTTGTGGAGGCATTATTTATATGGTACTCGGTGTACATTGTACACGGATCATAAAAGTTTACAATATGTGTTTACTCAAAAAGATCTTAATATGCGTCAAAGAAGGTGGATCGAGTTGATTGCCGATTATGATTGTGAGATTGTGTACCACGCGGGAAAGGCTAATGTAGTGGCCGACGCCTTGAGCCGAAAGGTCTATGAAAAACCGAACCGAGGAATTTTATCACGTATAGAAGTCGTCTCGAGCATCATCGAAAGAATCAAGAATGCCCAACGAGAGGTTATGGGAAAAGACGAGTTAAGACAAGAACGGTTAGGAAAGAACCAACATTTTCTCAAAAATGCACAAGGGTTGAAGACCGTAGGCGGTCGTATTTGGGTTCCTAAGTTCGGGGGTATCCGAAAAGAGTTGTTGTATGATGTGCACAAATCGAAGTATTCGATTCATCCGGGAAGTACAAAGACGTACCAAGATATGAAACGGGTTTATTGGTGGCCCGGAATGAAGACGAGAGTGGCCAAGTATATCTCTAAGTGTGCCACATGTGCACAAGTGAAAGCCGAGCATCAAGTACCGTATGGGGTAGCTCAATCATTGGTTGTACCGGCCGGGAAGTGGGAAGATATAACTATGGATTTCATAGTAGGTTTACCGAAGACGAGTAGAGGTCACGATGCCATTTGGGTCATAGTTGACCGGTTGACCAAGAGTGCGTTATTTTTAGCAATTCGGGAAACGTTGCCACTTGAGAAATTGGCTAAGTTGTATGTTGATGAGGTGGTTCGACTCCACGGGGTTCCATTATCGATTGTATCCGATAGAGACGCGAGGTTTACCTCGAGATTTGGCGATCCTTACAAGAAGAATTGGGTACAAAGTTGCGGTTGAGCACGGCTTATCATCCGCAAACCGACGGTCAAAGTGAAAGAACAATTCAAACGGTTGAAGATATGTTGAGATCGTGTGTGTTAGACTTCGGTGGTAAATGGGATGAACATTTACCGTTAGTCGAGTTCTCGTATAATAATAGTTATCACTCGACTATCAAGATGCCGCCTTATGAGGCGTTGTATGGTAGAAAATGTAGAACTCCATCTTGTTGGTTGGAAGCGGGAGAGACGAAACTCACGGGTCCCGAGATCGTGAGAGTGACGAATGAAAAGATCGGTATTATTCAAACCAACATGAAAGTCGCCCAAGATAGACAACGAAGTTATTCGGGTTTGAAGAAAAGGCCAACGACTAGGATATCGGTGATATGGTCATGTTGAAAGTGTCACCTTGGAAAGGTGTAATGCGGTTTGGTAAGAAAGGGAAGTTAAGTCCAAGGAATGTTGGACCGTTTAAAATATTGAAACGGGTCGGGCTTTAAGCTTTTTAAGTTGGAACTTCCACCCGAGCTTCAAGGTGTGCATGACACCTTTCACGTGAGTTACTTGAAAAAGTTTACCGGGGAAGTTGAAAATATTATTCCGTTGCAAGAATTGCGGGTTGACGGCCCGAACCGGTTGATTGAGGAGCCCGAGGCTATACTAGAAACGAAAACAAAGAAGCTTCGGAATAAGGAGATCGAGTTGGTGTTGGTCAAGTGGAAGCATTCACTTGGGCCGAATTTGACCTGGGAAGTCAAAGACGAGATTCGGAAAAGGTACCCGGACTTCGTGAACTATGATGAGATTCCGAGGACGGAATCTTCTTAAGGGGTAGATAGTTGTAACGACCCGAAATTTGTAATTAAATAAATGGTACAAAAATATGATAAATAAGGATAAATCGTTTAAAGAACGTAGGAATTGGTTTCGCGTCGTTTGGAGACCGTACGAGAAAGTTATGGGCGAAACCGGGTCGTGATAAAGATGAAAAAGTGCAGCCCTGCTGCCTTAAGGAGTTCGCGACGCAAACTATTGGTCGCGATCGGGAAGTCGGGCCAGGTAGTTTGGCTTTGAGGCGCGAAGTAGTTCGCGTTTGGATGGCGATCGCTAAGTCTGCGTGCAAGATTTGGAGTTAGCGACGCGAACTTAGTTCGCGCCGTGAAGTCTTGTCGTGCAGCATTAAAGTCGGGTTGAGCTCATTTAATGCATTTCAAAAACCCTAGTTTTCTCCCACTCGAGCTTGTGAATGATTTTGGGTGTAAACTATCATTTGGAGCTGATTTCTTCATCAAATCTTGTGATTCTTCACTCCTAGTTGAAGATTAAAGGTATATCTTCAATCCTTTGTAGTTGTAGTTGTAGATCTATCGGTTTAGAAGCTTGGGTTTGAAACCCTAGTTCTTGGGTTGGTGATTAATGGTTAAATAAAGGTTATATACACTTAATAGATGGTATATTGACAAAGGAAACAAGTGTATGATTTCGATTTGTAAGAATCTTAAGGGTTGGTTAAACCTAGGGTTTGGTAAATCACCATAATTGGGGGAAAGTGTTAGTTGATGGTATCTTGTGATAAATGGATACATTATTGGTAGATTGTGATGTTGATCATTGTATGATCATTGTATTAGGCTTTCGGTGACATCTTGGAAAGTCGGTGAAATTGTGGAAGCAAGAGTTTTGGTGTCAAGAACACGGTTGGAGCATCTTTATTGCTAAGGTGAGTACGTGTGGAATTTACTGAGTACATAGCCTATGAAATACATTTTATTACTTGTGTTATGGTCTATTTGCTTAATTGTGTAGACTAGTAGCTAGTAGTTAGTTATACCGATAGTTGTATTGAACTAACTTGCTTGATGATAGACGTGATAGCCGAGAGCTAGATTGACATAACCATCGAGTTATGATATGGTGAGATGATGTGATGATTCGGGGGATCCCCGGTCATGAGGTATGGAATGGGGAGCATTTGGGCGGATCCCCATCGGCCCATTCCATGATAGTAGTCTTGCTAACTGGAAGTAGTCCGGCGAGTAAGGCAGGTATAGGTAGATTGGGCGATTCCCTCTTGCCTTTACCTTGAAGCTTGTTAATGCGGGGGATCCCCGGTTAATAAGTTAATGTGGTTCTAGTTGGTTGGGGATGTCCCGACAACTAGATATGATTTGCTAGGAAAGCAAGGTATTAGAGTCACAATAGGGTGACTAGATAGATGGGTAATTGCTTACATGTTTGTTTGTTTGTCACTCGATTATTATTATTATTGACTTTGGGGTCTAAACCCATGTAGCTCACGAGACGTTTTTGTCTCACGTACTCCTTGTTTTGTTTTGCTATGTACTCAGGTTCGGGATCGAAGGCTTAGGTACACATGGATAGAGATGCGGGACCTAGATTAGAAGAACACTAGATTGGATTTAGTCTTAGCTTGGTTATGATCTATTTTGTAACACCTACTTTTATACTCTGATTTCATACCAAGGTTTTTGTAAATCCAAATTTGAGGATGTTCTTCTATTTATAAAATGTTTTATTTTGGCCAATATTTTGTATTAAAATTTGGGGTGTTACAACTTGGTATCAGAGCTATAGTTTAAGTGAATTAGGTTGGATGACCATCCTAGTCTTAGACTGTAGCATTAGGAATATAAGATTCCTTAGACTGTAGCATTAGGATAAGCACTATGGCTTTTAATGATTCCTTGTAGAGAATCACCTATGTGAGGGAGAAATGGGGTCGCTTCGAATGGAATTGTTGGGGCACAATTCTTAGTAGCTCCCGCAGAACCAGGCAGTGTCCATGACCAAGATGGGCACGATAAGAGGATATGAACAAGTTAAGGAGAGTCTTGTGAGAATGTATACTGTCGTCTACACCAAAGGCGGATTCAGTTCAAGGACATCGCGTCTACTGACTGCTAGGAGACTAAGTGTGCTTCTCAAGGGAAGGTTCAAAGGCTAACACCTACCTATCTTTTGCAAGACTTAACTGTTGAACATTTATCGAAATTTTGTTGTGTTTTCAATCGATCTATATTCATGTGGGGGATTGTTGAAAAAGTTTGGTCATCTATAATTATATATTTTATTATATATAATTAATGGTTGATTTGTCCAAAATATAGTTGTGGTGAATGAGATATCGACTCTCAAAGTGGGGTGTATGGAACAAAGAAATCAAACAAATTGAGTAGTGGAAACTCGAACCTATGCACACTCGTCTCCCGGGTTTCATGGAGTTCGTTTTTTTACCACTCAATTTTTTGCCACTTGATTTAGTGGAAGTATTCAAATAATATTATTGATAATAATATCTATATTTTAATGTTTGTCATTAAAATATATATTTGAATTAGTGGTTTCATTTCTTTGTAATGAATTGTGTTAAATTGACATAATGACACTAATGTGTGTCATTAGACCTTTGGACCATTTCTATTATAAATAGAAGAGTTTGAGTTCATTTGTAGATACATTCTTGTGAACACAAACACAAATTCATATACTTTTCTACTCACTTACAAGCATCAAATTTGCTCTCTCAATTTTTAGTGATCCTTAAACACAAGAACTTTCGATAAGTGTTCGGGTTTGGATTATATTCGGTAGTGTAAAACTACTCGGTTGTTTTACCCTGGGAAATAGACAACGAATTTATTTTAAGGGGATCGTGAATTTCACGAGACTCAACCAAAACTTGTTTCTTCTTTGTTTCTACATATTCTTGTTTCAATCATGTATTTGTTTTAGTCATTTCCCAATTGTATTGTATTTTATTTAATGAAAATTGGTATTAGCTCCTACATAAAAACCATATATTACAGATATAAATAAATAAATAAATAAATAAATATATATATATATATATATATATATATATATATATATATATATATATATATATATATATATATATATATATATATATATATATATATATATATATATATATATATATATATAATTTGAAAGATCTATAATAGCGGGGCGTTGCAGTTTTTCGGTTCAATTTTCATAGGCATCCGAAAACCGCCCCGAATATTCAATATTTCTAAAAATCGAAACTGCTCACATCGGTTTTTTAAATAGTTCTTTTTTCAGGGCGATTTATTCAATTTCAATTCGGTTTTTGTGCTCACCCCTGCCACTAGATCAAGGCTGAGTCAATCTATATCATTGTCCATATTGTTGATAGCATGACCAGCTTGAAACAACATCGTGAGCCCCGAGACAATATTTGACTTAACTCGTTGACCTGGCTCTTGTTATGACCATTTGTCCATCTAATCAGGAATAACAACCTTCACAACTAACTACATTTAGCTCTTTATATTATTGAATAAATTTTCATTTGTTATAGTTTTATCCAATTTGCATGACCATCTTCTGAAACCAACATTTCTCGGGATTCTTCATCGTAAAATGTCCCATCATTAGGGTCTGGGACATGATACGTAATAATGTGTGAGCAAAGCCACATGATGCATCAAAGTGCAAATATCTCGCGTAATGAGTGAAAAAATCCACATGTTACGCCAAAACAATATCAAAGTAGCATGTATTTGGCAAGATAAGTGTACATATATAATTGTGCATTTAAATAAAGTATACCGGATGGTGTACGTATGTAATATGCACATATTAGTTATCCACGCATGATCGTGTAGATTCCCTATTCAATTCACCTTATTGGTAATCTCACACCAGCGACACATCACTCTCAAATAAGTTAATGTCAACATCTATTTATTTCCTCATCAATTTTGTCATAACACCGTCATATGACTCATATCATCATTTTTAATTATATACAAATTTAAGTATATTATTGAAAAAAAAAAAATATTTTTAAAAAACTACCAGAAACAGAAAAAAAAATTCCTTCTTTTTCCCATCTCTCTTCTTTTGGGCCCTGGATGCAGTCTTAAAAAAGGACCCTCTAAAGTAAACTTTTTTCCAAATAAGTAAAATTTGTATAGATATGTTCCCTTAAATGAAGATTAGCTAAACGGGCTGTGTTTGGGCTCAGTGATACCAACCCACCAACCTGAATCAAGCCATCATCCTTATATAACTAATGAAGTGTCTCAATTTCACTCACAGTCTCACACTAACTACATTAACCGAAATATAGTTTCAAGATCTTAATAGCCTGTTTGCATAATCCAAGATGACAGCAGTTTAGTAGGGTGGCAAACAAATGCCGGAGCCATCCAATTATTTGGATAAAATTTTTAAGGGAAATGCTAAATATTGCCCTTAATGTTTAAAAATTTTTTGTTGGTTTAAAATAATTGTACATTAACTAATAAAAAACCACCCCCTTGAATTTCATTAACCACCTTTGAGTAGTTATGCATCTTTAATTGTACATAAACCAATTTATCCATCCTTAACTATTGCCCTAAGGGCAATGGTTAGCAAAACCCAATTTTTAATACTTCAACTGTTAATTGTAAAACATTATAATTCGCACACGAGAGATCTCAATTTCATCAATACATGATTTAATTTCAATTTTTAAACCATAATTCACAATTAACTGACTGTAAAACCTTATGGATCTGTGAAGTAACCGGATTTACGGAGAAAATATATAGTATTCGTTCGAATTCAATTTCAATAAAAACCGGATTTATCGTATTTGTTTAAGGTCGTAACAAGTAACACATACCTGATTTGAATATGGGCTCCTCAATTTTATGGGCCTGGGTGGCTCAATTGTTTTGGACCATGCATACACGTGGAAGATCTTCTTGAACCCAATGGGCTGGGCAAGCTGTAAAACCTTTTGGCCAAACCGGTTTTGACCGGAGTTGACCAAAACCGATCCGGTTTTTAAACCGGTTCGGTTTTCCGGAAAATCCGGTTTGTGCACCTCTAGCTAGGGGCCATGTAATTACAGTTGTCGTTCAAATAAAATAAAATAAAAATAGGGTGATTTCTACACCATAACTTTTATTTTATAATTAGCTGTAAAACTTGTACTATGTGGTGTATGAGCTAAAAATTATGGTGCAGAAATGAATTTCGATTTAAAAACCATCAACAATGAATTTATGTATAGATCCACCTTAGTTTCAAATTTTGTATTTCTAGATGGATTTTTCTAATATATAACCTAAGGGCATATATTAACCACATTTAATAGTGTGATTATTTCCCAATTATCTCTTATATAAATTAATGAACTTTAAATTTTATAATTTTAGAATAATTATTAAATACGATGTTCAGTTCTAAGTGTAAACTATATATTAATTAAGTAAATGTATGTTAGCATGCATTAGAAAAAATCATTTCTAAGTTATGTAAAAC
Organism: Calendula officinalis; assembly: GCA_963853835.1. Taxonomy (NCBI): domain Eukaryota; kingdom Viridiplantae; phylum Streptophyta; class Magnoliopsida; order Asterales; family Asteraceae; genus Calendula; species Calendula officinalis. The sequence goes on along the minus strand of OY970829.1, from coordinate 16,510,333 downwards.
AAAAAAGTTTTTGAACAGAAGGACAAATAAACCGAGATTAAAAATGTAAAGGAGCATAAAAGTGAAAAAAAAATTATAGGGACAAAAACGTAGAATCAAGTATACTACATGGATAATTTCTGTAATTTACTCCAATATATAATATGTCTAAATGGAGGGAGAAATATAATTTATTAACGGTATATAGATAATTTTATTATTAATAAACTCTAATTTTATTATTAATAAAATTTATTAATAAACATAATTTTATTATTAATAAACGTAATTTTAAATAGTTAATTATTTAAGAGCTTATTTTCAAAACAAAAAGAAGTACCTAAGAGAACAATGAAACATACGTAAATTCTTTAGGAAGCGTACCACTTTGAAATATATAAAAAATATTTATTTACATAAATGATGATGATTAACGAGCAATAAAGCTGCATTGTTAAGAATTTTTTATCGCAAAACTAATCTTTTGAAAACAGTATTTGTAAATTTAGGTGTTATAACATTACCATGCATAACACGTTGGACTCTGTTGAGGAGCTCCACAACATCAGATGCAAATAAACCAAATGTATCAAACGCGAAAAGAATAAATACGTGATGAATTATGGATGTTTTCTCGTATTTTGTCACTTTGCACGAGACAGATTTCAAAGTAGTTTGTCCTACCGTAATACCCCGATTGCTGAAACGCACGAGAGGGGAAACTCTGATTAGATCTACATACGCATGTTTCCCTCCAACTCATCTTAAAACCAAAATAAATATCAGTCAATCTAAGTGTAGATTTTCTATGCAACGGATTAGTCAAAAAGTTCATAAATACTTTTTTTTGACATATGCCTAAATATGTTTAAAAAAAGGTCCCCAAAGCTTTGTTGAGTTCATACTAAAGATGAGGTTTCGTATTGATCACATAATAATTAATAAAATAGTTGGCTAATCGTTAATTCGTAATAAAAATAATAGTTAAGAAACAATCAAGACAAAAAATGATAAATTTCTTGCATTCCAGAGAAGCCAATACATAAAAATAACCCAAATTAAAGCTAAACTGAACCGAATCGAATCAAATTTTATTTAAATAAAAAAACACGTGGAATTAATCTCAACTTCGAACATGAACACTCATTCCCAATAAAACGGAAGTGTTTGAGGAACTCCATTATCCTGAGATGCATGATGATGAATTCGCATCTGTATCATGTCATTCCCATTCATAATCGATTGAAGACCACCATAACCACCCGCACCTGAATCCATCTGATTCGGTGCACCATTAAATGAGTTAGGTTGGTGCATCACATGGGTCAATGTCGTACACGATGTTTGTGATGGTGATGATGACAGAAGAGAGAGAGCACAGTCTGAAGACTTCACTACTGGGGGCACAACCACCCGTGCCCCCGGTGGTTGTGGTGGGTACCCCTCACAAAACAATTTGTCATAACTAATGTTATTATTATTAGTCTCAAAATTAAGAAGTTGTTGTGGATGTTGACATATTTTTGGTGGTGGTGGTGGTGATGATTGGTGGTTTAGTTTAAGGTGTGAACTCGAGCCCGAACCCGAACAATTGTTATGGAATAAATTGAATTGTTGTTTTATGGCTACTTTGGATCCGGAAGATGATATGGGAAATGGGTTTTGTTTGTGGTCTCGGGTCAAATATGTGGGTTCGGGTTTGATCATGTGGGCCCATATAGGGTTTGTCAAAGCCGTGGTTTGATACACATGTGGGCTCGAGAAATGTAACATTGTGGTACCTAAAACGTAGCAAAAATATTATCAATTTTGATATATATAGAAGTAATATAAATCTTTTAATTAGTGGCTAATTCGACCCGTTTATTTATGAATGGGTTGCTTTGCGTTATGCTATGTTTTATTTGCAACATGCCAAACTGGTCAAAATAAATTGGGTGAAATAAACTGAAATTCGTCAGATGTATTTTTAATGAATAAAATATCCTAAATCGGGTTATTAAATATTTTTGATTATTTATGGAAGTTATATAATTTTTGTAATCATATTTGACATGATAATTATTAATAAAATAAAATGTATAGATTTTGAATTAAAAGTGTTTCGGGTCAACCCGTAAATAATCCTTCATTTGACCCAAACCCATTTTAACCATACAAAACATCACTCACTTTGACACGTACACATTTTGACCCATACACAAAATCACTCACTTTGACACAAACCTGTTTTGACCCATACAAAAATCACTTATTTTGACCCAAACCTGTTTTGACCCGTACAAAAAATCACTCATTTTGACCAAACCCCTTTAGACTCGTACAAATTCACTTTTTTTGACCCAAACCCGTTTTGAACCGTAAAAAAATCACTCATTCTGACCCAAACCCGTTTTGACCCGTACAAAATCGCTCGTATTAACCCAAACCTATTTTGCCACGAGAACTTGAAACATACCATGGTGACCCAAGAAAAGACTTGCAGCCCGTGAGGTATCTGGTTGAGGCTTTCTTCTCCTTCGGTTATGTCCATCAAGACGTTTTCTACAACTTCTTTTTCCCTCATCAAACTCCTCTAACGAATGAAACCTAAAAAATGGTGAATTTTCTAGTTCAAGAAAGACATAATAGTTGACTTAAAAAGTCAAACGAGGGACTTTTTAAGCTAAAATCTAACAAAAGGTTTGACAACTACACATGCATAAACCGTATTGACAAAACAAAATTGTCCTCTAAATCTTAAATAAAAGATCTCGATTATAAAATAATAAAAAAGTAACTTTTTTTGAAGTTGGTCTTCTGTAAAGGTCAAACTTTTTTTCTAGTTATGAATGAAGACCAAGAACTTAACACACATGTATTGTTAAATCATTAAATGTCTTCTGAAAGTAGAAATAAGCATGTGAAAGAAAGTACAAGTTTCTTTAATGTTCTAAGAGATTGAGTTTGAGTTTTAAATACTTGTGGTTGTTGAGAAACTTGATTGACCATAACGTTTGACCTCGAAAACTAAAACCCTAAATTTGTCAAAAGGTGTTTAACCATAAAAGTTCATTATCAAATTGAATTACTTCAAAATGAAAAATCACAAACCTAACTACAACTAACCACCACTTCTATACAAGTATATCAAAACATATATTGTGGTGTGTGAATAAGCTGATGTGGTGTAGATATCACCTCCCTTACATATACGATACCGAAATAATTATAATCAAATAATATGCTATAATAAAACATCATCTAAGAGCTAGTCACTTTAAGTTGTGTATAGTTTTTTCTAACTATGGTAATATTAGAAAGTAGTAGTACATAAGATAAGGGTAAAATAAGACTATTTATTTTACGCTACCTTTTAATTAATCAGTTGTGTTGCAGCCCGTGCAACAAAACTGATTATTCAATCCCCTAGTTACTAACAAAGAAACATGATGAAACAACCAACTAATACTCTTTGCAGTAACAAACCATAAAAAAACAAAAAATAAAACACAATAAAACCGTACCGACTACATTGTTGGCAGAACCGTTGCTTTTGACCATTAATCAAAACTTGAGGAGTTTTTGAATGAACTTCACAAACTTTATGTCTCCTGTAATACTCTTTGCAGTTACTAAGATCAGCTTTACAACCATCAACAAGACAAATAACCGTATTGTTATTAACCGGTCTTGCTCTTTTTGATGATCCTGAAGGTGATAATTCCATTTTTGAATTATTTGTTGTATTTTTCAAACTATCTTTAAATTCATTTCCTGAATCAATTACTTGACCAAGCTTTAAATCAACAGAAAAATTCCCTTTAATCCCCTGCCCTCCATAAGTAGTCGAATCAATGTTGGGAATTGTTCCTTGTTCGAATTCTGTGAAATCCCAAGAAGGTACCTTCAAATTCCAGTCCATAATCTCACTTTTTCCACTTTGAAATATACTTTTTCTTTAATAATTTTGACTAGTTGCTTTTTGGGTCTTTTTCTTTTTTATCAAGATTATATTTTTCTCTATAATCCATTAATTTAAAGCATACCCACTTGATAAAGAATGAAGGAGAATCAAGAACAACCCAAATTTGGAGATGTTTTACTTCAATCTGTCAATTTCCAAAAGAAAACAAGAAAAACAGAATGAATGAAGGCAAAAAGCAGCAATTTTTATTAATTAAATAAAAAAGCGAAACCCAACTCCCTAAAAGAACTTTACAAACAGAAAACAAGAAACCCAATGTAGGAAAATTAACTACTAGACTAAATTGAAATAGATTGATATTTGGATATGTGATAACAATTAGGGAAAATAAAGTAGGTTTCCACTATAAGAACTATAGTAGTAAGATTCTAGAGAGAGAAAATACTTACATAAAAAGATGTAGAGAGAGAAAGAGTTAAAGACTGCTGATAGCTTTACAGCCTTTTAAAACCTGGAAAAGAATCCATGTAAAAGAAAAATGAAAAAACCCAAAAAGTTTAAAGAACTTGAGCTCCTTCTCTTCTATGAGACATTTTATATATCAAAGACCTTAAAGGCATTAACAAGTTGATATTGGATTTTAGGAAAACAAAAAGCATATTAATTGATAAATGAATAACATTGGAACTTGGAAAACACGCTTGTGGGAGGAATTAGGTTCTTGACTTGAATTACCAAAGAAAGAAAGAAAGATATAAGAAACAGAAAATAGGAAGTTGGTTTTATGAAATCAATGGTGGAGATGAAGATGGATGTGAGGTGGGTCAGGGGTATTTGTGGTATTATGGACTTTTGTTTTTTAATTGAGGTGGGTTCAGTGTTGTTTGATAAAGGAGGATGACAGGGACAAGGTGTCTCTCAAAGAAAAAGTTAAAACAAAGTTTACAAGTACAAATTACTATAGAGAAAGAGAAAGAAAGAGATATTTGCATGTCTTTGTTGATATGTTTCTTGTAGTTTTGCTTTGTGTTACACATTTCTTGGGCATTTTTTTTAAGAGGTAATTTCTTTAGTACGAGTTAGAAGTATTAGATAGAGGTAATACCTTGCATAGAGTGGAAAATGAAGCATTTAGACATAGTAGAATTCATTACCATATGTACATTTTCTAAATAACCACATATTTTTTAAGAGTTATGTTTTAACACTCAAATTTTTACTGATTTAACATTTTATCTCCTAAATTTTGTTTGACAATAATTTTATCCAAATTATAGAAGTTTCTAAGTTAGAAGTACAAATTATCAAAGTTTAGGGCGGAAAGTGAAATTCCTTATGTGCGGTAAAAATTCATTAACACCTGTAATACAATTATTAATAATATAGTCAAGTCATATTATGAATCATGTCGTCATATTAACTATGAATAATGCGGTCATAACGCGTTATCAATAGTGTAGTCATATCGTGCTATAAACGATATAACCGTACTAGTAAACACGGCGTTATGCAGGCCAAAGTTTAGGGCGGGACATGTAAATCCTTATGAGTAGTAAAAATTCATCTGTGATTATAAATATATACAAGTCTAACAAATACAACTACTAATAATAAAGTTGTGTCGTGTTATAAATGATGTAGTTATAATGTGTTATCAATAGTGTAGTCATATCGTGCTATAAATGATATAGTCATACTAGTAAACACGGCGTTATGCAGGCCAAAGTTTAGGGCGGGACATGCAAATCCTTATGAGTAGTAATAATTCATCTGTAGTTGTATACATATACAAGTCTAACAAATACAACAACTACTAATATAGTCGGGTCGTGTTATGAATGATTTAGTCATAATGTGTTATCAATAGTGTAGTCATATCGTGCTATAAATGATATAGATATACTAGTAAATGCAATGACTACGCTATATTTTATACTCCCTCCATCCCATAAAAAAGTTAACATTTTATTTGGGCATAATCTTTTAGGAGATAGTTAGTGGTGGGGTCTTTGTAATACTTTTGATTAAAATATAAGGTTAGATTGGAGAGAGAAAATGTTTTATTGGTGGAATGATTGATAATAAATAATATTATTTTATTAGGTGGGTCCCCCAAATTTGAGAAACGTAAATTTTTTTGTGGGACAAAATTTTAAGGAGAAATATAAACTTTTTTGTGGGACGGGTGAAGTAGTTATTAATAATATTATAAGAATTTCCTCTCTTAAACCATCTTTAGTCCTTAATACTCTCTTTTACACTAAAATTTATAGTTATAGTGTAAACGATAATGCTAACCTAGCTAAAAGTTTCCGACCCATTACACTATAATTAATATTAAAAGAATATTTTTAGTATATTTTTTTTTGTTTTAATAAAATCTTAACACTATATATTATGTTGGTGAATGGTGTAACATTATATATAGTGGTAGGTGTAGTGTGAGGTTTGATTCATTTAGTACAAATTATAATGTAAAAGTACTGAAAAGCATAGATTCACTAATTCAATCCATATTAGGTGTTGGATGATGATTTTAGATGGAAACTTGAGAAGAAAGTTTAGGGTTTTAGAGAGAGAAAGTTAGAGAGATGTTAGAGAGAACAATTGCAGAAATGTGTGAATTGATTTGTGAGCAAAAGTTAAAGAATTAAGCCTTACACCTTGGTATTTATACCATGGCTTAATTCTTGGTTAGTTAGGACCATTTCCTAAACTATTCTTAACTTATATACAATGTTACACTTTAACCCCCTAGACTATCTATTACAACTTTCTAGTACCTAACAATCTCCCCCTTTGTAATAGTAGACTAGGTTGCATATCTTTGAAGACTTCTGTGTTTGTAAGGCTGGAGCTGAGAATTGAACCGTTGAGCAGTTATGTTGATAAAACAGCATCAGCCTTTAATCATCAGTGACAGACATACTTTTAATCGGCTTTTCAACCAATATAAAGTATTCCAGAAGACTTCATGCAAATCGGCTGAATGTTGACCCATAGATAGAGCGGTTAGCAGCGGAAGTCCTTTCTTGAAGTTATGGCGTTTGTCGATTTGCTGCAGATCCTTGGTTCCTGATGTTTGATGAAGTTGAAGCAGTGCGGAATGTTGATATGTTGTGGATTTTCTGACCGTTGTTGATAATGTTGGAGTACGGTCATAGAATCCCTTATCTGATTTATTGACTGTTGTTGATAAGATTGAAGTACAGTCATCAGATTTTCTATCAGACATAGTGACCGTTGTTGATAAGAATGGAGTACGGTCGTCTGATCTTCGCACAAGAATGTATCAGGGTAACCCAGGATCACGTAGATTGCCTGTTAGCACAACAGTTACAGAAACTGTGTGACCTACGTTCAGTGTTGGCATTGATGTTAGCACTGGTAGGATTTCCATTCAATCATCGTGGAATACCAATAGTTTTGGTATCACTATGAATGTTCCGGCAATATCTCAAAGATATGCTTGGTAGAGTGCCTGTGTCCTAGAGAAATTTAATTCGGTTCTAGACTCTATATGTGGACAAACGAAGGCGAGGACTGGAGGTGGGTCCTCTTTTTCAATATCAACAATCTCCAAATGAGATGTCGATAGTGGATGTGGTTATCTCCGTTATTTTGAAACAAGTACTTTTTGTACTTGAGTGGTCAGTGGGGGTTGTGCATTGCATCACTGGGTCCATGATGTCTTAATCAGAAAGCAACATATGCAATCCGATATAGATGAGGTTACCCGGTCATTTGTTCGGTTTAGGGAGGGTTTTTCGTTTTCTTTTAACCCTTTCGAACACGCTCCTCACTCAACTCACTTTTTCATTTTTCAACCACACCCTCGTTTTTGTTTTTACCATGTGATAAGCTGATTTGCACCCCATACTTCATACCCCCTCTCAATTTTTACCTCAGCGCACCCCAATCAAGATCCCATGATACTTGATTCTGCTCACCTAGACCTAGGGACCCTCACTTTTTAGTTCCTATATTGTCGGTGGCTCCGGGGAAGATCATGCTGGGTTTAGCAGATCATAGGAGTAATTTGAGAGTGGACTATTACGCTCATGTGCATTTTAATCAGCTTTTTGAAGATGTTTCGTTTTAGGAGTTTCACATGGATTTTAGGTAACACCGGACTCACTTAGAGTATCCGTTAGCACACGGTATGAATCGGTAGTCATTTGCACAACCGTTGGTTCAAATGTGTGACCTGCGTTTAGAGTTGGCGTGATTTTAGCTCTAGCGGGATTTCCACTCGATCCTCGTGAAACATCAGATTGTGATGCCACTACGAGTGTTCCGATGGATTCACGGAGATCCATGTTTGTAGTGCAAGTGTCCTATATTGGAAATATTCTTGGGGGTGAGAACTAGACACACTGTGCATACAAAGAGACTTAACCCGGGGCAGGAGGTTATTATTATTCAATACCGACATACTCCGAATGAGTAGTCAGTAGCTTTTGTGCTACGTCCCCTGATGAAATGAAACAAATCCCTGTTGAGAGGAATTTGAGTAGTTGGTGGTGGCGTGCATTTGCTTTACTGGGCCAGTAAAGTCTAGTGAAACATTCAACGAATGAATGATCACCTATTTAATTGATTGCCCGGTTTGTTTTCGGTTTGGATGCACTCATAAGGTGTGTTTTCTTTGATTTATCATGTTTTCACATCACCTTGCACTCACCTATTACTATACCCTAGACCTAAACCCTCACATTTACCAGTTGGCTGAAATATTTCCCTGGGAAGGTGTGGCCGGATCTGGCAAACCATGGGAAAGTATGTCTTTTAAAGTAGTAAGTAACGAGAATTAAAAGAATTTGTAATAAACAGATGCAATCTTTACTAGAGAACTAGTAAAGAGATCGTTTACGGATATTACAACAACTTATGATTAACGTTACAAACATAAAACTTTTTATTTGGGTATTTTGTTTTTGTTTTTCTGAATTTTCTCCCCCTAGAAATAATAATTCTCCCCCTAGAATTAATATTTCTCCCCCTTGACAAAACAAATGTAATTGACAAGTTTTGAGATCGAAGGACGTACCTTATACATCGTCGGAGGGTTGAAGGAGAGGTTTTGCGGTTAAGCTTGATTGAGATTTGTGGTTTCTTATAAGAGCAGGTCCTGAATCTGTTTTGATCAGAAGCCATCTTCCGCTGAGGACCGGGTTTCAAGCTGAAGTACTTGAAAGCCATCTCTTTGAAGTTCGGGTCATACACTGAAGTGTGGATAAGCCATACTGTTGAGGTTCGAGTTATACACTGAAGTGTGTATAAGTCATACTGTTGAGGTTCGAGTTATACACTGAAGTGTGTATAAGTCATTCTGAACTCCAAACACCTTGCTGGTTATTCTACATAAAACAATTAAAACATGTTTGGTACCCAATTATCTATGGGTCCTATACGATTAGTGACAGATGTTTTATGTAGAATTGTTTTATGATTAATTTAGAGCTTTCGATAACTGCAAGGAGGCAGTTCAGAGGTTGTGGATTTGACGACCCATTTTAAAGATTTCTCAGAGGATTGGATAATCCAATGAGATTTTTCATTTTTGATCCAAGTGTATTTTACAAATGTTGAAGATTTGGTCGCTGTGTTGTTGTCGCTATTTGAGGAACCTGAAGACTTTGACTTAGGTGCGGAAGATCCTCGAGAAACTTTGCGACGAGAAGACGAGTGTTTATCAGAGATTGATGGGGTTTTGGAAGAACTCTTCGTCTGTTTGGAAACTGGGGATGATGAAATCTTTTGATTTGATTTTGCTGGTTTAGTGACGTATGATTTGCATTGATATGGATAACACGTTTTGCATGTGTTTATAAGTTTACCAGATTTATGATATACTATGTTCTTATGAATACTGCAAGGTGCATCAAGTCTTACAAAAAAACGTTTATCAGTCTGAGTTATCTGTTTCTTTGTAATTTTATCAAAAAATCTTTTTGTTCCAGATTTGTCAGTTTTAACATATACATCACCAAAATCAGGAGAGTATCGGACGGGACGATAAACAGTTGAATCATAATCAGTTCTAAAAGCCGTTAAACGAGTTTTCACACAGTTAGAGTTATTACATTTCTTTTGAACAGAAAAAGAAGAAACGACAGACGGACGAGGACTAGACTTCTTAAGTAGGCTGGGCTTCTTAAGCATACTAGGTCCAGTCTGAATTGACTTCTTGGACTGCTTGGCTCTTGTGACTCCATTGGGCTTCTTGACCTTCTCACTCCGAGACTCTAATTTACTATTGGAAGCATTTAAGACTGGTGAATTAGAGTTTCTCCTCAAGATGATTGGAACTGGATTAACTGGTGCCGGTCCTAATACAGAGGATTTAGAATTTTGAGAAACAGGTTTGTTCGTTTTAGGTTTTAATTCTAAAATAGTGTCCTCTAAATTATGTATTTTGTTTTGAAGATTTGCCTTTTCTTTATCAAAAGCTTTTTGTGTTTCATCAATTTCAGATTCTAATTGTACAATTTTCTTTTCTAAAATTAATGGAGGAACATAAAGCTTCGGTTCAATTGTTTGTTTTAAAACTTCATTGTCAGAGATGGAAAATTCTTCTTGAGTGACAATCGGGAAGTACTCATTGTTTTCAAATTTTGCTTTATTTATTCTTTTCATATGTATAGTTCAATTCAGAATAGTTAAAGCTAATTTGAACGTGTTCCTTCTTTTCTCTGTTGAACTTCTCGATTTCTGCTTCTTCATCTGGCATATGAAGGAAGATTTGCCAGATTCCCAAGTTCATGTAATCGTAGTTATATAACGTTGGAAGAACATCTGCAGCTTTTTCCAGAGGGCGGATGTTTTCTGCTCCAAGACCCACTTTTGACTTGAAAGATCTGAACTCTTTAGGCTGGTTTAATTTTATCGTTTGTTCAGTATGACCAGCTTTCACAATCGTCTGCTCCAGTTTTGAGATGTGTTCTTCAACATTTTCTGTTCTGACAGTAAGACTGTGTATAGTTGCTGATTGTTCATCGATTTCCTTTTTAAAATCGTTTGTTATGTTTTTGATTTGTTCATTCAATTTTTGAATTTCGATGTCAGCCGTCTTCAACTGTTCTTGGTAGTCTTTTATCTTGATGTCTGAGGACTTCATCCATGTTTGCTGTCGATTTAGTTGATTCGCCAAGTCATTTATCAGCTGCTTGGAGTCGTCTTTATCACTTGACACCGTCTTCATGTTTTTCAGGTTCGAGATTTCAAGATTTTTTGTATTAATTATGTGATTTAGACGATTTACCTCACTGGTGTGAGCAGCATGAAACTGTGACAACTGTTGTTGTAACTCTTGGGTTTTTTGATTTGAAAGGTTATTTTGATTGACTTGAGGAACAAGAGTTTCAAGTTGACGACGAAATGTTAAATTTTCTGCCTTTAATTTTGAGATTTGTGCATTTGATTCATTGGTTGTGTTTACTTGTTTTTGTAAACTTTCTTGTAATTCAGAAATCTTAAATTTATAAGCAGATTTTGACGTAGACAACTGATTTTGTAATTCCTTGTTTACTTGAGTTATTTGAAGAGAGCATTGACTTAAGTCACTCAAATCATTTAAGAGTTGTGTTTTTTCAGATTCCAAATCAGTTATTTGTTTTGTTAAATGTGATTTCTCTATCAATTTTAGTAAAAAGTTTTTCATTAAACAAGGAATTCTTTGATTCATCAGTGTCTGAATCAGATAATAAAGAGTCAAAGGAGAAAGAGAGTACCTCATTTTCATCATCTTTTGGAATGCCTAACACAGCTGTAGCCTCAGTTGGTATTGCCATGAATGCCAGGTTGGCAATGCACTGTTTATCCTCCTGGGCATTCGACCTGGCAGACAATGTTTCTTTGGTATTCATGTTAAGAACAATTCACGGGAATTTTTGATTGAAACGGGGTAAAGAAAACTTTAAGAATGAGAAGGTTCTGGAATATAATATGTGATGTAGACCGTGGATTGGTCTTCAAAAATTCAAAATTACCGAAATCTTAAACTGGTTATTCCAGATGATAAAGTACACTTTAAATGTGCCTAAGATTTTCGAATTAGGGAAAAACGACGATCGGGTTAGAAACTGGGGCTAAACGAAGTTTGGAAATTGACCGAAAAATCACAAAAACGCAAATTAAGCGATCGAAACAAGCGTTTATCACGTCGTAGCCTTCGTCTTTAGCTTCGATTTGGTTACTCGTGGGCTCGAAACGGACACCCGAGCTGAAAGTTATGACCGTTACAGTACAGCCCCTTTTGTCACGCGAGTGTAGAAAGAGTTCGGGCCGAAGTTGTGTAGAAGTTCGGGCCGAAGTTGTGTAGAAGTTCGGGCCGAAGTTGTAGAAGTTCGGGCCGAAGTTCGGGGTGAAGTTCGGGCCGAAGTTCGGGGTGAAGTTCGGGCCGAACTTTGGGTTGAAGTTCGGGCGAAGTGTTGAAAGAAGTTCGGGCCGAAGTTTGATTGAAGTTCGGGCCGAAGATTGGGTTGAAGTTCGGGCCGAAGTTTGGGTTGAAGTTCGGGCCGAACTTGTTACTGTTCTTGGGCCGAAATTGTTCTTGGCAGAACAGTGACGAACAGAACAGAAAAACCCACTAATTTGATCCTAAAATGGTCGTTTCTTAGCCAAAAACTTCGATTCTTTTTGCAAAATGACCCAAATACTATTTCCTTCAATCCACTACTACTATTTTACTCAAAAACAACCTAGATCTATTAAAAAATTTGAATTTAAAGGGTTTTTGAAGCTTTAATGGTTTTTCCTAAAAATCCAAATTCTTCATCAGAATGGATTAGATTCGATCCTAACTTGATTCTAAGCTTAATATATCAACAAAATGAAGCTATTCAATCCATAATAACAAGAATTAGTACCTTGAATCCGATTTTTGATCTTAAACCCCATTTTTTCTTCAAAAACCTTGAAAAACCCTCTTGATCTTCTGTTTTTAACACCAAGTGATGGATTTGGATCGTTTTCAAGATGAAATTATGCTCTGATACCAATTGAAAAGCATAGATTCACTAATTCAATCCATATTAGGTGTTGGATGATGATTTTAGATGGAAACTTGAGAAGAAAGTTTAGGGTTTTAGAGAGAGAAAGTTAGAGAGATGTTAGAGAGAACAATTGCAGAAATGTGTGAATTGATTTGTGAGCAAAAGTTAAAGAATTAAGCCTTACACCTTGGTATTTATACCATGGCTTAATTCTTGGTTAGTTAGGACCATTTCCTAAACTATTCTTAACTTATATACAATGTTACACTTTAACCCCTAGACTATCTATTACAACTTTCTAGTACCTAACAAGTACGACTTTAGTGTTGGGTTGAAAATACTTATGTTATTTTATTTTAACCCTTTTATAGTATTCAACGAATTGAAAATTCAATAATATTTTTAATTTTTCGTATCAGTTCGTTTTAAAATATAAGATATAAATATTTTAGGTTTTGTTATTTTAGAAAAAAGTTAAAAAATACTAACAAAAAAGTTTAAAACAAAAAAGAAATAACAATAAAAGGGGATAATTTGATAAAAGAAATAACAATAAAAGAAAGAGTTGTCTTCAAGAAAGTCCAAAGATTTTGCATAATCCCAAGGGACGAATCCTATCCATTGGAATAAAATGGTTAAGATCAAATCACAGTGTTTCAAGCACATATGTTTCAAACACATGTGCTTCCAGTCACGACCACCACCACTGCCGGCCGGCGGTGGTGGCTGACAATGAAGGTGCTGGTGGTGATGGGTTTCAAGTCACGAAACACATGTGCTTGGCTGTACATATACACTCCTTTATTTTCAAAAGAATTGTTATTAGTGAAGCACACGTGCTTCTAGCTTACAATCACATGTGCTTCATTACTTGAAACACATGTGCTTGGCTGTACATATACATTCATTTATTTTCAAAAGAACTGTTATTAGTGAAACACATGTGCTTCTAGCTTACAAACACATGTGCTTCATTACTTGAAACACATGTGCTTGGCTGTACATATACACTCCTTAATTTTCAAAAGAAGTGTTATTAGTGAAGCACATGTGCTTCTAGCTTACAAACACATGTGCTTCATTACTTGAAACACATGTGCTTGGCTGTACATATACACTCCTTTATTTTCAAAAGAACTGTTATTAGTGAAGCACATGTGCTTCTAGTCTACAAACACATGTGCTTCATTACTTGAAACACATGTGCTTGGCTGTACATATATACTCCTTTATTTTCAAACACAACTGTTATTAGTGAAACACATGTGCTTCTAGTAACGAAACACATGTGCTTGGCTGTACATATACACTCATTTATTTTCAAAACACACGTGTTTCAAAAGGTGAAACACATGTGTTTCAAACACATGTGCTTCCAGTCACGACCACCACCGCCGGTCACCACTAACGGCGGCCACCTCCGGCCGCCGTCCGCCGCCGGCCGCCGTCTCCAGTCGCCGGAGGTGGGTGGGGTATTGATGTACTGAAGCACATGTGTTTGTATGGTTTGAATCTTGATATTGACCTTTGACTTTTTCTTGATCCAATGACTATTAATTGTCCCTTGGAAGTAGCTAAAATTCTTCGACTACCTTGAAATTTACCATAAAAGAAATAACAATAAAAAGTATTGGTGTTTACTAAGCCATAAAAATAGGTATATATATAGTTATTTAGTTATAAGAATCGTTGTATAGGTTGAAAATGAAGAAAACAAATGATTAACTATGTTATAAATTATAATTTATATACGAATTTGCCACCTTAAGTCACGCCTTGAAAAACGTCATATCTCGCCATTGCTCGCCATGTCTTGAGGCTTGATGGTGCCGTCACGCCACGCCTTGCGTTATTTAGAACCTTGGTATTTAGTCCTATCATTTGATAGTTTTACTGGTTACATGAAGACATGTGTCAAAATTAACGAATAATATTAAGAAAGAGAACTAGTGGAGTACATATGTCATCTTATCAAGTGGATATGACCATGGGTAGAATTAAATGATATAACTAAAATCATTTCTCTTTGATGAATTAACTCATTAAGTGTAAATCTATCATTGGTTATAAAAAACATATATGACAAAATAATAGGGTTTTTTCATCAAAATAAGAAATATGAGGTACCGACAACAATATCCTTGTTTTATTTAACCTACTAGGTTATAAATCGTGAAAAATCACGGGCTATCAATAATTTTACCGAACATAAATATGATTATTAAATATACGATTTTAAATTATAAAATGTTTCTAACTTTCTACTCCACATAAATTATGAAATTCAGATGTCATTAACGATATAAATATGATGGTACGCGATTAAGGAATAATAAAATGATGGACATATAAAATTAAATTTTAAAAAATAAAATAAAATCGTGGTTTCTTGCATATGTCGTTTGTTACATGAGTGAAGAAAAACGGTGTGTTTGATTCCCATAATTTGGTCAGCGAAAATGTAAATACGAATTACGACAGCATTGCATCTCAAAAAATCGATCATGTGGATCAATAATTATTTGTAGATGGGAATAAAAAAAAATCCTTTGAGGCTCTGCCAATGAAATTTGAATATAAATGTGTTATCATTCATAACCTAAACAAATTAAATGTTTAATTATGGAATTATGCAAATTCATGGTTGATTAGACTTACACATAAATCTGCGGAAATTATAGGACGATTATATTAGGAATGTCAGGATTTATATGGTAAGTTAATTGTTAGTCCTACAATTTGCATAAATTATGGCCAATTAAGAGTAATGGCCTAATGGGCGAAAATTAAATATATTATTGGAAGATTTAAGTCCAATTAAGTTTCCCGAATTAAAAGCTAAGACTGTATTTGTATCCTTTTAAACCAGGCGTCAAATAGGCGGGAAATTATTTTCACTGACCGATCAAATTCTGCCACTTGTCAAGGTGATGGCTTAAAAGATGCCATGTGGCACCCTAAAACTTCTTTTATTATATTTAATAGATTTATTTTCAATGAAAAATTAAAAATTTTCATTTAACAAATGTAACTCGAAGTCTGAAACGTGTAAACTTAAATACTTTGAACAAAATTTGTAGTCTAGTGAAAAATAGTTTATTGTAATTTTTATGAATGCCATTTAAAGCACATAGAAAGTAATAAATTTTGCAGGCAGCAAAGTCAGGGGTAGCTGATCACACACATCATTTCAAACTATGGTTCTATCTATAAAACTTGTATTTATACTCTCATTTTACGATATCTGTATTTGAAAATTAATGAAGAGTGATATATTCATTTGAGAAAAAAAAATCCCTTTGGCTACGGAGATTCTTTCATGTTGACTTCAGTCTACCTGCAAAATAGATTGTCAATTTATCATCCTAAATTAATTGGCTCGTAACACAATTTAAAATTCTTATTACTAAATAAGTAAATTAAAAATATTGTTCTTATAACACTTTTACTAACGTATCGGAAGTACTTCAAATCAACCAAAATACACAGCTACCTTTCCCTCTAAATTTCTATTTTTTGCTGGCCAGTATACTTATTCTAGAGTCGAGATTAAAAATGTCAATCACAATTTCATAAGAAATTGGTAAATATCATCCAATTAATTGTTAGAAATATGTGGATTTCGATTGCTTGAAACGCTTTGAAGTCGCGTGTATTCACTTTCAGATTAAAGTATTTCGACGATACTATCGAAATCTTCAATTAGATAAAATCAGAGTTTGTCATAAGGTAGTTTAAACTACTCAAAACTGCAAAAAAAAACCAGGTCAGATCCTTCGGGTTAAAAATTGAGTTTGAATCTCAAATTTAGATTTTCAATACATTTTGATAAAGGAATATTAACCAAAATAAAAAAATTTCCAAGTCAAGACTCCACAGTCAGTGTATTTTAATAAGAAAAAGTCAAACAAATGTGCACTTTGCACCCTTTGTTCAATATTTATTAAAATTATATTTGATTTTTTTTAATGGTCATTTAGTAAGTTAGTGGTTCGAGTCGGGTAGTGACATCTACAAATGACAGTATGTCTTCCCTCGAACCCTTCGCCTATGGGAAATAAACCCCGCCACCTATTCACCTGAGTAAAAATATTTAGCAAGACTCGAACACCCGATACCTTGTGAAAGAAAACCCCATAAGGTTACCCCAGGTGGCTAGTTGATCTACACAAACTGGTAATCAACTAGTTAATGTAGATCTAGTGGCCACCAGGTGAGACCTTGAGGGTTTTCCTTCACAAGGTCTCGTGTTTCATCTAACACCATGTCAGGATTACATTTGGTGATAAGTTTATCTCATTACACTTAAATCATATTGATGATACAAGTCACCAACATTAATAGAGTTAAAACCAAGAGCATCGGGTATCGTGGCTCAAACCACTTCGTCAAATTAGCGCCACATCAACATTTCACCATCACACCCCAAATACCCCTTCACTCATAATTAACCTAAAGTACTCTTTGAGACTCACTAAAATATCTCGCACTCACAAAATACCTAAAAAAAAATGCGCTCTCTCTGTGTATTGTAACATAATTGTAATCCTGTAAATAACATAAAGTGTGTTTATATATGCATTTTTTTTGGAAACGACTTTCATTAAAAAAAAACTAGCTAAAAGCTAGGCGAACACAAAAACAACAAAGTTAATTACAAGGTAGAATAAGCCATTCCGGCCAACTAACTCTATATTTAGCATTACGACTACAAATCCAAAGAAACGCTACTTCTTTTATAGAATCAACAAGAAGACTTCTCCGAGAATCACCATTATTAAAAGTGATCGCATTCCTTTGGCGCCAAAGAATCCACACCACCGTTAGGGCCACCGCCTCTACTACCATCTTGGCTTTTGTACTAATAGAGCTCGAGTCCAAGGCATAAAACAATTCTTCTAAATCATCCACATTAGTGTCAATAACTTGAAGCCAATTACCAATCGCCCGCCAAACCGCCTTTGAGGCATCGCATTGCCAAAAAATATGATCTGTGTCATCAATTCCATCCCCACACATAACACATTTCATATCATCAAAATGAATACCCTTCATCAATAAATTTACCTTCGTAGGAATTCGATTAAGACTTATCTTCCAAAATAAGATATTTACTTTCCGGGGGACCAACGAACACCGTCTAGTTTGAACAATAGAAGTAGGAAGCATTAAATTCTCAAGCCATCTCCTCGTACTCTTCACCTCAAAATCCCCCGTATTTCCTAACTCCCACTTCCATTTATCCGGACCACTCGACAAACCAACCGCTTCTAAATTCCGTGCCAACTCTTGAACTTGTTGTTCTTCTCTCCCACCCCGCAAAGGACGCCGCCACTCCCAAACTAAAGCATTATTTTGTATGCGATCAGCTACAAAACAATGCTTATTATTATCAATCAAACATAATCTTGGGAACAACGACCCTAACGTAGCCGTACCAATCCAACGATCCGACCAAAACCTAGTAGATATCCCGTCACCGACTGTTTTTTGCAAGTGTGATAGCAAATTCATACCGTTTTCTTTGAACTTACTCATCATCTTCAACATCTGAGCCCATGGTGACGACCCGAGACGATGACAATTCACTAACTCTAACCCACCATTTACCCCATAAATCGATCTAATAAGCCTTGACCACAACATATTTCCATCATTCACAAACCTCCACACCATTTCAATACAAGAGCAATATTAAACGCATATAAACTCCCTATCCCAAGCCCTCCATTTTGCATGGAGGTCAACACCATCTCCCAATTTACCCAATGAATTTTCCGTTTCTCCTCGGTTCCACCCCAAAAAAACGAGGCCCTCAACTTCTCCAACTTACTTGCAACTATTTTGGGCATAACAAAAAGAGACATATAATAAATGCCCAACCCACCCATCACTGATTTTAATAGCAACGACCTACCACCGACCGATAACGAACTTACTTTCCAATTCGACATTTTATTTTTAAATTTCTCAACCAAGCTATCCCAATTCTTACTTCTAGACATACGCGACCCCACCGGGAGCCCAAGGTAAATAAACGGTAGCTTAACAGGACACACCCCTAACATGACCGCCATATGATTAACTTCTCTTTCCGAAATCCCGATGCCATATAGGTTCGACTTATGCAAATTTAATTTCAAACCTGATACCATATGAAAAAAATGTAAAATAATAATCAACTTTTGCATATTATTAGCCGACCATTCACCCAAAAAAATAGCATCATCAGCATAAAGAAGGTGTGAAACAGAGACCGAATCATTAATCTTGACCCCTTTGAAAATATGTTGAGATGTGGCATCTTCCATAGCCACATGAAGCCCTTCCATGGCGATAATAAAAAGAAAAGGTGAAAGAGGATCACCTTGTCTTAAACCTCTTCCAATCTTAAAGTCCTTAGAAGCGTTCCCATTCAAAATAACCGAAGCTCTAGACGATTTAAGTATAGCACCTATCCATTTCCGCCACACATCCGGGAACCGCATAAACTCCATCATCCGATCTAAAAAATCACAGCTAATAGAATCGTACGCCTTTTCAAAATCAATTTTTAACACCATAGCACTTTTCCTCTTTTTTTTATACCAATCAATAATTTCATTCACCATCATAGGACCATCCAAAATTTGTCGCCGTTTAATGAACGCCGATTGCTCAACGCTCACCACTGACTCCACCACCAAAGCTAACCTGCGAGCCAACAATTTAGTAATAATTTGAGTTTGAACACCAATGAGACTAATCGGCCGGTAATCATTCACTGCGAGAGGATTTATCACTTTAGGAATTAAAGTGATAAACGAAGCATTGCATCCCGTTGGTATAAAACCTGTAACAAAAAACTCAACAACAAAGTTAAAAATATCAGCTTTTACAAGATCCCAAAATCTTTTAATAAATGCAAAAGTAAAACCGTCAGGGCCCGGGGCTTTATCATTTCCGCAACTCCACACTGCCGCTTTCACCTCCTCCATGGTCACCGATCCCGAGAGCAGATTCGCCTGATCTTGCGATAGGCTTTTGAATTTGTCACTCCGCCTCGCAACTTTAACAACCTGCACACACTTAAATTTATCTGCATAATAATTAAAAAAAATGTCTTTAACTTCGTGAGGCGACGTAATCCAAGCACCATCCTGTTTAACACCACGAATCATGGAGTGCCTTCTTTTACTATTAATGATCCCATGGAAAAACTTCGTGTTTTCATCACCTTCTATACACCACTTTACTTTAGCCTTTTGAGACAAGTCTTTCCACTCTTTCTCCTCAAGTTTATACAAAGACCGTTTCGCCGTCTGTCTATCCGCCAACTCCTCTTCAGTAACAGACATATCATCAATTTTTTTCTCTATCCGCTTAATTTGATCTGTCAACTGAGCCCGAGCTTCAGATTGTTGAATGCTTTTTTTCCGCGACCAACTTCTACAATTTTCTTTAAGCACTTTCAACTTGTCTTTGAATTTTATGAACTGACAACTACCAATACTCTCATCATTGGACATCCAAGAGTTCTGAACCATCTCTTCGAACGACACATCATCCATCCACGAATTAAAAAATCGAAAAACACGTGGTCCATAATCCACCGTTTGCTGAGCTAACACAATCGGCCTGTGATCAGAAATAATATCCGACATAACATTAGCAGAAATATCTGCACAAACCTCATAAACACCTTCAGTTGTAAAAAACCGATCTAACTTGCTCATTTTTTTTCCATCCGAACTAATTCTAGTAAACGCGGATCCCCCCATATGGACTTCAACAATACTAGCATTATCAATAAAACCGTTGAAATCCGCAACTTCCCTATCGTTAACCACGCACCCCCCATCTTTCCCCTTCTTCCCTAACCGCATTAAAATCACCAAAACGAATAAAATTACCTTCATTGTCACGCATGTAATTCACAATAGTTTCCCACAATCTTCTTTTATCTACAACACTTTGAGGCGCATACACATTACCCATGATACATTTGAGATTAGTATTCTTCCATTCCACGTGCACAAAAAGTACATTTTGCAAACTGACTATATGAGAGCTTGAGAACAAAGCCGGATCCCATATCGAAATTAAACCACCCGAAGTACCTACTGCACTACTTAACGCAAAGCCAAACGACATGTTTGCCCACAACTGCTTAATCATAAACCAATCAATCTTAGAGACTCTAGTTTCTTGAACCCCCAGAAAAGAAATTTTATACTTATTACAAATGGCACCAATTCGTTTCCTTTTAATCCCATCGCCTATACCACACGCATTAATGGACATAATATTCATTAATTACCTCTTTCACCTCCCATACTGCTTATCATGTGTTCTAAAGACGTTTGGCACCCATCCATATCCAATCCAATCGCCTGACCAATATCAATAAACTTATTCAAGTCTTCAATCAAGGACACCATTTTTTCTTTCTTTTTCATAAACTCGGTAGAATCACAAGACTGTTCCGTGTTGGAGCCAGCCCTGTCTTTCTTCCCCGATACCCCTTGTTCACCGTTGCCATATTTTTTATCAAATCCTGGTGGCCTAGACAAGAAAGATGATGACCAGCTACCCCTCCTTTCACCACCCTTTTTACTCGATTTTTGCTTACCAATACCCGGTTCTGAGTTCCGGTCATTCCCTCCCCCACCTTGGGATTGTGCCTCAGCCTCTAAGACCGAATGTTCCACTTGTTGATCTGAACCCGTAGACCCTACTGCTTCATTACCGACATCTAAAGGTTTCACTGTTTCATCAACCTCCTGTGGAATATCCCCATCACTCTCCCCGTTATCCTCTTTTTCCTCCTCCCCTTGTGATAATGACGCCTCATCGTCATCATCATCATCATCTCGGCTTTCAATATCCTCACTCCTGAACGAAGGTTGCCATAGAGCTAACTCATAAACCCAAACATTATACCGTTTTTCACCGGTCACCACTTCCAACTCCTCATTAATTCTGCCCCCTAACTTGGTTTTAATACAAACCTTACCTGTGGAGCTACCTTCACCCATCTCCTCGTCCACGAACATAACCTCTCCCCATTGCATGACAATCTTCTTTATGGCTTTAACAGTGCCCGCCAATAAAGGAAGACCATCGATCCGAACCCAAACTACTTTATCATCAACAACAAAGTTCTCGTCCAGAAGACTTAGCTGACAGAAATAATATTTCATGTCCGTATGTTCCTTAAACTTTAAACACGTCGTTTGATCCTCAAATTCTAACCATAACCACGAACCTCCAACATACTGAACATCAACATCCACAAACCCTTCCTTAACACAAACTAACTTAATGTTTTCGATTAATGAAAGGTCCCTAACTTTACCCACCAACACCGTACCTTCATTATTAAATGGCATGAAATCAGAATTTTCAATATTAATCACCTGTTTCTTCATCAAGCTGCTAGATTCCATGCTGACCTGCTGCGTTGGGGGACCAGAAGGTTTTTCTTTATTCGGCCTAGCCTTGAAAGGTCAGAATATTTAACCTTGTTTTGGCCCTTCCGAATTTCACGACCGTTCGAATCAGTCTCAGCCGTATCCTTCGCACTATTCATTCCTCCTGTCCCCGTTTGCTGATTAGGTTTTCGATCAAACCTGGAGATCGAGACAAACAGGTGGCACCACCCCATGAGTTGCCTCGCCACTTTCCCTTCCGCCAGTGTGGATACGAGAGTGAGTGATGTTCGTGAGTTGGTGGGTGGGCCCAAAGGAGTATTTTGTGTGTGTGTTTTGTAATGGTGGGTCCCAGAAAATTAAAGGGAAGATGTATTGTTGGCATGTGTACGTCAGTTTCATGTGGGTTGGAGGGTAAGCTGACGTGACACTGATTTGACAATAACTGACGGTATCAGTTTGTGTAATGGTTGGGAGTGGTCTAACAGCCTATATATGAAGTTTTTTAACCACCAATTTGATTTTTATGCGCTATATTCCATATAATTTCATGAGATTCCATATAGTATCACATTTAGGTTAATTCGTAATTTAACTCGCATACGTTTTTTAACTACATTTAAACCAAATCGAAATTCAAATTCGTTTTAATAGATAGATACCAAAATCTATACCTATGGAAGCTTAAAATAACTAAACACATGTGATTACTTCGGCCCGAATTAAGTTTCCATTTCAATTGATCAATATCAAAAGCGCCACTAATAGAAATCAGCCAGTGAGTGTTAAATGGTTTTAGGGGAAGTTTATGTAGATGGACCAGCTTAGCTGTTTAGATGGACCAGTTTATTGGCCCAACAAATATGAATACATATGAACCGTCTATGAATACGAAACCTCATGGGCCGGTTTAGTTACATGTTCAACGGACCAGTTTAATGTGCCGAAAAAAGAATAGGAATTTTGAGTTGTCTTCAAATAAGTCCAAAGATTTTGTATAGTCTCAGGGATAAATCCTAGTCATTGGATCAAAATGGTTAAGATCAAATCACAGTGTTTCAAGCACATGTGTTTCAAACACATGTGCTTCCAGTCACGACCACCACCACCGGTCACCATCGTCATCCGTCGGCCGCCGCCTCCGACCACCGCCCGCCGCCGCCGGCCCCGCCGACCACCGCCGATCGCCGCCGTCCACCGCCGCCGGTGGCTGACAGTGAAGGTGCTAGTGGTGATGGGTTTCAAGTCACGAAACACATGTGCTTGGCTGTACATAGACACTCCTGTATTTTCAAAAGAACTGTTATTAGTGAAGCACATGTGCTTTTAGCTTACAAACACATGTGCTTCATTACTTGAAACACATGTGCTTGGTTGTACATATACACTCATTTATTTTCAAAAGAACTGTTATTAGTGAAACACATGTGCTTTCAGCTTACAAACACATGTGCTTCATTACTTGAAACACATGTGCTTGGCTGTACATATACACTCATTTATTTTCAAAAGAACTGTTATTAGTGAAGCACATGTGCTTCTAGCTTACAAACACATGTGCTTCATTACTTGAAACACATGTGAGTGGCTATACATATACACTCATTTATTTTCAAAACAACTGTTATTAGTGAAACCCATGTGCTTTTAGTAACGAAACACATGTGTTTGGCTGTACATATACACTCTTTTATTTTCAAAACACATGTGTTTCAAAAGGTGAAACACATGTGCTTCCAGTCACGACCACCACCGCCGGTGGCCACCTCCGGCCGCACCCATCGCCGCCGTGCGCCACCGTCCGCCGTCCTCGGCCGCCGGAGGTGGGTGGGGTATTGATGTACTGAAGCACATGTGTTTGTATGGTTTAAATCTTGATCTTGACCTTTGACTTTTTTTTATCTAATGGCTATTAATTGTCCATTTAGACTAGCTAAAATCCTTAGATTACCTTGTGGAATTTTATGTTAATAAATAAATCGCATGAAGTCTTTTTCTAGTATTTTTTTTTTACATATATAGCATGTAGAATCTGAAAAATTGTTAACAATATTTTAATTTATAATTACAGAGTCCTAAACATGCCAGTAGTGTTAATATTAGTTAATTTAAAATGTTAATATTTAAAATGTGGTTACACTAATGAGTAAGATAATGGTTAATTAAAATTGTATCCAACTTTTCTAAATGAGCACACAAATGTTTATATTTAATTAGTTAATTATTAGTATGTTCATAGTAGCAGGTTCGTATTACAACATGAATTTGCCTAACGCTAAATTTAGAAGAAAAACTAGAAAACTATATTCGTATTACTAACACCAAAATACGAAGGTTTAAAAGAGACAAATGATCATTTTTTTTTATCAATGTTTCCATGAGTCGGAAATGAATATTTAAGTGTATACTCATCTGATATGCTAAATGTATTTAAGTTTTTTGATTTGCTAAATCATCAAATGGTTACTACTCCCTCCGTCCCTAAATAAAGTTCTCATTTCTCACTCAATTTTTGTCTCTAAATAAAGTTCTCATTTCACAAGTTGATAGAGTCCACTTAATAAATGAATATAATTATCAAGGACCTTACTACTAACTATTCACTAACTATCTTTCTCTCTCCAAACCAACTTTATATTTTAATCAAATTTATTGCCAATTACTCCACCACTAACTTTCCCCTTAAAACTTGTGCCCAAAAGAAATGAGAACTTTACTTAGGGATGGAGGGAGTAATAAACACTGACCATCAAAGTAGAGAATTAAACCTTTATAAATAATCATGAAATTATAAATAATTATTGTTAAATTACATTAGTTGACTTCATTAGGGTAAGAAAAGTTTCAAATGATATATTTTCTTTAAGTTAATATAGTCATTATAAAATTAAAATATAATTTTTATATTATATTTTAATTACGTACAACATAAAAATTAATAATCCGGAATTTTATCACGAGATTTAAGCTAATCATATATGCTAACATTAAAGAATAACGTGCAACGTTCCAATGGTATTGAAAATTTGAAATCAAACGTGACAATTATTTTTTGCTAGTAAGGCCCAATGAATATAGGCTTATGGCAGCCCGTTGATATAATATTGAGCTCATTTCTTTAAACTAAGTTAGATACATTTACTTCAAGGAAAAAAATAATCATTACGCTAAATTAAAAACATAAACCCAAATTCAAACTCATTTATCTAAACCATAAAATGCCCTGAGTTATTATGCTAGCATCTTATTCACAACCTAAACTCCACGCCTTCTAAGGCGGACCGGTTCCTGCTTTCCAAGCGAGAGATGCTTTATTGAAAGCTCTTGCCCGATGGAAGAGGGACCAAACGCGTGATCCATGAGGTTGGCCGCCCAGCGTCGGCTCTACGAACTAACAACTCACTTATATCGGAATCAGCCGATCACCACTGCCGCTCACTCCGCCACCACCAACTCACTCAGCCACTCATTCCACCACCACCAACTCACTCAGTCACTCATTCCGCCTCCACCAAATAACTTTGCCGCTAAATATGTCACCACCATTGCATCCACCGCTCACCACCACCATCGACCACCAGCACCAACCCGATCTGTACTGCGACTCGAAAAATGGTATCCTTATAAGGTAGGGAGTGGTTGGTGGGTCAGGGTGGTGGTTGTTGGTGTTTTTAGTCGTGGTTGGATCGGTTTCGAGTTTAGGGTTCGCCACCGTCGACCACCGGCACCAATCAGATCTCTTATGCAACTCGAATCCACCGAATGTAGGGGTGTTTGGTGGTTGTTTCAAGTAGGTGATGGTTGTTATTTTAATCTTCTATTTATACGTTGATTGTTAATCTTCAATTTATGGATGTGTTACATTACTATTTCAATACGTTATAAGTTTAAAAAAACCGTGGATAACCATGTTATTTAATTGTTTGTGATCATAGTTAAGATTTGACTTTGATTTTGGTTTTCAATTGGTATTAAATGATGTTCAAATATTAGCAAAAAATAAGGGTAAAAGTGTCTTTTCATTATATTTAAGTGTCTTTTACCAGAAATTTTAAAATTTAATACTTATTTTGAAACTAAAACATAGAAATTGTATTACCTATTATGATACCGAGGACCGACAAGTTGCTCCATAAGATGAAGATTCAATCTTTTACTTGGATTGCTAACATGGATAGTATAATTATATTAATTGCTAGATTGGATATTAATCTTTTATGAAGTATAATTAATTAATTATTCAATATGTATAATTAGAAACGTTCAAACGTAGTTTTGATTTTTATGTAGTCTTAAGGGATATGTACATCTCAATTTTTAGATCAATCAATCTCAAAATCACCACCACCACCACCATTATATGTGATTCAATACGTCAACACCATCACCATCTCATGTGTATTAAATCACATGTGATTGCACAACACAGACCACCACCACCACCACCCAGGTTTATTAAATCACATGTGATTCGACACCGCCGACCACTACCACAAACACCAGCAACCACTCACCACCGTCAACTGCTTTCAGTCACATGTGATTGCGTATCCAATCACATGTGATTGCGGTGGCCAGAGGCGGCGGGCAGCAGTGGTTTGCGGCAGTAGAAGGCGGCGGGCGGCGGCGGCAGTGGCAGGCGGTGGTGGTGTTCGTCGTGGCCGGCGGTGGTGGCTGTATATTGAATCACATATGATTTGATGTTGGTGGTTAAGTGTTTTTTTGATCCAATGATAAAATTTATATCTTTGGAATACATAAAAATCAAGGATTACCTTAAATATAACTTTATGTATAATACTAAATATTCTCTGAAACTAAACAAATTACCAATCCGGACACACTTGCTTCTATTTTTGACAACAAAATTTATGTACTATAAAAAAGGCGGCAAATAGCAAAACAAGTAAAAACCTGACCAATCCAAAACCATAATCCGACCAATCCGATTTCTTATAGGGTCAGATTTTTCTGTTTACCTTTATTTTTGCTTCTAACCCGATAGGCTCGACCCGACTATAGCTAAATCAGTCATCGATAACCTGATTTGACACCCTATATGCAATATGGAGTGCAATGCCATGTTTAATTACAAAACAAGCAAAAAAGGTTAGGCCACATTATTTTTAGTAGGGTTCCTTCCACCTTTACATGTTTTCAAATTTCATTGGGTAGCGTCAATTTTGCAACTATTAGAGATATTTTTCAATTTAAAGAATATAATAGTGATGTCACATTATTTTATCAAATGACAAAACAAATCTAATAAGGCTTAGTCTTTAGGGTAACCGATGGATGATTCACACACTTGCAATGGATTTGAAGAGAAATGTTTACAAATATCACTTATATTTTGGTGGTGGTCTATTTGTAAGGATACCCGAATGATTTTCTAGATGTCATAGGTTTAATTTCTCATTTGCTAAATATTTACCGGATAATTAAAGGAATGTTTGAAAATAGTCACGATAATAGTTAAGTCATGTACATCACGAATTTAAGTTCAATCACTCTGAGGAGCGCTTATAATAGGGAGGAATAAACACATCACCTCTACAAATTCCTTCAGGAGCCTTACTGATAAACAACCAGTATATAAATGTTATTAATACTTTTTTTTATACAAAAAGCGGTGTAATGGACTACCTCCAATAAGAGTGGTAGGAAATCCTATGCAACTTAAAAGAACTTTGAGAAAAAGCAAAAGCACTTCAATAATTCACCACTAAATTATCAATCACCCCATTAACTTTACCAAAAGTGACACAATTACTTCAAAGAAATAACTAAAAGCCACATGTGACCGAAAACCCACTAAAATAGGCCTCTTTT
Source organism: Calendula officinalis (assembly GCA_963853835.1). Classification (NCBI taxonomy): domain Eukaryota; kingdom Viridiplantae; phylum Streptophyta; class Magnoliopsida; order Asterales; family Asteraceae; genus Calendula; species Calendula officinalis. The sequence continues at coordinate 16,482,209 of OY970829.1, read as the reverse complement.
TCTTCCCTATATATACCACCACCACCATTGCCCTATGTTCAGCCATATGATGTACAAAACCATCAACAAACCATCGTAACTCACCACCTTCAAATCTTTCTTTTGAAAGATTTTTTTTATCGTTCTATCGAACCCGTAAAGAATGGATTCCTCGAGAATGCATGCTCATAAGAGTCGAGCAATCAAGAAACATAAAGGGCAACAATTCTTGAACGATTTCATCTCGTATTCCTTAACCGCATTAGCATGTACGTCATTTTGTTCTAGTCCGTTATGGTACCCGCCATTTTGCGCCACCTTCAACGTCTTTTTCGTCTTCTCTCTTCCGAAGATAACTTCGTTTTTCTTCACTAGCAAGGCATTGTTTATTGTGGGAAACCTCATTATCATCTTCCTATTAGGTGAGTCTAGGTTTTTTCATCATGATAAATATGCATGCAAGCTCCTAGATCAACTTCAATTTACATCCCCAAAACAAGAACAAAAAACTAAAAAAACCGTTAAGGAAACACACAAAAATGTGAATTCGATCCTTGAATCAAAAACTCGTGATCAAGAGAATGATCACGAGGAGTTTTTCGAATTGAGTAACGATGATGAAACTTGTGAAAATGATGTTGGGCAAATCTCCGAATCATTTGGTCATGATGAGGAGGGTTCTAGTTGTTCGAAACAAGAGGTGAAGATGATTGAGGAAGAAAAACACGAGGGTTTAGAGGGAGATGAGAATGTGAGTTATGCTCCTGAAGAGTTGAACAAATTGGTTGATGATTTTATTGCTAAAATCAATCGACAAAGAAGGCTTGAAGCAGAATTTTGTAGGGGTTAAAATTGTCAAGAGAACGATAGAAGATGGTGGAGAGTGCAATTTTTAGTCGTACTTGAGAGAATGCAAAAACGATATAAATTCGTCTCTTTTTTTTTATTGCACTAAAAGAAATGTAGTCTGCTATTTTTTATTTGCAACTAATTTAACGTATTTGCATATCTTCCAAACGTAATTACAATAGTAATTGTCTAAATTATCTTAACGAAATCAATAAGATATTACTCCCTCCGTCCCACAAAGAAGTTTACATTTCGCTTGGGCACAAGATTTTAGGTGATAATTAGTGGTGAGGTCACTAGTAATACTTTTGATTAAAATATAAGATTGCATTGGAGAGAGAAAGATAGTTAGTGTATATTAATGGTGAGGTTCTTAGTAATTATAATATTTTATTATGTGGGGTCCATCAAATGTGAGAAATATAAACTTTTTTGTGGGACAAAAGTTTAGTAATAAATATAAACTTTTTTATGGGACGGAGGGAGTAGTTTATAAATATGATATGAATCTTTGCATCCCACATTCCCACCGCGAAACGGGGCCCAACTCCTCATTCCTTATCAATTTATAAGGTTAGGTATAGTTTCTAGAAAGATATTGTTTGACGATACCAATATCAATTAAGTAGGATTCAAAGTTATTTATTTAGTTAGCTTATTTGTATATACGGAGTACTAGCTTCATAGCCCGCCCGACTAGGCGGGCATGCTTTAATATTTATATTATAGAAAAATGCCAACAAATATTAAAATTCATTCTTCAAGATTTATACTATATGTTTTAACAACATAAAAGTCATAAAATAAGCATTATGAAAACAAAAATCTTGCTCCTCTACATGTGGCTTGCGTAAATTGCAAAAAAAGTATTAAAATATTAAAAAAATTGGGGTTAAAAGAAGAAAATTACATAAGACTATTATTCCCATTTCATAGGTTTGCAATTGAACAATCGTAAATTATCAAGACCCCGTTGCTCTATAAACGGATCGGGCAGATCAAATTCAACATATTTATTTGTATCCAAACAATCATTTAACATATTCTCTTTCTCAACATGTATTTGAGCCGGCTTTTTATTAAGTTCTTCAAGTAATGTTTCAAGTTATTCAAGCCGTTCAACGAACTGAAACACACGATCATTTCCAACATTCTCGGATTCTGTTTCGTCTTCAATTGCATTTGTTGGAAATACATTGTTTTGTCTTCTCAAATTAGGATATAAAGTCTCCGAAGATATCTACAAAGACAACAATAAGTTAAATTAAGAACCATATATTGAGATAACCAAAGAGGTCTACAGTATTTATAATAAAAAATAAGATGAAATTATAAATAAACTAAAGATTGATAAACCCTAAACTTCAAAAATTGTGTTCATTCTCTAAACAGTAACTGCTACAAAACAGTAACTGCTACATGTTCTGCTTTTATTTGTCTTGGAATGATCTTACGTAATGACTTAATTTAATCTACACCCAAATGTAACTAATGAAGTCAACCTAAAAGTCAAACAATACCTTTATTTTAAAAGTAAATTTAAAATAATATTAGTAAGTTGCCTTCAAATATAGTGACAAATCAGTTGAAAGGGCTCCAGCTTCTTTCAAAGCAATATAAACCGTTTTAAAGCACAATTCCCCTTATCAACCATTCAAGACTTGCATTGTGCGCCCCAATTGCAACCAATTTGGGAGTGACGTTTGGGTAGAGTCTCGATCCTTTTATAATCTATGAATACGGTGGCGAAAATCAAACATTCTGGGATCATAAGAGCACAGATTTTCAGTACTTGATTTTAGAGAGCTAAGATTGGGAAAATCGAGCTTATGGTTCATTAAACTCCAGTCCTCATACAGTAACACTTTCAACTTCCTCAATCTCTGTTTCTGAAGCTGAAATCAAAGAAGCTGACTGAATCTTTCCAGCATGCTCAAGCCTCATCAATATCACTCCCCTGAGATACATAAATACAGTTATAAATTAAAAACCATTAATTTTCATAAAGTAATATACCAAAGAAAAAGAATAATTCTCATATTTTATATTAAAATGGCAATAAGTACCTTGCATAGCGTGCTTGTATAGGAATATCCCTCACTTTAATTCGGTTCACTGTACCACTCTGACTCACCAAAACAACTTGTTCATCACTTTCACCATCCACTGTAACACACAACAAATTACATCATCATTATTATTATAATTAAAAACCTAATTTTACTTAAATAAAGAAAAAATAAATTTGGTAAAATGTGTGAGAGAATGAACCAGCAACCACGTTACGTGCTGTAGTAAAACCAACAACAAAAACAGCAGCTAGGCGGTCTTCAGATGAAAACTTCAGTAAATATAATAAAAAATCATTAAAATAATAATAATAAACCAAGTAAAAAACAATAAAATTAACAAATATAAATAATTAACATACCTTGTACCCTATTAATCCGACCCTATTTAAAGGAGATTGTCTAAAGCGAGAGAGAGAGGAACTCGTTTTCCAAATCCATTTTCTGACACAAATAACAGCCATGGCCCATGTGGTTTCTTTGTGCAGATAGAAACCAATTATTTTTTAAAAGAAAATGTTAAAAATATTATTAAAAATAAATTAAAGAAATTACCGGCTGTTAGACACGCTCTCTATTCCATTTGATTTTGATGCAGGTATAATATCCACACATGCCATTCTATATCCTTCTTTCAGTCTCATTGCAACTACACCTCGTGTATTTCTTCCAAGTGCACGAATCTACATATTTAAATTAAAAAATAATTATTTAATAATAATAATAATAATTATTACTTATATATTCAAAAATCTGAAAATAAAAAAATAAAAAGCTTACAATTTCACAAGAACTAACGATAACCAAACCGTTTTGTGAAGCCATTGCAACATAATCTGAATTCGTGCAATGACGGACCCATTTGAGTGAATCACCAGGGACCTATAGTAATAATTAATTATTAATTATAATTAATTTATTCACTTCATTTACATTAAGTTAAAACCTCAATTGCATCAGCAGTTTAATCCTCATTAGGTGCAAAATTCAAATGACTAACTCTAGGTTGTATGTGTTCTGATATACATCAGCCAGATGGTGGAATAAGTGCATCAATCCAATTACCACTAACAGAAGTACATGTTTCAGAGAATTTGGATCTTCCTTGATCGAGTTAGCTTCGATATGGCTTTGAAAACACTATCAATATCAGAGAACTAAACATAATCTTAAATCAATATATTAGTAAAATTAGGGTTTGAGAAGAAATACTTGTGATTAAATCGTTTCAATAACAATGGCAATTGCTAAACGTGTATTCAATTGAAGGCTACCAATGAAGATGAACTGGGAAAATATCCGGTCCATTGGAAGCATGTTTATCAAAATTGGAAGCGTGTTTATCAAAATTGGAAGCCAAAAATAGGGAACAAAGAAATTTGGCTGCTTGAAAAACGTAGATTTATCGATTTTACAGGCTGTATATTGAAAAGCTGGAAGATTTGCTTACCGAAAAATCAACATAATATTAATTGCATAATATTCAGTCTTCGTAATATGTATGAGGAATTCGTAGACCAATGGGCAAATTACACGTGGCAAATTCGACCAATAGGTGAGCTCGAAACGGATGAGTTGTCATAGGTTAGTCAAATGTAACCTCATATATAGGAGAAGACTTGATAATCACTTTTTGTTAGTCCTAATTTGAAGCATAAAAAATCAGCATTTTCGAACACATTTTCCTTTAGAGCGTTGTAAAGCACATCCAACGTTAAAGTTGATTAATGATTAATCACAAGAGTGTGTTCTATTCTAGTGGTTAGATTTGGTCAAAGTAAAATTCTAAGTAGATTTCAAATCCATTATTTATGAAGAGAAAAAAAAATACTGCCTTCTGCCATGAAGGTTGACCTGTTGATTGGGGGTTCGTTAAGAAAGTGATCATTTTTGTGATTAGTCGACTCGTAAAATAAGTCCAAATTTAAAAAGAGAGAGTTGAAGTTGATTCGTGGACATTTCTTTATTTAAATAGAAAACTATAATAGCGCGGACAGAAAGTCAAAAAGTGGTCGATTGTGACAAAAAAGACTTAGTGAACAGAGACCTAAACTAACTTATATTTGATAATACAAAAAGTTGAATATTTAGTTTTCCATAAAAATGTTGTAACAAATGATATCCAGATTATACTTTTATTTATCTATTGGGTAAACTTTCAAATACTAATTATAGTCGATAATTATTGGATGACTGAAGTAGGAGGTGTTTGCCTATTTTAGCCATAAATAAATGAATAAACATATATAAGTTGTAATTTTCATTCAATAAAAAATGCTGATATATGTTTTTAAAAAACTCATTTAAGTCATCGGCTAGGTACCCGTACAAAATAGTCGATAATTATATTGGTTCATTTTTAGTAAATTAAGTGTTTAATTACGTATGTAGATGTTCGTCGGTTTGGAGCGATTTTTAACTAAAATCAAACCTCGAATTGAAAACTTCAGTTTTTAAGAATTACACCCCGTTCAGTTTCAGTTTTTCGGTTCCGGTTTTTTCTTAATAAATCGGTTCGGTTTCGGAGGTTTTTTCAGTTTTTATTTTCCTTTAACTTTACCAATTTATTACCTTAAAAATTAGAGTTAAATGCAAAAATGGTCCCTGTGGTTTGGCCAAATTGCATGTTTGGTCCTTGTGTTTCATTAAGTGCAAGCGCGGTACCCATGTTTTTGCATTTTTGTGCAGCCAAGGTCCCTCAACCCTAACAGCGTTAAGTCAACTCCGTTAGCTGAGGGTAATTTTGTCATTTTTCATGTGTGGTCCCACTCACTCCAACCCCTCACCCTCTCTCTGTCATCTTCTTCAATTCTCTTCTTGAAGGAAAAAACCCCAATTCCATTTCACACAGAAAAACCCAATTACCAAATCAAGAAGAAGCATAGATTGCACCATCGTCTCCGGCAAGATCCACCGCCGGAAATCACTCCGGCAGCGTCGAGGGTTGCGATTGAAACCTGAAACCCCACAATAGTTCACAATGGCCGGATCAAGATCTGGAAGATTAAGATGAAATGACCTCAAAAGAGTTCACAATGGCTGGAGCCAGATCTGGAAGTATCACTGCAACCGCCGTTCCCTGCACTCTGCCACCGCCGATGAATGCCACATCCACAACCGCCGTTCTCCTACTCCGGGCGCTCTGAAAATGTTCTTACCGTCACTTTCTGATTCACAAATCTTCATCTTTCGTTTTCTCGTCCTGTAAATCGCAACCTTCGCTCTTGGTGGCTGCCGGCGTCGGTTCTTGGCGGCGGTCGGTCGGTGGCATTCACTATAGACAAAACTGGTGACGGAGCTGTCGGAAGAAACACACACATTCTGAGACTAAAGATCAATGATCTTCTCTGGCGGAAACTTAAAAATCCGATGACATTCTCATGTTCTCCGACAGCATCTTCGTCTTCTCCGGTCACCACTTGCTTTAGGGTTACAGAGCAAAAGGAGAGAAATAAATGGGTTTCTGATTTTGATTTCCGGCGGCCATTTTTAGTAATTGATCTGCAAACAAGCTATTAATTTGGGACTGATTTTGTTATAACCAAGAATTTGATTAGGATTCGTAGTTATATGTGAATCCATTGTTCTTGAATGTTATGATTTTGAGCATTTATTGAATTGCAAGGACCTGCAATCGAAAGAGGATTTTGGGGGAAGAAGACAATCTAATTGTACACTATGACTAAATAGGTTGAAATGACTAAAATACCCTTGACAAATAGACGGAATTCAACAGCGTTAGGGCGGAGGGACTACGAGTGCACAAAAATGCATACCATGAGTACTGCGCCTGCACTTAATGAAACACAGGGACCAAACGTGCAATTTGACCAAACCACAAGGACCATTCTTGCAATTAACTCTAAAAATTATGGTACAAAGTTTCAAACTTTAAATTATTTCGTTTATAAATAAAACAAAAAACTAGTAAGTTTTCATATAATATAATGATAAATTCAAGTAGCATAATTCGAATAAATTTATTAGTTAAATGTCAAATCTTTTATAAATATAAGAATATTTTATAAAATTTGAAAGACATATAATGACGGGCGGAGCGGTTTTTTCGGTCCGGTTTTTCATATGCCCCAGAAAACTGCCCCAATCATTCGGTTTTGCCAAAAATCAAAACCGTTAACATCGGTTATTTAAATAGTTTGGTTTTTTCAGTGCGATTTTTTCGGTTTCGATTCAGTTTTTTGGTTTTTGTGCTCACCCCTAGTTTGGGTCACCTTATTTGGTTTATTTGGTTCGGTTTAATACCAAATTTAAACGGTAAATCAGACGGATGGTACATGTGTTTTATCAAAAGTTTTTAATTCGAAACCCACATATCAAAAAGTAGAAGAATAATACTACTCACTCCGTCCCACAAAAAACTTCTCATTTGGCTTTTGCACAAGTTTTTAGGTGATAGTTATAGTGGAGTCATTAATAATACTTTTGATTAAATTATAAGGCTGGATTGGAGAGAGAAAGATAGTTAGTAGATATTAGTAGTGGGGTCTTTAGTAATAATAGTTTTTTATTGTGTGGAGCCCATCAAATATGGGAAATGAGAAGTTTTTTGTGGGACAAAAACTTAGAGTGAAATGAGAAGTTTTTTGTGGAACGGAGGGAGTAATTCAGAAAACATGTTACGCTTTTGGTCTTTGAAACCAATAATCATTAAATTGGTTGTTAAAGTGTATGATATAGCGGGTAAGAGGTGTATTTAAGGTAGTCCTTAATTTTTATTTAGTTCCAATGGACAAATCTCAACAATTGATTAATTATAATTAATGGTGTAACATACGAGTTTTTGTTTCATCTAAAATATATCTTTACACGTAAGTAACTTGGATATGTGTATTAAATGCTCAAAACATGTTTGCCATGCTTTAGTTGTGTTTTGTGCAAATATGGTGGTAATATGATAAGTATACAATGATTAAGAAAAACATGTATGAGCAAATAATATAACATTTGTAACACCCATTTCCGAAGCGTCAAATTTGGGAACGAGTATCCTGTAATAAAGTTGTGAATTTATGAATATAATCTAAATGGAGTTGTAGTACTCGTTATGAGGTTTCCAACGATATAAAGAACGTTAAAAACGGAGTTCGTATGAAGAAGTTACGGGCGTTTGAAAAATGGATGAAAATTTCCGTTAGTGATGTTAAGTATTTAACTGGCGGACACCCCCACCGTTAGAGGGAGTGAGGGCGTGTGCGTGGGTCCCTGGGGCTGAAATTTGGACACGGTGTCCCTAAGAGATATATGCAAGTGGTGTTAAAATTTCATGTAGATCAGAGGTCGTTTAGACCCTCTGCCGCACCATTTACAGAAGAGAATACATGCTATCAGCCTAAAAACTCTCTCTTTCATTAAGTGTGTGTGTTTCTTGTGTTCTACTGTGTGTGAACGATTTTAAGCTCAAATCAAAGGGGTTTCTACATGCATGTGAAGATTTAAAGGTAACTCATCTCCCTTATCATATATATGAGTAGAAATCATGGTAGAAATGGGTGATTTGGTGAAGGTGATGAACCCACTTATGGGTAAGCCTCATGAACCATGAAATCAAGTTGGGAGTTTTGACTTATAAACTGATTTAAGGTTTTTTAATGATGATATGAAGGCTAGAATGTGTTGAAAATATATGCATGTTCATGTTAGAAATGAAAAGAAGCATATACGGGTTTTGTGCATACATGCATGTGTTGTACATTGACGGATTTTGACCCGTTGCTTAGTTTGTTTGAGTTTTATGAAAATAAAGTTATGGAATGGGCTGTGATTTTGGGAACATTGTATATGTTGGAATTATAACACTTGGTTGTATGTGTTGTATCTAGTTTTGGAATTCAGAAGGCAAGATCAAAGTTTTGGAAGGTTGGAGTTTTGTCCGTCTACATCTACGCCAAGGTGAGTTCATCTATGTACAACTGTATACTAGTAGTTATATATCTAAATGCTACGTGTTTAATTGTTATTTGGTTTATTGTTATCACATATGTGATGCTTAGAACTAGGGGTGTCAAAAGGGTCAACCCGACCCGACCCTAACCCGAACCCGACCATATATTTGCTAGTCGGGTCGGGTGTATTCAGGTCTTTTTCTGATATCGGGTTATTTTAACCCGACCCGACAAACCCGACGTTAGCATCGGGTCGGGTATCGGGTTAGGAATACTTCATTTTGTCGGGTTTCGGGTTGACCCGATTAGACCCGACTAAATTAATTCATCTATTTTACTTATAATTAATTGAGTATGATAATATCACTAATCAATGAACAATTCTCGATATTCTAACATTCAAAACGTAATATTGATGTTTATAATATTAATATATTTTCTCAGGAAACTGTTTTATGATTATAAGTTTGTGTGCTTTTAACATCTTATAATATATATGTATTATCAGATCTATTGTTAATCAATATTAATGAATATAGTTTATTTTAAATTTAAAATAATATTTCTGTAAAACTAATACTAGTATTTGTTTTGTTCATTAATTTTTTTGAAACCCGTACCTATTCTCGATACTCTATGTACATACGACTATCATGGATCTTGTAAAACATGTAGTCTATGTATAGAAAATTGTACATGGATATTTTTTAACTATCTAACCCGACCAACACGACCGGGTCAACCCGACAAACCCGAAACCCGACAAACCCGAACCCGACCAACCCGATTCCTTATAGGGTCGGGTTTCGGGTTAGAATTTTTTACCTCAAAACCCGACGGACCCGACCCGATAAGAGGCAAACCCGACCCGAAAAACCCGATTGACACCCCTACTTAGAACATTGAATTGGTAATTCTAGTGATTTGACTGTAAATTCTGTAATATGATTAAATGAAGTTTGAATCATAGATAAACTCTTGATATGTGTATTGATTTGTAAGAATATAGTGATTATTTGTGGTATGCCTTGTGTATAATATTTTGATAGATGTCTTGATTGATGGAATATCCTTGTGGTGTCTCACTTGATATCGATTCATGTCGTATAAATTCCTTGTGTTGCGTCTCGGTTGGATTGCCGTATTATGAGATTCATTTTTATTGATTCGGGTTGTGATAATCCTCTTGTTCCGGTCTCGTGGAGTTATCGTTGCTATTGTTTCGTTTGATATCGAATATGAGTTACCCGTACGAATTCCTAGAGAGATGATTTCGTTTCGTGAGGACCCACGACGGCTTGAGTATTACTTTGTGTAATATGTTGAGCGGTGGACGCGGGAGTACCTGGCGGGGGAGTGGTATGGACAGTGGTGGTGAAGCTGGATCATGGACTCGGTTAGGGGTGCCTTGATCACCTTCATTGGCCTCATTCCCTAATGGCCTAAGGGGGAATGACGCACTTTGATTCGTTTGGATGGTATTGACGCACTTTGATCTCATTGATTCATGATGTGGTATTGTCTATCGGTTCCGGTGGTTACGTGATGATTCTCGTGGAGTGTTGATTCGGTGATTAGTTCTCGATTGTGTTTATTATCTGGCAAACTCTTGTTGATTCTTGCGATATAGTTGTATTCTCAATGTCAGTCATTCAGTAATTCTTGTTGATCCCGGATAAGTGTTGATACTCGGCTATGACGGATTCTCGGTAAATCTCACGTTAAGTTGTAAAGCTTCTCGGCCAGTTATATATTGATGTGTACTTGCTATAATATGAATACTTGAATAGCTTTATATCATTTATATGTTATTATTCCTTTGTTTTGTATATAATGCTAGTATAATTTTGTGCTTTATGAACTCACTAAGCTCGTTGTAGCTTACCCGTTTAGTGGACAAACATTTTACAGGAAAATATAAGAGAAAGCAGATAGGATCTTGAAGTTGATCAGATGCTTAGAAGTTCTAATTCTGTATACATTTAGGTATGCGGAAATTGAGTAGTTTTGTATTGTGATTGTAGTTAGTTGGTTTCTATCCATAGTAATTGTTGGTATGTAGCGAGATCTTGGTTCGGTTGCTATCTTTTGTACAAACATTATCGGATTCGAATGGTTTATTGTAATGAGATGGTTATTGGAAAGTTGTGAGTTTTGATTGGCGAGTATTTTTTTACCCGGTCGTTACAAATGGTCAAAGTTAATTACATATTTTATACATGTAAGGGTATTTTGGTCATTTTTACAACAAAGATAAATAATTTTTATTATTTCTTTTAAGAATTATTTATTATTATTATTATCATTTTATTTTTATTATTATTTTTTTAAATTATTTTTTCGTTAATAACACATAATGTGATAATCACATTTGATTGTATACTGAATCACATGTGATCGTACTAAAACGTCACAAGTGATCAAATATACAATAACATGTGACTGTACAATAAAATCACATACTTCCTCCGATTCAAAATAAGTTATACACTTTCCTTTTTTGAGTGAATCAAAATAAGTGATACAATTTGAAAATTTACCTTATTTGGTAAAAAATATTAGGACCCCACGCCCACTAACTATCTACTTTAATATAGTGAAATGACCATTTTATCCATACTTTTACTTTTAAACATCATTAATCCCCCACTTTATTCAAAAGGTGTGGGACTCATTCCTCACTAACCACTTAATTGATCTAATTTAACCATCATTATAATCTTTTGCCTCAAAAACCGTGGAACCGAAAGTGTATCACTTATATTGAATCAGAGGAAGTATGATTTAGTACGATACATGATTATCAAAATAATATTAATTTTTAACGAAAACTAAAAATAAAAAATAAAAATAAATAAAATAATTTTTAAATAAAAGATAAAAATATAAAAATCTGAAATTTTTTTTATATGTGCTAAATAACCAAAATACCCCTTCATGTATAATATATGTGATTGATCTAGACCATTATATCTTATTGATCAATGATTGAGATTTGTCCCTTAAGATTACACAAAAAATAAGGATTACATTGCATATTTCACTATTGGGTAAATTTATCTTTTAATGATATTTTTTTTATCAACTACTTCCTCCGTTTCAAAATAAATGATACACTTTAAAGTTCACGGTTTTTAAGCAAAATATGATATTGAAGATTAATTATATTAAATTAGATAGTTAGCGGATGATGTGTATCACATATATCGATTAAAATGAATTTAATGATTTTTAGAAGTAAAAGTAAGGGTAAATGTGTTTTTTTCACTATATTAAATGAGATATTTAGTGGGGGGTGTGGGCCCCACTATCTTTTACAAAATATGATAATGTATCACTTATTTTGAAACACCATAAAATGAAAAATGTATCACGTATTTTGAAACCAAGGAAGTATGTATGACTCTTATTTAATCATTAATTATATTTTAATGTTTTTTAAATTATTTATATAAATTAATATTAATTTTATTAAGAAATGATTTATCTTTACATAGAAAAATATTGACAAAATTATCAACGGTAGAGATCTTTATGAAGTGTGACAACAAAGTGTCATAAAAATGATGTTCCACTTTTTAAGTGTCACTAAAACTTTTATTAGTAAACATTATTTTTTCTGTAGTGATGGTTATTTAATGACGTCAACCAGTAATACAACCTTCGTCATTTTTTTGTCATATCAGGTGATAAAAAACTGATATTTAACTAATGTATTCATAATAACAATATATATATTTTCTTTAATTTTTTTGTATTCTACAATTATTATAAAATAAACACATAAAAAAAACCAAATACTCTTTAAAATACATTGGGCCTCACCTTTCCTCTGTCTCTACTCTTCCTCTAACTAAATGAAAAAACCGATGACATCAAAGAGACGAGTCGTGCCAATGGTGGGTGAAAGCCATCGGCCATCGGTTCCCACACCGACGAGCTGTTGGTAGGAGTCTTTTAAACCGGATATCTGAAGTTTGACCGTTTGAAATTCAAAGGGCAGCAAGGTAATTAAAAATGATAAAGGAATGGCACTTAAAAATTGTTTTACACCACGCATTTTGCACTGCCACAGTTAAGGAAGAACGAAGGGTAAATAATCGTGATTTGTTCTTATGGGAATTGGTTTGGAACTCTTAGCTTAAGCGTATATAATGTAAGTACATATATAAACATTCGACACTTCACATACTTATCCTAACTATCCCTTATTATAATTGTCCTTATAGTGACAAAAACAGTGTTACTAAAAGTAAAAAAAAAAAAAAACAAAGGTGTACGTACACATGTGTTACCTATACATAAAAGTTTTTCTAAAGATGTCGGTTATTAAAATGTTTAAAACTGGTTTTATTTACTTTCATTGTTATTAAATACTTTTACAAGCCAAAAAAAAGTATTAGCTAAAAGTGTTTATACTTTAGTTGTAATTGGTGTATTAGGCTATAGACTCTTAATTGCAATTGGTGTACTTTAGGCTTTCAACAGCTCTCTATCTCATCAATATTATCGAAGCTCCCTATCCTTCCAAATAACACCAAACACATACCAATAATACGCATTCACTTAATATTTTTAGCCCTCCGTACAAAATTTATATGCTGAATACCTCTTCCCTTCTACCCATTCGTTGCTTTTTTCTCGCTAAACCGACAAAAATCACCGGCGACAAGAACTCACGGAGTCATGCCAACAATTTCAGCAAACTGAAGCATGTGGTTCCCAACCGATATTACCGTGGGTACCGTTTTTAACCAATCCGCTAACACTATATAACTTGGAGATTGTAAATAATATTTGGTATTTGATAATATGGGTAGGGTTGATCCATTTGACACTTTATGTTCCATTTTGTAAGTTATATATGATTATTGTGCTAAACGTGTTCATAAAAGCTTTATATTTTTGTCCTTTAAGAGAGGGTCAAATATTCACTCATCTATACAACCTACTACTTTACATATATCTTCGACGAAATTTAAACCTACAACGTTTTGGTTGATGAGCCATTCTTTGGTACAAAAACTATCTTATTACATAAGTTTTGAAGGAGCTAATATCAATTTTCATTAATAAAATACAATTACAATAAGGGAAATTGACGAAAACGTTTACAATAGATTGAAACAAATAAATAGAACAAACATGAACAAGGTTTTGGTTGAGTCTCGTAAAATTCACGATCCCCTTAAAATAGATTCGTTGTATATTTCCTAGGGTAAAACAACCGAGTAGTTTTACACTGCCGGATATAATCCAAGCCCGAACACTAACCGAAGTTAAGAGTGTTTTCAAGAAGAAAGAATGTTGTGATCTTTAGAAGTAGGTGAAAAATATGTTGAGATGTGTCTACAAATGAGACCCAATGTCTCTATTTATAGTGTAGAATGACAAGTAATGTTTACTCAAAACATTAAATGCATTCAATACCATTAAACAAGAAATCAAAACAGTAATCTGCAATTACTACTGTTTTTTCGTAACTGCCAGCGCTGGTCAGTCCTTGTGGTCAGTATTGGAAGTCAGTACGAGAACTCAGCGCAGTAACTCAGTACGAGAACTCAGCGCAACAGGTCAGTATTGGAAGTCAGCGCCGCAGTATATGTCGAACACTCAGTATCGAGGAGGTCGGTATTGACCAGTCAGTATGAGACTGATCAGTACTGAGGAGGTCAGTACGAGCGTACTGCAGTGTCGAAAAGATGCAAAAATTTGACCCGCACGAGCCCGGGATTTCGGAATTGCATTCGTGTCCGCAGGTCGCTCGGGCGAACATAAGTTCCGCCTTTTGTGTAGACGACAGTATACATTCTCACAAGACTCTCCCTGACTTGTTCATATCCTCTTATCGTGCCCATCTTGGTCATGGACACTGCCTGGTTCTGCGAGAGCTACTAAGAATTGTGCCCCAAAATTTCCATTCGAAGCGACCCCACTTCTCCCTCACATAGGTGATTCTCTACAAGGAGTCATTAAAAGTCATAGTGCTTATCCTCATTGTCACTGAACTAGGAATGGACTAGGAAGTAGTAAAATTTACTCACATTAAGAATGTTTGGAGGAATTCCGTTACCCCCACAGTGATATCCCTTCGTTTATACAATTAGGTTGTCCTATTGAACCTAGATCTTGGGATCTCCAGTCAACTAGGTTAGGTTTCCTTCGCATAAACTTTATTCCAAGGGCTTTAGTCCCATTCCACAATAACTAACTCTCTACTTAAGCTTTTTTTCATAAGCGGATCCTCAATGTTATCATTTAACTTTTATAGTCAATCATGATAGCTTCACTTGAGAGTAGTTGTCATATCATATATGTCTTACCATTGTACATTATACAAATATAAATGTACGGCAACAACATATATCGATTTATACATCAATTATTTGGAATATCTTCCTTAGTTGATGTAACTTTATAAAGATGAATGAATACCTTAGCAAGGTACCCCCACATTTGTACGTATTTATAAGACGGTTTTCTTTCAAACCAAAATTCGTACAATGTTTCATCTAACCTTCACGAGGTATCTTATATAAAAGATAAGTAGTCGACATACAACATACCCCCACATTTGTACATATTTATGATACGGTTTAATCCAAAGTTTGTACAATGTTCATTTTATCCTCACGGGGTATCTTATATAAAAGATAATTAGTCGACACACGATGTACCCCCACATTCGTACAAATTAATGTATCAATTACTTTTCATTAAGTAAAATTACACCCTTTCGTGTATATCAAGGAGTTTTGGTTATTTCTTTTAACCAAATGGAAGGATTTTGTTATGTTTGTGAGTTGAATCAATATGGAATGTTGGTGGTATGCAATTCAATTAATTAAAACAACTTTAATTTAATTTATATGGTATAATCAACCATGTTAAATATTTAACAATTTAAATGAACAACTTTATTAGCATTTTATCAAAAATGCGGTTACAAGTTGTCACATTTAATTTGAACATTTTTACCAACAACAATTCCATATTTTGATAACACAATTCCATTGGATTCAATCACAACCCGAATAATAAACTTAGTAAGCAACCATCCGAACACAAGATTCTTATGAATCCCCGAAACATACACAATATTGCTTAACATGACATTATTTCCGAAAGGCATCCTTCAGATAACATTTCCTTCACCTTTGATATATGTGGTAGCCGAGTTTCCCATAAAAGTTTTTACTCATTTTTCAACATCTTTGAAAATGATAACATACTTTTATCGAAACACACATGACGAGTAGCACACATATCGACATACCATCCACTTGAATCGGTTCCCACCAAATTCACTTCCGACAAATCGGAAATCATGGCCACATTATGCACATCTTCCTTCATGTACATTTCCATGTTAGGCTTTGTCATTTTTATCAAATAAAAATGCAAATTTGACCAATAAGCCTTAGCAATCAAAATGTTCCAATTAGTAGTGAGACATATTTCAAGTATCATCTTTTGAAGAATCAACTCAAGAAGTCAAAGACTCTTGTATCTTCCTCACTAATTTAAACCAAAACTTTACCAAGTCTCACAATTTGAAAGTAAAATTCTAGATGCCAAAGCAATCCATCGATATGAAAGTCCGAAGAATTTAACTTTTACCAAATTTGAGAAAATTCAAGTAACAAAAGTTATCTTGAAAACTTAAAACAACAAAATCTTTTCATTTCAAAAACCTTATAATTTCCAAATATCTCACATTATGAGACTATATTCAAGAAACCAAAGTAATCTTGATATGTATAAAATAGAAATTAAAACTTTTTCCAAGAAAATCTCTCTAATTCAAGAGTAACAACAATAATACAAAATTTCAATCCAAAACCATGTAATTTCCAATTAGTTTCACAAATAGAAACCATATGCTAAGAAGTTAAAGCTACCTTAACATGACGAAAAAGGAAATCACTTGAACATATATTATTTTATAAACTCTATAACCATCAATCACAAGTTTCATAAAGAAACTCCAATAATTCTCAAACTTTAAAAGCAAAATTCTAGATGCCAAAGCAATCCATAGATAGAAATCCGAAGAATTTTAGCTTTTAACCAAGTATGAGAAAAATCAAGTAGCCAAAGCAAACTTGATCACCAAAAATATTAAATCCAAAATTGTTTTAAACAATATATCAAGTTATTTAAAATCAAACTTTAAATCTACACTTGATATAATAAACTTTAAATCCAAAAATTTGATTTAACAATTTAAACAAAACAAAATTGGAAATTTTCTAAAAACTCAATTGAACCTTTTGTTCTATAAAATGTTTTAATCACCACTTTTTTCCGAATCTATGCTATTAAAGAGCAAAAACCCGAAAAAAGACATTGTATTTTCCAACCGGTATTAGCAAAGAGAGGAAAAATCTATTTTAAGTTTGTAGGAGCTAATACCAATTTTCATTAATAAAATACAATTACAATAAGGGAAATTGACGAAAACGTTTACAATAGATTGAAACAAATAAATAAAACAATCAAAATCAAGGTTTTGGTTGAGTCTCGTGAAATTCACGATCCCCTTAAAATAGATTCGTTGTCTATTTCCCAAGGTAAAACAACCGAGTAGTTTTACACTACCGGATATAATCCAAGCCCGAACACTAACCGAAGTTAAGAGTGTTTTCAAGAAGAAAGAATGTTGTGATCTTTAGAAGTAGGTGAAGAATGTGTTGAGGTGTGTCTACAAATGAGACTCAATGTCTCTATCTATAGTGTAGAATGACAAGTAGTGTTTACTCAAAACATTAAATGCATTCAATAGCATTAAACAAGAAATCAAAACAGTAATCTGCAATCACTGCTGTTTTTTCGTAACTGACAGCGCTGGTCAGTATTGGAAGTCAGTCTGAGAACTCAGCGCAGCAACTCAGAGTTGGAAGTCAGCGCAGCAGGTCAGTATGAGATGCAAAAATTTGACCCGCACGAGCCCGGGATTTTGGAGCTGCATTCGTGTCCGTAGGTCGTCCGGGCGCACATGGGTTCAAGCCATTTCGGGCCACTCGGTTCAAATTAGGCGTGCGGGTAAAACCCATGTATAAGGATCTAATCTTCCATCATACTTCCAACCTTATAAACCAACAAATGGTTTGATCTAATTCCAATGTGGGATTCTCTCCCAACTCATCACAACTCAAGATTTCTTGTATCAAACACCCTACTTTGAGAGTCGATATCTCATTCACCATAACTCTACTTTGGACATGCTATATACCGTTGCGTAGCTCTCACAAAGGAGAGCACAAAGCTACCAACCAATAACAAATATTTATACAATTATATAGGTCCAAAGTTGGTGAAAAATCATTTTATCACAAACTTTTCCAACAAGTTTTAGGGTAATTAAAATGCCTTTTTGGTTGATGAAATTTACATTTACAAATAAAAAATAAGTAGTTTGAATTGGGTTACTGAAAGTGACTCATGAGTAATTTGGATTTGATGCAGAAAATAGACAAATATGTAGATGACATAGTAGATGAATTGTAAGTGTGACATTTTGAATGTATGTTATGAATTGTAGAAGATGATAACTATCTAGGTAAACACTGATGATTTGTACTTCAGTATTACCTTATGCATCTTATTACTTAAGATAAACAACCAATGTTTAAGTATTGCAGTTCGATGTCTGTCTGAAGAATGTCACTTTGAAACTTGAAGACAAATGGAGACCAACCATGTAATCCTTATAAAGATGATGAAAATTTCACAAATTGAGTAAATAGTGCTTCTTATTTAAGGTAGAAAATCACATGGGTGTTTTTTGCAATTTTCAAAAGTTTGCATAACAATAGATAAACAGAGTCCATCATCCGTACAACTTTTACAATGTGTCATGGGCATGACATGGGCAATTATTAATTACCACCTATAAATTGTATGTTTTGCTGGTTTAATAAACCCCGTCACAACTTATACGTTCATTTCCAGTTTAATTTTCATCATACTTATTACTTGCACCATTAAAAAGATATAAACCTGACCCGATCGTTGGTTGGTAATCATGACAGATATGATTCACAAGATTTTGAATGTCGTTTACCCTATTGTTTCAGTCATCTTGTTTGTCGTTTTGGTGCCTGCATCTTGGTTGTTCAATCTCTTGAGGTTTTGCATCAAATCAATGTATCCTGAAGAGCTTGCCGGAAAAGTTATACTCATCACCGGAGCTTCAACTGGTATTGGGGAGGTAAAATATGTTATGCGAAAGTTAATTAATTACGTCTATATATGTATGGTGTGACGTAAGATAAAACGCGTCAAAATGGCGTTAGGCACGCCTTAGGGCGGGCTTTTTTAGCTGACAATGAAAATTGGATTTTTTCTAAAAAGATGATGACATATATAAGTATAAATTTAAATGTAATATTTTGTATGAACTTAATAGTGAATTATAATATAAATCAATTGATATATAATTTTTAAAAAATTTGATATGAGACGGTATCTTACCTATGATTTTAAAAGGCGGCATGACAAAGACAATGCGCGACCCCCCACATTAGGAAATAGATATGGCGGTGTAAGTCGCGACGTAAGATAAGACGCGTCTTACGACGAGTTTTTTTAGCTGACAATGAAAATTGGTTTTTTTTTTTTTTGAAAAAATGATTACATATATAATAAGTATACATTTAGATGTACCATTTTTTGTGAACTTGATATGTAAATCATAATATAAATTAGTAAATCTATAAATTTTTGTAAACTTGATATACATATATATAAATTATATAAAAAATTGTTGCCTTAAGTAACGTTATAAATAGCGCAATAACTCGTGATGACTTGAGACTTGATGAAGCCACCATATTGCTTCTTACGTTTTTTAATACTTTGATTGTTCCCATGAACTTTTTAATTTAAATTTGTTGAAGCATATGGCGGTCGAGTTTGCAAAAGAGGGGGCGAGTTTGGCATTAGTCGCAAGGCGAGATAAACAACTTCAGATGGTTGCCCAACGAGCGAAGGAAATGGGATCTCCGGATGTGATTGTGATACCCGCAGATGTTTCTAAACTTGAGGATTGTAAGAGATTTATTGACGAAAGTATCAAACATTTTGGTAAATGTAAGTCATCACCTTCACATTTATCTATTTTTTGAAACGACAAATGAGTTTTTATATGAAGTATATGGTTATTGGTTAATTGCAAACACTAGCAATTAGCTTTAGTCTAATTTCTACTTTGATCAATGAATTATGAAAAATGCCATCATAAAACTTAAGCTAAGCAAAACGTACAAGTTTCATATCCACAAAGTTGGTTCTCACTATACCTCTCCCAACGATCTCATCAATTTATCGTCACTAACTCATCACTTTTTCCTATTATTGATACCAATTTGTCAGTTGAATCTCAACATCAATCTCTTCACTTATCCGACGAGTTAAGAGAGGGGAAGAAATAGAGGAGGATGAGAAGAGACATGAGAGAAATTAATTTCTTTTTCTTTCTAAAAAGTTTTTATAATACAGTGATATTTTAAAAAAATATTTTTCTTTTTTAAAAGTTTTATAAATTTTGTTTTCACTTTTTAATAATATATTAAGATTTGTATTTAATTCAAAAAATTATGATGTTGTGGTGATGTGGCAAAACTGAATAGGAAAAGAGAGAGTTGTCATGAATTTGTCAGTTTTTCTTGTCAGCGGAAAAGATATTGATATATGTGTCGTTGACGTGACAAAACAGGTGAGTTAAGGAAATAAGCACAGTTGGGAGATGCCATGCTTACTTGCATTATTTAGAATATTTATAATGGTGAGCAGACCCGGATTTGATCACCAGTGACACATTAACGACACATCAATTGTCACTCTTTAAACCAAACACGTGACCAAATCCGGATGAAAAAATGATGGCAAACTCACTACCAGACCTTAAAACAAAACTCATAACCAAATTATGCATATTGTATAAGCAAACTAAACTCATAACCAAATGTCGACTGCACAACTAATCGAATGAAAAATGGGTTTGGTCGCAGTCGTCGATTGACACCTAACGAGGAGACACGGTCACCAGTTTTCGCCCATTACATTTGATTTTAAAGACCCGGTTAGCAACATTTATGTTAAAGTTAAACTGTATATCCATAGTTTTACTTATTATAGACTTTTGATATTTGAATTTGTTTTAAATCAAAACGATTTCTAAGCACAAGGATAACATGTGAGGAATGTAAGCAGAAAATAAGCAAATTCTATGACAACTCAATTAAAATGTTAATCAAGTGATTTTTGAGTTGGATTGAATTTAACTACTAGGTAATTAATAAGATGATATAACATAAAGGTGAATTGCAAAAAAAAAAAGGTAAGACCGGTACTAATCATGACAAAGGCAATCGACGTCTTCTATTTTTGTCAAATCAATGTCACTTCAGTTGAGTGTGACACTCAACTGATATACAAACACAATACCTTATTAAAATATCCTTTGAGCCCATCTTTACATCTTCTCTACTCATCAGCTAGGAGAAGAGAGAAATTAACATCTCCCAACCGCTGAGCAGTGCCAATGGTTTGGCAAAACCAACGCAACTACGAGTAAAAGCACGTTATAAAATAAATTCACTAATATATATGACAGAAATCTAAAGGTAAACATGTAGGTTGCCTAAGTTAAAAGAGAATTCGATTTACATTACAACTTTTAGCTCATATACTACGCAGTGCAAGTATTATAGCTAATTATACAACCATATTATGGTAAATACAATAAAAATTGTGGTGTTAAATTTTATGTTTTTTAACGGTACATAATCTACTTTAATTTATCCACAATGGGACACTAACACATGAGGTCATAGATAACACCTAACACCAATACCACTAAATTACAAGATTTTGGTTTGTGCTGTTAAAATTACCCCTAAATTAAAACCCAAAGATTAAGTATCATGGCTTATTAACCAATTGGTCTTGATCAATTGGCCACCAAGAGTTACCTTGGGGGTTTGTATTCAAGAGGTCTTGGGTTCAAGACTTGTTGGGGGCATTCCTTTGGAGAGAAAAAAAGGTGGTGGGGTTTATTCCCCAAAAAAGGAGATATGTTCGAGGAATGCATACTGCCCGCTTGGTGGTCATTGTATATGTCGAACCACTAACTTACTAAAGTGTGATTTTTTTTACAGTGGATTATGTCGTCAACAATGCTGCCATCGGAACATTTGGTTTATTCGAAGATGAAACTTCTATCCCTGATCATGCTTCCGTCATGGTATATATGGATGAAATTTGTTAAATTCTCTGTATGGATCTTCTCATTGTCATATATTCCGTAGATATTAAAAAAAAATAATAATAAATAAAAATAAAAATAAAAATTGGACCTAAGTTTTAATGTGTTGTGTGACCTACGATTACGTACTCCTTACCACTTACCACCTGGCTTATTTCAGAGCAAAATCTAAAATTCCTTCGGATAAAACTAAAAAAGTTCATATACAGTTGAAGATTCAATTAGAACTTCGAAATAACTACTGTGTACACAACAAAATTAAAGGAATTCTAATATTACATTGAAATTCGAATAGGAAAATAATAAAAACTTATATATTCATATTTTTGGCCATTTTCAGGACATAAACTTTTGGGGATCTGTTTATACGACACATTTTGCGCTTCCGCATTTAAGAAGAAACAAAGGGAAAATAATCGCGATTTGTTCTTGCGGAAGTTGGTTTGCGAGCCCGAGAGTTAGCCTCTATAATGTGAGTACAAACATTATTTGTACATGTTTGCATCTTATCTTAATATGATTGTTTATTAATTGTAAAATTGTGTTGCAGGCAAGTAAAGCGGCATTGCTAAGTTTCTTTGAAACGTTGAGGATTGAAGTCAGTCCAGATATCGATGTAAGAGTAATAACTCCAGGGATGGTCGAGACGACCTTGAGCAATGAGAAATGGTTAGAGGAGGTACGTATTTTGTTAATGAATTTATCCCGCATTTTGTTTACATTAGACCAAATGCCACAATTCTTATTTCACTGCAACCACAATAAGGGTTAGATTAGATTAAATTGAATAGTTAATAAGAAAGAGTATATCATCTTTTGAATAAAGTGAAGTTAATGATTTTTAAAGGTAAAAATAAGGGTAAATGAGTGATTTTACATATACTTTTTACCAGATAATATAAGTTTTTAAAGTATATCACTTATTTTGACACATTCAAAAATGGAAAGCCTATCTTATATTTTGAATCGAGGAAGTACAAGAATTTTGCGGATACAAAAGGATTAAAAAAGGAGTAAAGTGATAATATATATCGAAGATTTTATTTAGAGGAACTAGAAACATTAGATTTGAAAATATAACATTTTAATATTTATCAAGACGCGCCAACATAATATATATTGTTATACACTTATTTGTATACAACTAGATATGCCTTGAGTAAGTTCAGTAAAGAGATTGAAACATAGGATAAAATTAGAAGCGAAGATCAAAGACATTTTTCAACATTGAAACTTTAGGACCTCAATGGTTATATACTTTTATTGTTTATATCTTTTAGTTTGTGTTATCGAGTAACCAATTATTCTCAATCCCTTTTATCGGGTTCTTGTTTAAGGGCATTTTGTTTCGTTTACGTTGATTCGTTAAATTATATTTTACTAGGGACATGCATTGTGGGTACCAAGGATATCGGCTATAACTTGTGCCAAGGCGATTGTCGCTAGCACCAAACGTGGAGATACCTATTTTACTACGCCTTCATGGATGAAAACTCTATTTCTATGGAAGATGTTTTTCCCGGAGATTGTCAACTCGATAGAGTACTTCATGTTCATACTTTGGCCAAAGATTTTGTCAAAGAAAAACAAATTGCACAGCTCGGATTAATTTAATTTAACCTATTGATGTCAAGTACAAGTAAAAGCTATGATAAATATTCGTAAGTGATGTTTGTGTTCTCTTAAAAGGTATTGAACCCGTAGATGTGAGATTCTAGTTTTATGGTACTTGATGGAATATATATTAGTATGTTTGAATATGTATTTTCTTTTAGAGAGAATTCAACTATGGGAGTTCAAATCTAAGTACCTACCCTCTCTCAATAATCACGAATTCTCAAACTCATCAGTTTTGTCACATCAACAGCACATCGCTATCGTCCCTACCGACAGGAAAGTGACAAATTCGGGTCAAAAATATATCTTCTTTCCATCTCTACTTTCTCTTCCATTTCCTCATCTCTTTATATTTCCCCTCTATCTCTCTAGAAACGAAACCGACGTGATGTATATCTCGTCAGATTCCCGACGGGATGTATAAATAGTTTTATTCTCAACATAGTGATTACCAGGGGTGGAATTAGAAATTTTCACTAGCGGTATCACCCTTGTGGTGATTTAAAAAAAAAAGCGGGTTAAGGGGACTGTGACCTCTAGTGGGATCCCAGTGGCAACTCCCCGAAACAAAAATAAATTTAACACAAAAAAAGTTATATTACATATCACCCTTTTTAGTTACATACACCAACAAATCTTCAAGAATATATTTCATTAACCTACAAAAGAATTATTAATTTTAAAAACATATTACAAAATCTAAAATACACACTTTATGTTTTTTTTATTTGGTGCAAATGTTAGGGTTATCTTTGAGTGTGAACTACTCCCTCCGTCCCACAAAAAACTTCCCATTTGAGTTTGGCACAAGTTTTAAGGTGATTGTTAGTGGTGGGGTCATTAGTAATAATTTTGATTAAAATATGTTGGAACAAAACACAGATCAACTTATTACTGATGCTGCAGTTAGTACTGATCATACTTAGTACTGATGGGGCAGAAAACATTTACTACTGATGAAGTTGATACTGATGAAGACTATAACTAAAGTTACTACTGATCAAGCTTATTGAAGATACTACTGATCAATAGTAGTTACTACTGACGATGATATTGGACTTACTACTGATCACCAAGTTTACTACTGATGTTACTTATTTACTACTTGTGATTGCAGTTTACTACTGATACGCGTTTTGGAAGCATATCAAGTCCGAGATCTTCGTAGAGATAGTTATAGCATGTAAATCAATGTATATCTTTATAATTCGATGTAAATCAAAGTCCTAGAATAACTAGGGTAAATAGTTTAGCTTCAAGGACTATTATAAATAGTTCCTTACGAATTGTAAACGTACGTGTGTATTGTTAACTCGATAATATACATTGAAGCTTTTTGTGAAACTGTGCTCTTAATACTTTCGCATATTATTTACAGTTCATTGTTCTTAATTACATTGATATAGTGTTGATCCGCTGCAACTTCTATATTCAATTAGATCTAAGGTGTTTATTAACTTCTATATAGTTAATCGATCCTGACAAGTGGTATCAGAGCATATTGGTTCTAGATCTACGATTTGTTAAGAACAACAAAAAGTTTTAATCTTTAAAACACACATTATTAATCATGACTGATAATAATGAAAGCACTCAGGCCAACAAAATTCCTATACTTACTCCCAACAACTTTGGGATGTGGAAGAATCGTATTAAGCAATACATGCTTATTACAGATTATTCTATGTGGGAAGTTGTCCTTGAAGGAAACAAAACTGGTCCTGGTCAAGCAAGCAGCTCTGCAACTGAGGCAGACAAACTTAAGTGTGAGAAGGAAAAGAAGGACAAGGGAATCGAACTCAAAGCTCTAAGCACTCTCCTACTGGCCATTCCTAACGATTATCAACATCTCTTTGTTGAGTATGATGATGCAAAGGTGCTATGGGAAGCACTGGAGAAGAGATTCGTTGGGACCAAGAGCACCAAGAGGAACATGAAGTCTGTTCTCAAACAAGACTTTGAAAACTTCAAAGGAAAACCCAATGAAACACTCACTCAAGTGTTTGACAGATTCAACAAGCTAATTAGTGAACTTAACCAGGTTGGGGTTAAGATGGATCAAGAAGATATCAACATGAAGTTCCTAAGATCTCTCAGTGAAGAATGGGCCATGTATACAGTGGTATATAGACAAAGAGATGCTCTAGAAGAAAAAGAGTTGGATGAACTCTACAATGATCTCAGAGTATTTGAAACTGAGGTAAACCAAAAGAACCCTTCTATTTCTTCTAATAATGCTGCATTTGTCTCTAGTACAGGTCAAGGTCAGGAAACCTTCACAGGAAAGGCTGCAGATTCTGAGGATGCTGCAAGAGAATCCTTCTTCACTAGTCATGTGCATACTGCATTGATTAGTGATGACTTGGAACAATTGAACCCAGATGATCTTGAGGAGATGTATCTTAAATGGCAGATGGCTATGCTGAGCCTAAGGACAAAAAGATTCTTAAAGAGAACTGGTAGGACAAGCCTCAACTTCAACAAAGGTGACAAAGCTGGATTTGACAAAACTAAAGTCAAATGTTACAACTGTAACAACCTTGGTCACTTTGCAAAAGAATGTCCTCAGCCAGACAAAAGATCAAAATCAACTGCCCTTGTATCACAACAAGGACAAGGCTATGACTGGAGCTTCCAAGCAGAAGAGCATGCTCAAAATCAAGCTCTCATGGCCTTTACTGACAACAAAACTGAGGTAAAACCTAAACCTTGTACTTCTGAATGTGCTAAAATTGTTAAAAACTTAGAAAAAGAAAACACTAAATTAAATGAAGATTTAGCAAAAGCAGTAAGAAGAAATCATGAATTTGATGGTGTGATTACTGATCAAGAACATCAAATAAAGGTGTATCAGATGATTGATCAAAGGATAAAGGAAGAATTGCTTCAGGCTGTGGATGAGAAAGAATTTTATGAACTAAAAAATAAAGAATTAACAAGTAAATTAGAAGAATGTCAACTTGAAATTGAACAAAATAAATTAACAATTAAAAAATTTGAAAGAAGTACTAAAATTCTTGATAAACTAACTAATAATCAAACTACAGAAAAAGTTGTTCATGGGGTGGGATATCATGCTGTTCCACCTCCATATAAAATCATTCCACCACTTAAAAACAGTTCAGAAAGAATCATTAATGAATTAAAAACTGAAAATCAAACTGAATCACATAATGAAACATCTGAATCAAATGATTCTTCTGATGATGATCAATCAATTGAATTTATAATCTCTCAAACTGAATCACCAAAATCAATTGATACAAGTTTTCACACAGCTCAAAGTCCAAATGATTCTCCCAAATATGATGCAGAAAATGTACCAAAAATTTTAACAAGGGGAAATGAAAGAAATAAAAAACAACTCTTAGATCAAAGAATATCTGAAGGTGCTAAAAATAAGAAATTAAGATGTGTTATATGCAACAAAATGAACCATTTAGCAAAGGATTGTCACATCAATCCAATAAACTGCAAAGAGTTAAAGGAATTTAAATTTTTTAAGGAAAATGCAAAAACTCAAAAGTTAAAAGATACTACTGGTCCTTCAGTAGTAAATAAAATTAAAACTCCAATTACTGAAACTCCAAGATTTGGAAGAAGTGCACCAAGATTTGTGCAAAACAGAAGAGTTGGAAGCCCAAAAAACAGCAATTACTTCAAGAACAATGGAAAATCCAATAAAAATAAACAATATTTTAAATTTTCCAACACCAGTAAAAACTTTAACAATTTTACTACTGGTGTTAACCCTAATTATAATGCTGTATGGTACCAGTACAAAAATAGTACTGGTAAAAACCCTAATTACAAAAACACTACTGCTCCCAAAACAACTTTCAAAAATACTACTGGTGTCAACTCTAAAAACACTACTGATCATTCTAAACATGGTAAGTACCCAAATACTACTGGTCCATCAGTAGTAAAACATTCAAAAGCTAAAAATCACGGGTATAAACCAAGATCAGTAGAAAATTCTTACACCAGTAATACTTTCAAAAGGGCAGTAGTAAAACAAAACACCAGTAATAAACAAGTATGGGTACCAAAAATGTTTAAAGTTAAATCCCCAAAAGCTTATTTCTCAAAGGATGAACCCAAGACATATAAAGCTCGGGTTCCCAAACTTAACTAATCCTTTACTCACTTGTGCAGAGCATTCAAATCCCAGAAGAAGGAAGAACATGGCATATTGATAGTGGATGCTCAAGGCACATGACTGGAAATATGCAAATTCTTAAAGATTTCAAGTCATTTGATGGAGGATATGTGGCATTTGGTGAGAATCCACAGGGAGGTAAGATCACAGGTAAAGGTACTGTTACAAATGGCAAAATTACCTTTGATGATGTATTTTATGTAGCTGAACTAAAATACAATCTTGTCAGTGTGTCTCAAGTGTGTGATAAAAAGAATAAAATTCTTTTCACAGACATTGAGTGCATCATTCTTTCTCCTGATTTTATTTTAGATGAAAAATATGTTGTTTTAAGAACTCCAAGGAGAAATAATGTGTATTGTCTGGATATAGGGGGAGAACTCATTTCTTCAAATGAGGTCAACTGCTTTATATCCAAGGCAACACTAATTTTAAAAACATGAACAATTTAGTAAAAAGAAATCTGGTCATTGGACTACCTCAAAAACAATTCATGTGTGATCATCACCGTGTTGCATGCCTAAAAGGTAAACAACACAAGACTTCTCATAAGTCCAAAACTGTGAACTCTATCTCTGTTCCTTTACAGCTCTTACATATGGACCTTTTTAGACCTACAAATGTAATGAGTATTGGAAAGAAACAATATTGTCTTGTTATTACTGATGACTTTTCCAGATATACATGGGTTTTCTTTCTCAGGACAAAGGATGAAACAAGTGAACTCATAAAGAACTTAATTGTCAAACTGGAGAACACATCTGATCAAAAAGTTAAAGCCATAAGATGTGATAATGGCACAGAATTTAAAAATGCTAACTTAATTAAATTTTGTGATTTTAAAAGTATTGACAGGCAATACAGCTCACCTAGAACTCCACAACAAAATGGTGTAGCTGAAAGAAGAAATAGAACCATCATAGAAGCAGCAATATCAATGCTAGCAGACTCAAAATTACCAATTACTTTTTGGGCTGAAGCTGTTAATACTGCCTGTTATGTTCAGAACAGAGTATTAATAGTAAAGCCACATTTTAAAACACCTTATGAACTTTTTAATAAAAGAAAACCTTCTATAAGCTTTTTGAAATCATTTGGTTGTCCTTGTACTATTCTGATTACAAGAGAACAAATTGGTAAATTTGACTGCAAAGCTGATGATGGAATCTTTGTAGGATACTCTACTCAAAGCAAATCATACAGAGTATTCAACAAGAGATTAAGGATAATTGAAGAAAGCATCAATGTATCCTTTAATGAAAATGTACCTAATGAACAAGGAAATGGTCCAGATTGGCTATTTGACATAGACAATCTAACCAAATCTTTTAATTCTAACATGGATTTCAATGCATGCAATTCAATTTGTCACACTCAAAAGGAAGCAACATCATCTGTTAATACTGGTCAAGAGGAGATGAGATACATTGTAGTTAATACTGCTCCAATAGTTAATACTGATGTCAGTATTAACTCAAGTTCTGGAACCAGTAGTAACTCTGAGAATGAGGACAGTAGTAATTCAAATACTACTGATACCAGTAATAGTACTCAAAATACTACTGGTCCCAACAATAACCTAGATTCTCAAGATACTACTGATACCAGTAACAACAACAATACTACTGATCTCAATGAAGACAATAGCAGTAGTAACTCTGACCAAGATGATGATGAACCAATCTTCAATAACAATGAAGGATCACTAGAAGAACAACTGCCTGAGACAAATGAGTCCAATGTTGAAAATCAACTAGTAGTTGATAAAACTACAACCACAAGGACTCAGAAGAACCATCCATTAGACCTTGTTCTAAGTGATGTTAACTCACCACTTCAAACAAGAAGCAAATTAAATAAAAGCTTAACTGTAAATATGTGTAACATAAGTTTAATTGCTAATGAATGTATGTTTGAATGCTTTCTGTCTCAGGATGAACCAAAGAAAATCCAACAAGCAATGAAGGACTCAAACTGGATTGAGGCAATGCAAGAAGAACTCCTTCAATTTAATTTACAAGCTGTTTGGACACTTGTACCTCTACCCAAAGGAAAAAGAGCCATTGCAACAAGATGGATCTTCAGAAACAAGAAAGATGAAAGAGGTATAGTGATCAAGAACAAAGCCAGACTTGTAGCCCAAGGATACACTCAAGAAGAAGGAATAGACTATGATGAAGTATATGCTCCTGTTGCTAGAATTGAAGCCATAAGAATATTTCTAGCATATGCTTCATTCAAGAAATTCAAAGTCTATCAAATGGATGTGAAGAGTGCATTTCTATATGGGAAGATTGAAGAAGAGGTCTATGTATGCCAACCTCCAGGTTTTGAAGATCCAAAACATGGTGATTATGTGTTCAAACTAGATAAAGCTCTGTATGGCCTACATCAGGCACCAAGAGCATGATATGACACATTATCATCATACCTATTGAAGAACAACTTTAAAAGAGGAGCCATTGACAAAACTTTGTTTACAAAGAAAGTCAAAGATGATATACTACTGGTACAAATTTATGTAGATGATATCATCTTTGGCTCAACCAATGATTTACTATGCAAAGAATTTGAAGAACTGGTGCAGATTAAATTCAAGATGAGCTCTATGGGTCAAATGAACTTCTTCCTTGGACTCCAAGTCAATCAACGAACAGATGGTATTTTGATAAATCAATCAAAATATGTCAAAGACATCTTGGAGAAATTTGATTTGAAAGACAGTAAGAGTGCAAGTACACCAATGGAAAAACACAAACACCTACATCCTGATGTTGAGGGGGAGGATGTAGATGAACATTTATATAGATCAATGATAGGCTCTTTGATGTACTTAACTGCATCAAGACCTGACATTATGTATAGTGTTTGTGTGTGTGCAATATATCAAGCAAGACCTAAAGAATTACACTTGCAAGCTGTCAAAAGAATTTTCAGATACTTGAAAGGAAAACCATCACTAGGTCTATGGTATCCACATGATTCACCATTTGAACTCATAGCCTACACAGATAGTGACTATGGAGGTGAATGTCAAGACAGAAAGTCCACTACTGGTGGATGTCAATTCTTTGGATCAAGACTGGTGTCATGGCAATGCAAGAAACAAACAAATGTATCAACATCAACTGCTGAAGCAGAGTATGTAGCTGCATCTGCTTGTTGTGCTCAAGTACTCTGGATTCAAAACCAGCTTCTAGACTTTGGTATCTCTATCCTTAAAACTCCTATTTTTATTGATAATCAAAGTGCTATTAGTATTGTGAACAATCCAGTAAAACACTCTAAAACCAAACACATTGAAATAAGATTTCATTTTATAAGAGACTGTAATGAAAAGAAATTAATCAAAGTTGTTAAAATTCATACTGATGATCAATTAGCAGATCTTTTTACAAAAGCATTTGATGTAGGAAGATTCAACTTCTTGGTTAGCAGTATTGGAATGATTTTGATAAATTAAAATCTCTCTTAAAATCATGTGTAAAGTTTGTTGTAAAAAGTTATTTATTTAAAGTGTTTTACTACTGGTAGATCTGTATTACTGATTGTAGGCATGTGCACAAAATACTACTGGTAGTTTATTACTACTGGTGTGTATTAGGTATACATAAATACTACTGGTGGTCAGTACTACTGGTATTCACATATACTACTGGTCTTGTGTGTTAGTAGTTACTACTGATGTCAAAATCCTTAGTCACTACTGATGGTAGTAGATACTACTGACGTTTTACTACTGATATCTTATTTACTACTGGTCTTTCAGAATCACAATTACCAAACTAACCCCCATGAAAATAACCGTTATGTTATGATTCGAAGGGCATTTTCGTAGTTTTGCAGGTTAAATCGAAAGATATAAAAGGCGGCAGTCGATTAGTTTAGCATTATCTTCACTTCGATTTGCTAAATCCTCTCGATAAACCCTAGCTTACGATCAAAAACCCTAAGTCAGTAACAACATACGTACATCTTTCTCTCAAAATCAACATCAAATGGCAACTCTACAATCTCTGGATGTGCAAACCGATCTCAAATATTCCGAATTTCACAATATGTGTGCCTTCCTAAAGAATCCCGACGGAACAAAAGATTTTCGTCCAATAGTCAAATTTTTGAGAAATTCGTATATACAGTTTGCGTTAACTGTAAAACAAAAATCATATCAACAGCACTTGGTGGATTTCTGGACCAATGCTGAACAAACAGAAGGAACAACCATATCCATGATCAAATCAAAAGTAGATGGAAAGCATATAACAGTCACAGAACAATCAATTCGACACCATCTACAATTACACGATGATTCAGGTATGTTTACTCTTCCTAAGGAATACATTGCTGAAATTTTACAAAAAATGGGTTATGAGGGAAGACTGAATATATAGTAACCTTTCAAAAGGGTCTTCTCTCCCCACAATGGAAATTTTTAATACATACTATTCAGCATTGTATTTCTCCTAAACGAAGTACTTGGAATGAGTTTAATAAGGCAATAGCCTCTGCTGTTGTCTGTTTATGCACAGACCAAATATTTAATTTTTCTCAAATGATTTTTGAAGGTATGTTGGGAAATCTTAGTTCTTCTAAATTTTTAATGTATCCCAGATTTCTACAACATATCATAAATTGTGAATTACAAAACTTGTCAACTCCTAAAAACATTTTCATACTACCTGAGTTGAACAAGAAAGTTTTCTCAAATATGAGAAAACAATTTAAATTTTCGGGCAAGGAAACCCCTCTATTTCCAAACATGATCAAAGATCAAACTCTTATTGGAGAGGGTTCAACCATTGATACAACCCAAGTTGAACCTCAACCCACTCCATCACCCCCAAATACAGCCCAAACACCACCCCAACTAGTCACTCAATCACCAGCCCAAACAGAAGTCCTGAATGTGTCCCAGGAACTTGATTTAAATCTGCAGAGTGCTACTCTTCACTCTGTGGAAGACCTACCAGATAAAACCAAAAATATTTCCACAATCTATCAAAGAAAGAAAATTTCTACAAAGGACACCAGGGGACACATTGAGTCAAACCCCAGGCTCCAAGAGTTGTCCTCCAAGGAGGAGAGAGGACATGAGGCGAGGGCTTTCACTACTGATGCCCCAAAGGTGGGTGCACAGGACAGTGAAAACATCATTAGGACCCAGACCTCGGCAACTTTGAGTGATGACTCATTTGAGGAATTACTCAAAGGACCCCGGTGCCAAGAAACCACAAGGGGGGGCATCTCTGCTTCTTCTAGGAAGAAGAGGATGTCTAAAAGACCTAATGAATCACCAAGAAGTGATGAGGGCAGACCT
This sequence comes from Calendula officinalis, assembly GCA_963853835.1. Taxonomy (NCBI): domain Eukaryota; kingdom Viridiplantae; phylum Streptophyta; class Magnoliopsida; order Asterales; family Asteraceae; genus Calendula; species Calendula officinalis. The sequence goes on along the minus strand of OY970829.1, from coordinate 16,449,043 downwards.
ATGGATTTGACGGATAGGATGGAAAACCTTCAAACCAATGTACCTGTTAGTGAGCCCGATGATCTTGCTAGATGGAGTGAGGGCAGTATTAAAATCAACCAATTGACGGAAAAAGTGGATTCTCTTGAATCCACTGTACAAAATTGTCTTACATATCTTACAAACCAAGGAAAAACTATGGCTGCCATGAAAAGGCATGTCAATACCATCAACAAGAGAATGAGATTCTATGAGCACAGGCTTCATCAACAAACTAAAATCATCAGGAAATTGAAGAAGAAAATTGATGATAGTGAGGCTCCACCAGTTGAGCTCACTAAGGGGGAGAAGGATAACATACAGACCATGATTGATGAATCAATTGCAGCAGCATCCTCTCTCTTAAATTTAAAAGAAACAAAAGTTGATGAAGGCCCAGAAATGATGGTTACAGAAGATGAACCTATTACTACTGCTACAATGGAAGAACAAGTTGAAAAAGAAATACCAGTAGTAACTCCTACTACTGATATCATAGCAGTAGTAAGTCAAGAAGAGGAATTGAAAGCACCAAATACTACTGATGCCCTATCAGTAGTAACTCCTGAAATCACACCAGTAGTAACTACTCTGGTTACTACTGAAGAGGAAGAACTACAATTCCCAGAGCTAATTGAAAGAGAAAGACATGTCATTATCTCCAAACCACCAACACCTGATCAACCACTTATCATACCTGACATTGATGATAATGTGAATTGGTTTGAGGTAGATGAATGTACACTTCCTCCACACCCTAAAATCTTACCAGAAGGTCAACTACATCTGTTTTATCCAAAACTTCTGATGATGGGTATCCCTGATATGAAATACATTCCACCTCCACCATCTGCTCACATTGGAAAAGGAAAAGAAGTATATGATGATGATTACCCAAACAGAGCATTAGGTCACCACGTGGTGAATAAAATTAATCATGTCAGATCAGAGAAACAATCAAGATGGAGGATAAAACATAGAAAATTCTTGGAGAAAGTGGAGATGTATCAAGCACTTGAGGAAAAGAAAAAGAAGGTTCAAAGTGAAATTCCTGTTCAAACACCTGTTCAAGCAGAAGACAGTCAGATAAAAGCTCAACAGGCAGAATTCGAAAGGCTCAGAAAAGTAGAAGAAGAACACATACAATGCCTTGAATATTTGGTATCTGAATGCAAGAAAACTAAAAGTGAATTGACAGATGATGTGTTTGAACAGAAGGATAATATGATTGAATATCTGAAAACAAAAGGGCATAGTGCAAAGTCATTTGGTAGAATGAAAATAATGACTATAATTGAAAAATATTGCACTGCTAAGAAGAAAGACTTGGCTGAACAAGAAGCTGAAGAAACAAAGAAAGCCAAATTAAACTTTAATACCAATCAGTCCAAACTTAATCAAAGCTGGTAGTGTATCAACTACTGGTAATACCTCAACTCCCCAATCAAAGAAAAGAAAGATTGTTGATCAAGAACAAAGCTCTAAAAAGAAATCAAAAACACAAATTGTACCTGTTCTTGAAATGCCTGTTGCTCCATTGCAGAACAATCCAATTATTAACTGGAGGGTTATGCAGAACAATGTTATAGAGGTCATAAGGGAAGATAAAGTTGTGCAGAGATTTACTGGATGGTTACCATTAATCAGATCATGCTCTAGAAGTGATGTAATCAAACTTCTGATAATTGGAAAACCTAGAATGACAAAGAAATCATGGAAAGAGTCTGGTGCTGGATACTTAACAAAAATGATAGATGCTGCATTTTATCCAGACAATTATCCAGAACAATTTACAGATACAGGAAATGTGTATGCTTGGAATGTCATTCCTACTGCCAATATGTATTTCTTTGAGAAATCAGGCAAAGTATGTGAGATGTACTTATATGAAAAAGAATATCCACATTCTGAGAAGACTATGTATCAGATATTCATAAATACTTTGATGAAACCTTATGATGCTGTTATGTTTCAAAACAAATTAAATTACTTTACAAAGAGGAACAACAAATACATTATTGAACAAAGGCTTCAACAGAATCAAAGAACCCTTGAGAAAAGAAGAAGGGAACAAGAAGAACAAAAGAAACTTGATTGATTAAAAGATAATCAATAAGTTTAGGGGGAGATTGTTGGAACAAAACACAGATCAACTTATTACTGATGCTGCAGTTAGTACTGATCATACTTAGTACTGATGGGGCAGAAAACATTTACTACTGATGAAGTTGATACTGATGAAGACTATAACTAAAGTTACTACTGATCAAGCTTTTTGAAGATACTACTGATCAATAGTAGTTACTACTGACGATGATATTGGACTTACTACTGATCACCAAGTTTACTACTGATGTTACTTATTTACTACTGGTGATTGCAGTTTACTACTGATACGCGTTTTGGAAGCATATCAAGTCCGAGATCTTCGTAGAGATAGTTATAGCATGTAAATCAATGTATATCTTTATAATTCGATGTAAATCAAAGTCCTAGAATAACTAGGGTAAATAGTTTAGCTTCAAGGACTATTATAAATAGTTCCTTACGAATTGTAAACGTACGTGTGTATTGTTAACTCGATAATATACATTGAAGCTTTTTGTGAAATTGTGTTCTTAATACTTTTGCATATTATTTACAGTTCATTGTTCTTAATTACATTGATATAGTGTTGATCCGCTGCAACTTCTATATTCAATTAGATCTAAGGTGTTTATTAACTTCTATATTAAAAATAAAAATACTACTGGTAATATCAATGTTTACTACTGGTCCTTTTTAAATTACTACTGGGCAGTAGTAAAACAACAAATTCATTGCTGATCCATTCCGATTTTACTACTGATCTTATTTATCAAAGTTTACTACTGATCAGTAGTAAATAAAAAGCAGTGTTCGAATTTGACTAATCAGTATTAATCAGTACTGACCGAAGAAAATTTTGAAGAAATTTTTTACTGATTTCTTCCTTTGACCGATACATCATACTTTGGAAAGCATGACACACACCATGTTCATTCCATACTACGGTTTATTGATCGTATCTGATAATAATGTGAAACGAATCACATTATTCACACACACAGGTTGAAGGCATGATGAAGATAAAGGAAAGTTTTGTTTGTTACATATTTGATCTTTATCAATTGATTACAGAAGATAATTGATTATATTTTATTTGAAGATGAAGTGGAAAGTCTTACTACATAAGATGTTATGTATTGTTGTAACTGCAATTCAACCGAATCTTAACGAAAAGATCTGTTGAAGACTAAGATAAGCAAGTCCCTCATACAAGATATGACGTTGCTGATTACTATATTTAGACGGAATGTGATGCTTAGTTTGAGTTTCTACTTCAACTTCAAATAGAAAATAGTTGGTTTTCAATGTGATTGATATAGTCTTAAAGAACACAAGAATGATATCACACTTTTAGGGGAAGAAAAAGTGTTGATCATTCAAGGGGAAGTTCAAGTTTCTCGGATTGATTTGATTATGTCAAAAAGGGGAAGAGACTTGAAGATTCCTAGCTAATTCTACAAGTTTTGTCAAATCAAATAGGGGAAGATTGTTAGGAATATTTTGATTAATATTCATTAAAGATTTGATATGTCAAAACTATTAAACTACAAGGACCTAAGTCGATGATATGAAGTTCAAGATTCAAATAAAGATTTAGGAGATAATCATTAATGTAAAAAGATATAGTATATCTTTATTAGTTTAAAAGATTTAGTATTATCTTTTCCTTGTAAGTCTTGGGTTTTCTAGTATATAAAGAAACCTAATGACATAGAATTAGATGTTCTTGGAACCCACGTTTTAACGTGTTTTGTGTGTAAAACCTAAGCCTCAAGATTGTTTGATCATGTTTAACGAAGAACCGTTCTATGTATTTATATATAGAATTGAGGCTTTTAATGATGAAAACTTGTTTAGCTATACAAATATGTTCAACTAATTCCGCAATTTTATGTTTTGTATATGCTTATTCCAGATCAAGAACTAACTATTCTTGAGCCTAAAGATCGACATTTATGAAGAGTTGTTCTAAACTCGACAAAATATAAGATTGGTTTGGAGAGAGAAAGATAGTTAGTGGATAGTAAGTGGTGGGGTCCTTAATAATAATAGTATTTTATTATGTGGACCCACCAAATGTATGAAATGGGAAGTTTTTTGTGGGACAAAAAACTAAAGGTGAAATGAGAAGTTTTTTGTGGGACGGAGGGATTATTAACTAATAGTTAGAGGTTTTCTTAAGATTGATTTGAGATATTGAATAGGTTTTTAATCTATAAAAAATTTTGGTTTATAAAATTATATTATTTTTTTATAATCAAAGTATTGAATAAGGAAAATAAAGGAAAATGATTTGAAATGTTTGGATTAAAGATTTTTTTTGAAATATATAAGGTAAAAAAAAGAAAAAAAATTAAAATATATGGGCCGAGAAAGAAAAACCCTTGTAATATAGAGCTTAGAAAGGAAAAAAATTGATTTAAAAAAATAGCAACAACAAGATTCAAACTCATGACCTCCTTATTTTGCCTTTTCGGATATATATTAATGTATTTAAAATACTATAACAATAAAAAAAAGTCCTAAAAATTTATCGTACCGAATTTTTTTCGAGTAGTAGCACGTGCCACCGTGTGCCAGTGATTACATAGCTTTATGTAAAAAGGCTATTCCCAAGTGTTTTAGTCCCAGAAATTAATAAAATGTTTTCAATTATTTATAAAAGTTAGGATTTTTTTTTTCTGTTGTAGTGGAGGTAGTAAGCAAATATAGATGCATGAATTATATCTAAATTTACGAACAGTTCAAGTCAATTTTGATAAATTTCTATTCTTAATGTTGGTAGATATTCGAGCTCTCAAGTTGAATAACTTGAAGATATCAATCATTTGACTATACTTGACAACTCTAGTTCGATTCAAAAGTTTGAATAAGTATAAAATATAAATCAAACAATGTACAGTAAAATCATCATGATCTATTGAAGCTTAAATTGCATTTTCAAAATACCCTCAACATATAAATAGGCCCATAAATTCTAAAACTTGGCCCATTATAATATATTTCTACTTTCGAAAAGCTGGTAAAAAAAGTCAATGGATTTTTTATAATTTACAATGTGACTATGTGAGTGCTCAAATTATTTTTTTCACAATTAAAAGTTCATTTTTGTTAGAGTTTAATTGAAGACTTTTATTTAACTCTCAAAGATATTAAAGGTTTAATATTGGTGGTCAAAATTGGTATTTTTCCCAAATTGAACCGGCTTAAAAAAAATTAGTAAAAAAATGCATATTGGTTTGGATAAAAACATTAATAGATTTAATTCATATTAAAATAGTTGAGTACCTAGAAAATTTTGGAAAATCCGAAACTAATTAATTCTACTAAATATTCAATTCATGTTAAACATGGATTAATTACTCGATTAGAAATCGATTCGATCAAATATTTGTATGACTTAACAATATCTTCATTCAAAAGCTAACATAACAGAACATGAGGAAATAATTTTACAAAATTACTACATATATATAAGTCTATATTATTGACAAAATATATGAGGATGTACTATTTATACATTTTCAGTTCATAATCAACCGTGAAGGTGTAAGAGCTCCATAACAACCATACCCTTTACCCATCTGATCGCCACCGGCGTTCACCAACCGCCGGCTTGGATTAAACGGACTACACGACCCGTATACGAACCCGCACCCATGGGGCTCCGGATCCATTTCTTTAGACTCCATCTCCGCCACTACCTTGTAAAAAAGATCCACGTCACATGGAAGTAGTATCGGGCCGGGTGTAGTATACCCGTATTCGATTTCAGCATCTTCTAGAAGTATCCTGAACAACGGATGATTAGCATACTTTGTCTTCACGGCGAACCACCGTTTCTCCGGTCCAACATGCACCGGAAAAAACCCTTCCGGTGCCACCTTTTTCCTGCCGGAGGTGGGTATGGATCTACACCTCTCCCATGTCTTGATTAGAAAGTTTTTCTTGCCCGAACTACCCTTCACCGGAGACTCCATGAATGTGGTAATTAACGAATACACTGTTTTTCAGGTAACTAAAATAGATGGCCTTTTAGGGCATGTTTGATTGAAATAAATGGGTTGTGTTGTTCATGTTTCAAGCGATTATGTTGAAGAATAAGGGTGTGAATATGGACAAATAAGTGTGTGATCTAAGAAAAGTGGTTTATGTGTTTTGTTTGTGAAGTTTTGAGATGGAAGGATGTTGAAGCTTAAGATTCACTTGTGGATATACATATATATACATACATATACTATATATATACACACATACATATAGAACAAGATATATATCAATATATAATCAACCATTTTTATATACAAATTTCGCATAACCAATTACAAGATTTAGATGTTCCATGGTTGAGATTAGGGATGCACACCGAAACCGGTTTTTAAACCGGAACCGGTTTTAAAACCGGATCAAAACCAGTTTGAAACCGGTTTTATAGTCGGAAAATCGGATCGGTTCGTAACCGGCGGATCAAAACCGGATACCCCATCTCAAGCACAAACCGGATTTAAAACCGGATTCAAAAAACCGGTTTAAAAACCGGTTATATCGACCCGTTACAAAAACCGGTTTAAAAACCGGATTTTTCTTAACCGGATTAAAAACCGGTTTCAAAACCGGTTTAAACCGGATTTTTCTTCCTTTTTACATATTTTGTTCCTAAAAGATACATAAAAATACAAAAAAAAACAAAAAACCCGTAAATCCGGTTTTTAAACTGAAAACCTATCCGATCCGACCAAACCGATCCGATCCGATCCGGTTTTAAACCGGTCCGAACCGGTTTTGATCGGATTGAAGCTAGCCTCGTAAAACCGGTTTCAAAACCGAACCGGTTTTGGCAAAACCAGTTTTGACCGGAGTTGACCAAAACCGATCCAGTTTTTAAACCGGTTCGGTTTTCGGAAAAATCCGATTTGTGCACCTCTAGTTGAGATAATTAAAATACGTATTCAATTTATATAACTTGCCTAATTTTAGTTAAAACAAAATCTTGTCACTTTCACATCATATTAAATCTCCTAGACAACAAAAGGACTATACATACATGTACATATTTTCAATATAAACATAATTTTAAAAAATATGAAGTTTGAAACACTATTTCAATAACTTAATTAAGATAATAAATTTAAATGTTATAATTAAAACTAAGTAGTTTTGGGTTTTTCTACTTTTACATATACTATATAAATTGAATTTAACCTAGTGGTGGAAAAGACTGACTTTATTTGAAATGAGCACTGAACTAGGTAATAACTAGAAAATATTGTTTTGTCAGCCCGCCGAGGATGTCTGTTTCTTAATTTCTAGCCTTATCTCAATATTGTTCAATGCATCGTTCGTTGTCACACAAGTATCTCAATATTCTATCAATATAATTTTATCCTTTGACCTTGGTAAATATTTTACGGCTTTCATTTAATTTTACATGTGGAGTATTTTATAAATAAGTATTTCATAAAACTCAAATATTGAACAACCTCTACCCGTTGATCGGCACAATTTTTTCGAAATTGATTGCCACCGGCTAAGTTTACTATACATATTATAATATTACTGCTCATGTATAGTATACGAACATGACATTTTGCATTTGCAAAATGTTAGGTATAAAAATTGACTAATGGTATTTGTGCCTATTTTTTGTGCGTATTTATATGTTTAACCACTTGATCAAGATATGTGTCAAAATAAAGATATAATATTAAGAGTGATAATTAGTGAATTAAATATGTCATCTTATCAAATAGGTAAGAATATAAGTAGATACAAAAAGTAAGAATCAATATCATTTCTTTATTAAATTTGGAGCTAATGATTAGTTAAGAAGATATTCAATCTACAATACTATCTTTTGCACTAACTTATAATTATAGTTTAAAAGATAGTGTTAACACTATAATTAACATTATCCAAAGCTTGTAGCTTAATGGTATTGGTGTATATGATGTTGCCCATAGATCTAAAGGTCATGAGTTCACGCCACAATAGGGATAAGTGGAGTAAATTAGGTGCCATTAAAAAAACACTATAATTATTATTAAAAAGAATATAAATTCTAGGTATATTCTTTTTTTGAATGTCACTTAATATGCTTCGGTTTGTCCATAAACGGGAATTGAACTCATGACCATTAGATTCATGTCAACACCTTACACCAATACAAATAGGCTACAAGCCTTAGGTATTTTAGGTATATTCCTATTTATCTAATTTTTATAATGAATTTTTAACATTATATATAGTGTTGATAAAAATGTAACACTATATATAATATTATGCTATTTACCGACACTATATATAGTGTTAAGTTTAATATGAAGTAGTAGTAATATAGTGTAGATTATAGTATAAACATACACTAAAATTTAGTGTAGGGTTGGAGATCATCTTTTTTTTTTTGAACAACGGACACCCGTGGAAGTCTGGACAAGACCATCACCCCCACAAGAGACCCGATATATATTTGAAAAAAATTGCTAGCCATAAACTAACAATACAGTACAAGAGAGTTTACAAAGTGAAAAAAAATGAAAGCAGGTCCCAAATTAAACCCAAATACAACACCTACTAAAACACAAGTAAACATGCCAAAACACCTTCTTCTTCTTTTTTTTATTAATAATCTGCCAAATTAAGAGAACAAAAATTCTTTGAATTCTTTGTTGAGTTCATCTAATATTCCAGTTGAAATAAAATCTTTGTTGAGTTCAGGGCAATGGTGATAACCACACATGGTTTTGAATTCTTTATAGAAAATTGAGTAAAATACAAAGAATTCAATTTCACGTATGACCTTTTATTCTTAAAAGTTACGTCGGTAGTTTTTTAAACTTTTTTGCCCATACAAAATTTAACGAATATTAGGCTAAAAACTTGTAGTTACAAAATATTTCAAAAAAAGTCTATCAACATAATCTTTTAATGTGAAAGACTTACTTTAAAAATTAAGAGTTTTGATAATTCTTGGTGCAAACCTCATAGATCATTCTTGTAATTTACTCTACATATATTAAGGACACACTTTAAAAATTAAGGGTTTTGAAAATGAAAGCCCTTAAAGCTGTCAATAAGAATGGATGAAGTGATGATAAAACGGTCGAAGAAAAATGAAAAAATATTATACGTAGTATATATTTGTGATGTGTTATTGAAAAATCACAAGTATAGTATTCAAAATAATTTTTAAGTACCTATATGGAAGATGGGGAAACGAAATGCTTGAGCGGTAAAAGGAAATACAGAAAGCTTCAAAATATACGATGTGGGATGGAGTATGCCTAGAAAGGGGACATGCTCACATGCAGTATAATCAAATTTTTTATTATAATAAATAAATTATGAATACCAATAGAGATGTACAAACCGGATAAAAAAATCGAACCGAATTCAAAATCGAATATTAATGCACATATGGTAAAATAAAATAAAAAATCCGACTAGCCGGATTCGAACCAGCGACCTAAGGATGGCTTTGAGCTACTAGCCAAATATGGTCAAAATTAGATCGGGTTGGAACTGAATTCGGAAAAAAACATAGAAATCTATGGAAAATGGATTGTATGGGATAGAAAACGTATTAGATATGTTTTTTTTGTACATTTGTCACGCAAATCACTTAGAAAAACCCGAATACGGTTTTCAAATCAGTTTTCATTAACACAGTTTTCAAACCGTTTGCACAATAATACTCGAACCAATTCAATTTGGTGGTTTCGAATCCGATCAAATCCGGTATACTTATTAATTAAAAATTGAAATTTACCTTTTCATTGGACGATGCACCCTTAGAGCATCTCCAATCATACTCTATCCATCCCTCTATCGCTATATTTAAAGTTTTATCTTCTCTAACCCACCTCTATTCCTCACTCTAAATATAGAGCGAGAGAAAAACTCCATTTATATTTGAAGTGAGAGAGTGTCCACTCTATCCATGGACCCCACATGTCTTTCACTCTAATTTTCGTTTGTAATGTAAATAAATTAATTAAAAATATGATTTCTATGGGTGCCACTAGTTTTATAGGGATTGATAGAGTTTATGGTTGGAGTTGAGGTTATGTTTAGAGTGAATGGACCCACCAATTATAGAGATAAAGTGAGTTTTATAGAGTTTATGGTTGGAGATGCTCTTAAATCAAATACTCCTTCCATCCCATAAAAAAAATTACATTTCATTTGGGTACAATCTTTTAGGAGATAGTTAGTGGTGGTGTACTTTGTAATACTTTTGATTAAAATATAAGGTTAGATTGGAGAGAGAAAGTGTTTTATTGGTGAAATGATTGGTAATAATATTATTTTATTATGTGTGCCCCTAAATTTGAGAAATGTAAACTTTTTTGTGGGATAAAATTTGAAGGAGAATTGTAAACTTTTTTGTGTGTGACTGAGTATAATAACAACACCGTCTAGAGCCCCGTTCAACGTAAGAGAATCGGCTCCGTATCTTCACCGGGAATTTTTTTCCAGAAATAGGCTTGATTTGCCCTCAATTTTCACAAATAGGCTTGTTATCTTACGCTTTTAAAAAATAGGCTTTATTGAGTCCCCGAGGCCGGCTTCCCCACTAAAACCCGACTCCTGGAGACCGGCTTTGGCCTCTTCTGACATGACCACTGACGCAAGTACTCCCGAGGCCGGCTTTAGAAATCTGAATCTATTATTAACAGCTGAACCAAATGACAATAAATACACAATTTTACATGCGAATAGTACAAGTCATTAAGCGTAATGTAATCTGAATCTATTAATAACAGCTCTGGAATTTGGTTTGCAAGAACCTTAGCTGGAAACACTCCTCGGGGTTCAGAACACTCCCATCACTTTCTATGCAATCATATTTCTAAAGCCGACCTCGGGAAGTACTTGCGTCAGTGGTCATGTCAGAAGAGGCCAAAGCCGGTTTTCAGGAGTCGGGTTTTAACGGGGAAGCCGGCCTCGGGCCTCAATAAAGCCTATTTTTGAAAACCGTAAAATAACAAACCTATTTGTGAAAATTGAGGCAAATCAAGCCTATTTCTGAAAGAAAAAAAAAATTCCTTCACCGGCGAGTCGGCGACGGAGGTTCACCGTAATCTCAGTGCTCCCACCGAATGCTCGTCATCCAAGAACAAGCTACATCATCCGTGTAAAATTTGATCTCCAATTGACGCTTGCAATTTGAAACCCTACATAACATGGAACGAATTCGTGTTAAGCAAGAAATCATAGACCAACAATTGGTCAACAACAATACTAGCTCCACTAAAAGGAAGAAATCGTCAGACGTTCCGGTGATTGACCTCGCTAGCTCTGACGACGATTCATCTACTTCCGGCAATGCAGTTCGTAATACAGGGAAGAAACCTAGGGTTTCGAGCGATGGTAAGATATCTGGAGAGAATGTTTCTCTTCCTGATGGTTTTCTCGATCCATTACCACCGAAAAGTGCTGTGAATGAAACTGGTGTGGTTACTCAGGGATGTAAGCAGTTTTGGAAGGCCGGTGATTTTGAACCGGGTTCAGGCGGAAATTGGGAAACAGTTTCCGGTAAGTAATAAAATCTAATTAGTGAATTTGTAAATAATTATTAGCAATTATTTGCAATTTAGATTATTTCCAGTTTTTATTCAATTTAAATTAGGGAAAAATTGCTATTAAAGGTAATTAAAGAGCTCAAATTTGACAGGTGGTATGGATCATGTAAGGGTTCATCCTAGGTTTTTACACTCAAATGCAACTAGTCATAAATGGGTTCTTGGAGGTAATATTTCAGTACTTGACCTACTTAAAAGCTGTTAAATTGGTTATTTGTATGTAGTTTTATGGATTAGTGTATATGTTTGTTCATGTAGCTTTTGCTGAACTTTTGGACAACTCATTGGATGAGGTACTTTCCCAATTTTCATACATCATTATAGGGGTGTGTATAGAAACCGGAAAACCGGAAGCGGCTTAACCGGTCCGGTTTCCGGTTCTTAGATTTGATCAAAAATAACAAACCGGGTTTACCGGTTCCGGTCCCGGTTCGGTTCCGGTCTTTTCGGGTTTGGAACCGGCATTTAAGTAGGTATATAGGCTTACGAGTTTTCATGTATATATGTCGAAATAATAGGTATATAGGCTTTTAATAGAAATATATTTTACTTGAAGCAACCCGTGAACACCCGCAAACATCATACTTTTATTAAAAATACGCTAAAATATTTAAGTTATATATTTTAAGATGAAAATATGCACTGAAAATGTATAATCGGATGGCAAACATAGAAACCGGGTTTACTGGTTCTAAACCCGCTTGAAGACCGAACCGACCCAGACCCGGACCGGGCCCGGAACCAGTCTGCATGTTTAATATAATTATACATTATTATTATTAATATTTAATATAATTATAATTGAGTTACATGTTTTCGTATCAGGTTTGCAATGGTGCTACATATGTCAACATTGATATGTTAAGAAACAAGAAAGATAGAAATAGAATGTTGGTAATTGAAGGTACATAACTATTTATTTAAAGTTTAAACTACTTTTTTAAGCATTATATTAAAATAATTATCTAATTTTCTTTAATAAAGCAGTTCAGGAGGTTCTGTTCTAAGCATTTGAGAACCACTTTTCACGTGTTTCTTTCATAGCTAAATATTTGACCTTTTTGACCCGTTTGATATGAATTACGACCCAAATTGACCCATTTTTAAGTTAACGGATCGAAATTGCAAGTTCTTTATTGTAGTAATTATAATAATTTATTATTTTTTACAACAGATAATGGTGGTGGGATGGACCCAGATAAGATGCGACAATGTATGTCTCTTGGATATTCATTAAAAAGCAAAGTTGCAGACACTATTGGACAATGTAAGTAAATTTTTTTTTTTTGTATTATATGATTAAAATCTATCCTTTTATTCTTGTATGAAGATTATAATTTAGGATACAAATAAGTATACATTATTTTTTACTATTTTTTGACAGATGGAAATGGTTTCAAGACTAGTACCATGAGACTTGGTGCTGATGTTATCGTCTTTTCTCGACAAACTGCTAAGAATGGAAAAAGGTTGGAAATTTATTTATATTTTAACTGAATATTTATACATAAAATATCACCAAGGTTGTAAAATTTGTTTATTTTTAATGCTTGAAACCTCTTAAATTGTTTAATGCAAAAAATATACGTTATTATTGTAATCACAATTAGCACATTAATTATTTACAATAAAAAAGTACTTTGTTTTTAAAAATCTGGTTTTTTTTGGTCTTGCAGCTCTACACAAAGCATTGGACTTTTGTCCTACACATTTCTAACAACCACTGGAAAGGAAGATATAGTAGTTCCTATGGTAATTAATAACTATATTAACTACCTTGCTTTGCACAAATTTGTTGCTTTTTTATATTATTAAATCTTAATGTTTTTATATTGATTTTCGATTGAAAAAGCTTGATTATATAAAAGATGGTCAAAAATGGAAGAAAATCATACGGTCATCACCTGCTGACTGGGATACAAATCTGAAGGCAGTTGTTCAGTGGTCTCCATTTTCAAGTGAATCAGACCTCCTAAAACAGGTAAAAAATTTCATCTTTTTTTTTTTGGTCGATTTTTGGGCATTCAATATTTTATTAACTATTTTTTTCCTTGTAGTTTGATCAAATGAAAGATCAGGGTACACGGATAATAATTTACAATTTATGGGAGGATGATCAAGGACAATTAGAACTTGATTTTGATGCTGATGAAAATGTTTGTTCTAACATATCTTCTTCTTCTTCTTTTTTTTTTTTTTAAAGAATTTCTTGAATTATAAATAATGTTTTAATGCAGGATATTCAAATTCGAGGTGTTAATCGAGATGAGAAGAATATCCAAATGGCCAATACTTACCCTAACTCTAGACACTTTCTGACATATCGACATTCATTGAGAGTAAACCATGCTACTAATTTTATCTAATTAATTTAATATCTTAAAAATATTTTATATTACAAATATTTTTTGTTTTTTTTGGAATTTTTTTAGAGTTATGCATCAATTCTTTATCTAAGAATTCCAGCTGGCTTCCGGATGATTCTTCGTGGAAAAGACATTGAGCATCATAATATTGTAAATGATATGATGATGACAACTGAAGTCACTTATCGCCCACAACCTGGTGCTGATGGTCTTTCTAACGACTCAAATGTAATTTTGGTTTTTATTTTAATTAATTTGTTGATTATGTATTATTTTAGATTAATTTTTGTTTTTTTTATTTTTTATTAACAGATAGTTGCAGTTGTTACTATGGGGTTTGTCAAGGATGCAAAATCTCATATTGATGTTCAAGGATACAATGTTTATCATAAAAATCGACTCATTAAGGTTTGCAAACACTTCTAAACCCGTTGACTTATAAATTGGTCAATTTATGTCAAACGGGTCAAATCAGAGAATTAATGCTTGTTGTTTTACAGCCGTTTTGGAGACTATGGAATGCTACAGGAAGTGATGGTCGTGGTGTAATAGGTTATCATTCTTTCTTGATATTTTTTATGCTTTATGTGAATAATTTTTAAATATATATTTTTTTTGTGCAGAAAATAATTTTTAAATATATATGTATATATATATTTTTGTGTTGATTAGGTGTGTTGGAGGCTAATTTTGTAGAACCAGCTCATGATAAACAGGGGTTTGAAAGAACTATTGTTCTTTCAAGACTTGAATCAAGGCTTATTCAAATGCAGAAAACGTATTGGTATGTTCTGTAATTTGTAGAGGTGGCAATTTTTGGCCCGTTTACTTCAAAACGGGTCAAATCGGATCAAATAAAAATTGCTCAAAAAGGAAACGGGTCGAAATTCGCCGTGTATTTTAAATATGTGAAAAGTAAAAACCTCCTATATCAGTTAATTCAGAAAGTTAGATTATTATTGAAGTAACATAATTCTTGTAATATGTATGACAAACAAGCTATTTTTTAAAAATTAAAAAAAATGGGTGTTTCGGGTCAACCAGAAACTAAACATAGCCACTTGTTGATCTAGGCGTACATACTGTCATAGAATCGGTTATGCTCCACGGGTCAACAAGAACAATCTGGATGGAGGTACATGATTTTTGTATCTGTTTCTATTTTACTTTTATTTTATTTTATTTTTTATATGTATCTTTTATTTATTTTTTGATCATTCTAGAATATTCTCCGGACTTTTACCCTGAAATGTCTTCAAAAAAGAAGAAATCTGCATCAACAACACCTGTTCATGTTTCAAAGAAAATATATTCAAATCATAAACCGCCAGCTGTCAATGGGGAAGGTCCAAATTCAACAAAGTCAACACCTTTCACTCCAAAAAGTGGTTATTCTAATTCAGTTAGATCAAGTCAAGATGCTGCAAATTATGAATCTGGTCAAGATTATTATCCTGTTGGAAATGCTATGGAAATTGTTGCTCACGCTCAGCCACAGGTAACTGGTCAAAATGGGCCAGGTTGACCTGAAACACTTCTCTGATTTTTTATTTTATTTTTGTAAATAACTAATGTGGCAAATATAATTGCAAAAATATATTCTTACAACAACTTAATACACACACACACATATACACACATATATATTACATTATATATATGATATACTATTTTTTATGGGATGCAATGGCAGTTTGCGGGTGTTGGTGGAAACGGTAATACACCTGATTTTGGTCAGTTGGTGGAAGAAAACCGCCAATTAAAAGAGAAGTATGAACAATTTATTGGTAGCATTTATGATTTATTTTATAATTTTGTTTTATTTAATATTTATAATCCTGGTAGGTTGCAAAGGAAGGAAGAAGAAGTGTTAGGTGATCTTCTTCATGATCTAGAAAGTGAAAAAAACCGTTGCAAGGCACTTGAAGCTCAGGTATTTATTTATTTATTAAATAATATTAATAAACATAGTTTGCTTAATTTTGCTGTTCAAAAAAAAAAAAAAAACATAGTTTGGCTTAATAATATTATAAATAATATAATAAAAATAATATTAACACTTGTTCTAACTGTCATTTATAACTAGGTTGAAGAAGCAAAGGAAAAATGTGAGAGTCTCATGAGGGAGCAAGAAAGTATTGTTGACATATTTGCAGAGGAAAGACAACGAAGAGACGTTGAGGAGCAAAGTTTAAGAAAAAAGTTAAAGGTTTCTTTTTTTCTTACTTTTTTTTATTTAATTTTAATCCATTTACTTTTTATAATTACCAGATTGAGATGAAAAAAAAAAATTTAAATACCAAAATAGTCCGGCTCTAAAACTTATAATTACGGAAATGGACCTTAAGAAGCTATAATTACTAAAATTGACGATCGCCTAAAGTATATTGTTGTTTTATGACATCTGCTGTATTTTTAATGCATGTTACCTTCTAAATCCTTTTTTATTTTGTATAAAAATATAATTCTTGTATTTATATATATATGACACACTAATCGTGTATATAAATTGTAAAAAAATGGATTTAAATGTTTTACTTTTACAGGATGCAACGGCCACTATCCAAGATTTGGTCGAGCGAGTGAAACAATTAGAGTCGGAGAAGATGAAATTACCGAAAATGGAGCGTGCGGGATGAAAGCTTCTAATTAACCCTAATGATTTAATTGTATGTAGATATTTGATTGATTTTTAAGTCACATAACTGTTATTTTTTCATTCCATTCCTTTGTTGAATAGAAGGAAAATTTACAATGTACAATTAATTTTAATTAACATTTGTAAAATTAGTAGAATGGCTGGCATCCATGGTGGTGTTGGGTAGTGTGTGGATCAATGTTTGTTAAAATTAATTACTTTATATTGTATGTGAAAAATATCACTTAAGCAATAATGAACCTAATCTATAACATATGCAAGAAAATTAGGCATCTTATTTTGGTAGGTCTGTTCACATGAACATTTGGAATTGTAACACAACCTGGGCCGGCTTTAACTCTATTTGGTAATTGTTTGTTGATCGGTGTTTGCCAAAAATAATCTAACTTAAATACTATTGCCGTTTTTGTCACTTTCGTTCATTTTATTACTCAAGAAAGTGATAATAAAAAGACAACTGCAAAAATGGTCCATGTGGTTTACATTTTTTTTAGGTAAATAGTCCAAACCTTCAAAAAATTGGATAAATGGTCCTTTTGAGGAATCTTGTTTGTGGATATGGTCCTCAAAATTAACTTCAGTTAATTTTAGTCTGTTAACTCCCTTAAATTACAGTAGTCAATCCCTCTTGCTCCTCGAAATGTTATACGGAATTACATAAATATATATTTTTTTGTTATTTAAATAAACAAACCTTTATAAACAAATCAATTGTAATTCTGTCCCAATTAAAATGCTATGTGAAGTTCATTTAAATAAGTGAAACTATTGACTCTTGTGTCAATGGTATGCACAAGATGTGTACATGGTATTTCTAAAAGATTTGAAAAGCAGAGGAACTAACTGTATCTTTTTGAGATGTCATTGTTTTGCTTTTCATGTATGATCTTGGACATGTTAACTTGCAATTAAAGTATGTGATTCTATTTGTTGCTTCGATTAGGATATTGCTAGCTAGATGATGGTTGTAGCGTATGAGGGTTTTAGAACTCAATAGTGCCTCTAGCTCTAAATGAAAAGGATGAATATACCCTCATGTGTGGGGAATTTAAGGAAGTTAACAGATTAAAATTAATTGAAGTTAACTAGGAGGACTAAATCTACAAACAAGATTCCTCAAACGGACCATTTATCCAATATTATGAAGGTTTGGATCACTTTCCTGAAAAAATATAAACCACAAGGACCATTTTTGCAGTTGTGTCTAATAAAAATCTTCACAAGTTGAACCAACTCGAATTAACTAATTAGGAGTTTAGGACGAGTTTAAAATGACAACTTGCTACATTTTCGAACCAATTTTGACATGTAGTCTGTAACTTGTTTAACTCACTCACCTATGTTTGGAATCATTCATTTTATAGTGTGCACACAATAAATTCACATGAAGATAGTTTAATGAATGGGAATTCTTTTTACACTATATTTTTTAATGCCCACACCATACAATACAAGTTTGACAGCTAACTGTACAATTAAAATAAGCGATAATTGTGATACATGTTGTTGGAATATAAACAAGTTACTACTGATTTGTATGCATATTACTGATGTGCAGAGTTAGTACTAATCAACGAATTAATGCTGCTAAGGAGTTGATACTGATTTCAGAAGATACTACTGATCTCGTGTTTACTACTGATGATCACATTTACTACTGCTCGATCAAAGTTGATACTGATGATGTTATTTATGGAGTATATCGAGTTCGAGATCTTAGGAAAGTTTGTTTAGAATTAATATCTTTTGTAAATCAATTGTAATCGTATCCTAGAATAACTAGGGTAAATAGTTAGGCTTCAAGGACTATTATATATAGTTCCTTATGAATTGTAAACATACGTGTGTATTGCATTCGATCAATCAATATACATTGAAGCTTTTTGTGATAACTGTGTTCTTAATAATTATCATATTATTTACAGTTTATTGTTCTTGATTAAATCAACATAGTGTTAATCCGCTGTAACTTCTATTGTTGAGTAGATCATTGTGTTTATTAACTGTTTTGGTTAATCGATCTTGACAAGTGGTATCAGAGCTTTGTACTCTAAATCTACGAATCAAGAACTCACAAAAGTTTTTCAATACATTCACAAACCACGTTTTCATCATGTCTGAAAATAATGAAAGTACACAAGCAAACAAAATCCCCATCCTCACTCCCAACTGTAACGACCGGAATTTTCGGTTAATGAATTAAATGGAAATATTGAGGAATAAAGGAGGTAAAATATTTAATCGAGTCTCCGTTGTGTTTTATCGAGTGTTTGGATGTTTGGGACTTGGTGTAGCCAAGTATGGGTCAAGACTTGGATGTAAACAAGTTTAAAAGGCAAGAAACTGGCCCAGACAGCTCTCGCGGCGCGAGGCAGGCACGAGCCAGACGCGAGGTTGAACAGTGGGTTCAGAGCTCAGACGCGAGAATCTCGCGTTGAGACAAGAGCCGCGAGCGAAACGCGAGCCAGTCGCGAGCGAAACGCGAGGTCTGTATTTCAGCGGCAACCAGCAGGCAAAGCCGCGTCACTTCGCGGCGCGAGGTGGGCGCGAGGGGGGCGCGAGGAGCGTCTGGAACATATAAACTTGTGTGTAAGCTAGGGTTTCATTTCACCTTCAACCCCACACTTTGTGCAGCCGTTTTCTAGAGAGAAGTGGTCGATTTTGGAGTCTTGGAGCTCAAATCATCACCATCTTGAAGGATTGAATCATCAAGGGTAAGGATTCTTGTCTATTTTACTTAGCTACCTTGATTGTGAACTTTGTATGGGTAAAAATGGTGGTTTGGGGAACCAACCATGTCATCTTTGGGGAAGATGACTAAACATGGGTGTAGAACACTCATTGTAAGTTTGTAATCGATGTGTACAAGTTGGATTTGGGTTTATTGAAGGGAATCTTGAACTAGGGTTTGAGATTCCACCAAGTTGGATGAACTTGGTGGTTAAGGTTGTAGATATGGATTGATTAGTGATTAGTTATGGATTATAACTAGTTATTGTGATGATATTAATGGTAGGTCAAGAAGACCTAAAGTTTGGTGACATTTCACAAGTTGGAAAGCAAGGATTCGTGTCAATGGACACAAATTGGAGTTAGCTTGGCTAAGGTGAGTACATGAGACTTTTACTGAGTACATAGCAAATGATTTTGACAACTATGATGTTTTATGAGTCTTTATTAATAAATGTTTTTTTAATAAAGATACGATTGAAAAGATAAGAAAATGCAAGTAATAGACTATTTGAATATGTCTAAATAACTAATGATTTTGGAACAGATTATGAAAATGAAAAGTAATTAGTAACTCTTCATTAATATGATGTTTGATTAAGAGTAATGACTAAAAAAGTATGATAGTTGGTTTATTAATGATATGTATTAATAAAGCTAATAGCAATGATTTTCAAGTATCAAGAATTGATTAGTATATTATACTAATAAAGGTAGTGATTGAATTGTTAAGAGAATAGATAAGAAGTGACTAGTAATAAATATGCATTTTAGTCAAAGAGAAGTTAAAGTGATATAATGTTTATAAATGATAAATAGGTTTTATTTAATAAAGGACTTGGCAAAGTCAATATTGAAATTGAATAAGAAAAGAGAATAATATGATAATTAGAATAGATGTATTCTAATTTGTGTTTGATTATGAATTGGTGGGGCATAGACCCATATTTGATGATTCAATGTGTGTAATAAAAGTATCCGGATAACGATAACCCATTTATGGGGAGTGAGATTACTACTTGGGGCGGTACCTCCCTGCGCAAGGGTAGTATATCTATGTGAACGATAACCCGACAATAGGGGGATTATGATAACCCGATAAAAAGGGGATTACGATAACCCGCGAGACGGGGGATTTGGTGATCTTGGTAAGTTTGGGAGAACCCCAATTACCATGTGATCTTAATGATAACCCACATCGGGGGAGTTTGCTTCGGAATGATCCGGGGCGTATGTGATAAAGGGGGTAAGCTTAAGGATAGCTTACATGTATGTGATTATGTGATGGGTAAGCTTATGGTTAGCTTACTAGTAAGTATGAATAAACGATAAGGTAATAAGTTGATAATTAATAAGTGAATAAAGAAAAGAATTGAATAGTAAGGACTTTTTATTATTATTGAGAATGGGTCGAAAACCCATGTATCTCACGAGACTATTTTTGTCTCACGTACTACTTTGTTTTTGGCTATGTACTCAGGTTCGAGATCGATGGATTAGAGGGTCGCGATAGAAGTGGCCTAGTGTTGATTAGCTCGGGAGCTCGTAGGTAGATCTCGTTTATCCTATGGTTATGATATTATAATGTAACACCGGTTTTAATACTCTGATAAATGTTTTTAAGGTTTTTGTTAAACCGTATTTTGGGAATAATGAACTTGTAATATTTTTATTTAAAAATATGATTTAAAAAGTGTTTTAAAAATTGAGGTGTTACAACTTGGTATCAGAGCTATAGTTTAAGTGAATTAGGTAGGTTTGACCTCCCTAGTCTTAAGCTATGCTAAGTAGGACCATATGTTTCCATAGGATGTCCATGATTAGTTGGTTGAGACCGTAAGTGCGAGTATGATAGGGTCGATCCCTAAGATAAATGTCATGATCTGATATAAATGTGTTTTATTTGACTGTTAAGTCATCGTTTGAATTGTGATGGTGAGACTATTGGTATAACAAAAGGGTGAACTCGAGGAGAGGACAAGCTCCTATAAGACAAGAAAATGAATCATAATTGAGTTTCGTCATGTTGGGTGATGATGGGAGTGATTTCAAATCGGAAGAAAGGGGACGATGATCGTTCAAGACATTGATGGCGTGTAAGCTGGATGTGAATTTGGGAAGTACCGAACCGGAGGTCGTGATTCGGTGGGTTCGTGAAACTGAACAAGTGCTAAGGAGTAGCAAGTGTTAGTAGGGAGATGTGGTGACTTCTACGGCTCGTCTTCTGATGGGTGATGCGTTGTCACGGTGGAATGCGATGTTCGAAGCATTGAAAAAGAGAGTATGATACAAGATGCCGGGGAAGGAGTTCACGAGTAGACCAACGGTGGAAGTTTTGTTTCGAAGGAGTAGTTGAAAGAGTTGCTAATAGAGTCTCTTGTTAGGAATGTGGAGGAAGTGATTCATCAAAGGATCCAAGAATCATCAGCAAGTGGAGAAAAGAGGGAGCTCGATGGTGGTTGGAGTCAACAAAGAAAGAAAATTCATTTACAGTTCGTCGATTCATGTTGATGTGGAAAGTGCAAAGTGTGGTAAGTGTTCCTCAATTATATAGTTTAATGTTATGTGGTTTGGGGTTTATTCGTTCAGTGGTCATTCGGTTTGGTGCTTAAGTGAAATGGCCTATAGAAATTTGGAAGAATCGTTGATATGGATATGTATTAGGGGGATAATCTCCTCGGTTCGTTATGTAAATAGGAATGTTATATTTTAACGAGTCAGTGTGCAACGACACAAGTAGTAAGGATAGAAAGTATTATGCTATCATGGAATATCAAAAGGTGAATCACGGGAAAGGTGAATGTGTTCAATGAAAGGGTGGAAGTACAAGGGAGTACTAAGAGTTAGCGAGAATTGTATTTTTGGATGGGGAACCATAGAAGGGAAGAGTTCCAAAGTAAAATTGTAGCATTCTGTGAGAATAAGGATAAGTGATGTGGCATTACCATATGATATCGGTAAAGAAAAGAATGATGTAAAATATAGTGAAGTCTCAAAACCGTAAATGGAAAATATGTGGAAAAGAGTAAGTATTGGGAATGACAAACTTAGATATTGGATATGGTTGAGTAAAAGTTGGAAATCGGTCATAGCAAAAGTTTGTGTCATGGATGATGGATTCGATGCTAAGGGTAAAAGGATAATTAATGGTAAAATGTCCTAGAAATGGTATGTTAAGTCAAGGGTAACAATTAATTATTGGGAAAAGGACATAGAAAAAGTGTGATAGCTTATACTTAGATTATGGATCGGAGTCAATTGGTTGACTTGAGTTAACCGGGTGATTCGGTAAAAATGTGGATAATTGAATGTAATGGTGGTTACCTAAGTAGTGAAAGAAAGATTGGAAATTTTGATAATGGGAAAATGAATTGACTAAAGATGATTGATAAATGAGTAGATTGGTGGAAAGCACTAGAAATGAATATGTGAATACCAGGTGGTATAAAGTGATAAGTGGGAGTAATGGTCTATAAAAAGAATATGATTTGAGGAAGTTAATAATATGTGATATTTGGGGAAATGTAAATTGAATAGAGAATGTGATTAGTTATGAAAGAAAATGATGGCATGATGCTATGTGAATGATGCATACATGAATTGTATGCAAGATAGAATGGTATTGTATGGATCTTGTTAGATCGGAGGCTTTCCGGTTAACGAGATTTGATGAGTCACTATGGATTGGAGGCTTTCCGATCATTGTGACAGTTTGGAATCGTGATGGATTGGAGGCTTTCCGATCATCTCGATAAGATAGTTAGAGTATGATTTGTTATATCAGGGATATGATGTTTGTATCTGACGTATGCAGAACCGTATGTCTAGTTATTGTTATGATTTTTATGGCAAGTGAGAACTTGGGTTGAAAACGCGGGTAGTGTTTAAGTATAAGTATGTGTAGGAGATGCCTACAAGTTCATGGCTTATAAAAAAGGAATGCTTTTAGGAAGCAAAGTTTGTTAGTAACAAATGAGTGGTGAAAGGGGTATAATGGGTGGTTAGGCCACAATTCGATATGATTGAGGCTCTAAAGCCGGTAATCGGGAATTACAAGTATGGTATAAGGATGTTTGGAGGAAATTATAATTAGTATAAGCATTCGAATGAAAGTTAAAAAGTAATAGAGATCGGTAATACTCTAGATGGAAATTGTGAATCGATTGAGAAATAAGAAATCGAGGAAAAGAGAAACAATTGAGAAAGGGGGTATAGAAATTGGAATCGGGAATAAAAAGTTTTGGAAGTGATGTCTCACTAGTAAGGAGTTCGTTATTGTAACAAGTTATGGTTGACTTTATGCATAAGTAGTCAAGATTGGTCAAGATTTGTGGATTGTTGACTTTGGTCAAAATTGGGTTTTGACTTTCGCTTAGTATGACTAGGCAATGATAAGATCATAATGTAGCATCTATATGTGTATGATAATGGTTAATTGATTAATGGAAATAATTATAGTCGGAGGGTGCGACTTTGATCGTTGGGTGTTTCGAGTTGAGTTTGGGAATCGAGTATGATTGTTGTTGGACCATGAAGGTAAGGTCGATTGTTAAGGAATTAATGGTTAATGGAACCACTAGTGGATAAAGAAATTATCAAGATATGGTTGACTTTGCACTTAAGTCAAAGATGGAACAATGTTGACAATTTGGTCAAAGCGAGGGGTTGACTATTATTTTGGGAAATTGGTTATTAATAATGATTGGGTCATATCATTCCAATGGGGATAAAAAGCTTGGTTAAATAATTGAACATGTTACGGCCAGATGATGAAATTTTGACCCGTTCGGGTATTAAGAACTCAAGTTGGTTTGTGACCCGTTTGAGTATAACGGAGTCAAGTAGGCAATCAAATGCATAAGTATTATTGGATCATGATTTGGAAGTGTAATGAGGATTGGAAATCCTTGAGTTGATTCCGAGGACGGAATCCTTTTTAAGGGGTGGATAGTTGTAACGACCGGAATTTTCGGTTAATGAATTAAATGGAAATATTGAGGAATAAAGGAGGTAAAATATTTAATCGAGTCTCCGTTGTGTTTTATCGAGTGTTTGGATGTTTGGGACTTGGTGTAGCCAAGTATGGGTCAAGACTTGGATGGAAACAAGTTTAAAAGGCAAGAAACTGACCCAGACAGCTCTCGCGGCGCGAGGCAGGCGCGAGCCAGACGCGAGGTTGAACAGTGGGTTCAGAGCTCAGACGCGAGAATCTCGCGTTGAGACAAGAGCCGCGAGCGAAACGCGAGCCAGTCGCGAGCGAAACGCGAGGTCTGTATTTCAGCGGCAACCAGCAGGCAAAGCCGCGTCACTTCGCGGCGCGAGGTGGGCGCGAGCGGGGCGCGAGGAGCGTCTGGAACATATAAACTTGTGTGTAAGCTAGGGTTTCATTTCACCTTCAACCCCACACTTTGTGCAGCCGTTTTCTAGAGAGAAGTGGTCGATTTTGGAGTCTTGGAGCTCAAATCATCACCATCTTGAAGGATTGAATCATCAAGGGTAAGGATTCTTGTCTATTTTACTTAGCTACCTTGATTGTGAACTTTGTATGGGTAAAAATGGTGGTTTGGGGAACCAACCATGTCATCTTTGGGGAAGATGACTAAACATGGGTGTAGAACACTCATTGTAAGTTTGTAATCGATGTGTACAAGTTGGATTTGGGTTTATTGAAGGGAATCTTGAACTAGGGTTTGAGATTCCACCAAGTTGGATGAACTTGGTGGTTAAGGTTGTAGATATGGATTGATTAGTGATTATTTATGGATTATAACTAGTTATTGTGATGATATTAATGGTAGGTCAAGAAGACCTAAATTTTGGTGACATTTCACAAGTTGGAAAGCAAGGATTCGTGTCAATGGACACAAATTGGAGTTAGCTTGGCTAAGGTGAGTACATGAGACTTTTACTGAGTACATAGCAAATGATTTTGACAACTATGATGTTTTATGAGTCTTTATTAATAAATGTTTTTTTAATAAAGATACGATTGTAAGATAAGAAAATGCAAGTAATAGACTATTTGAATATGTCTAAATAACTAATGATTTTGGAACAGATTATGAAAATGAAAAGTAATTAGTAACTCTTCATTAATATGATGTTTGATTAAGAGTAATGATTAAGAAAGTATGATAGTTGGTTTATTAATGATATGTATTAATAAAGCTAATAGCAATGATTTTCAAGTATCAAGAATTGATTAGTATATTATACTAATAAAGGTAGTGATTGAATTGTTAAGAGAATAGATAAGAAGTGACTAGTAATAAATATGCATTCTAGTCAAAGAGAAGTTAAAGTGATATAATGTTTATAAATGATAAATATGTTTTATTTAATAAAGGACTTGGCAAAGTCAATATTGAAATTGAATAAGAAAAGAGAATAATATGATAATTAGAATAGATGTATTCTAATTTGTGTTTGATTATGAATTGGTGGGGCATAGACCCATATTTGATGATTCAATGTGTGTAATAAAAGTATCCGGATAACGATAACCCATTTATGGGGGAGTGAGATTACTACTTGGGGCGGTACCTCCCTGCGCAAGGGTAGTATATCTATGTGAACGATAACCCGACAATAGGGGGATTATGATAACCCGATAAAAAGGGGGATTACGATAACCCGCGAGACGGGGGATTTGGTGATCTTGGTAAGTTTGGGAGAACCCCAATTACCATGTGATCTTAATGATAACCCACATCGGGGGAGTTTGCTTCGGAATGATCCGGGGCGTATGTGATAAAGGGGGTAAGCTTAAGGATAGCTTACATGTATGTGATTATGTGATGGGTAAGCTTATGGTTAGCTTACTAGTAAGTATGAATAAACGATAAGGTAATAAGTTGATAATTAATAAGTGAATAAAGAAAAGAATTGAATAGTAAGGACTTTTTATTATTGTTGAGAATGGGTCGAAAACCCATGTATCTCACGAGACTATTTTTGTCTCACGTACTACTTTGTTTTTGGCTATGTACTCAGGTTCGAGATCGATGGAGGGTCGCGATAGAAGTGGCCTAGTGTTGATTAGCTCGGGAGCTCGTAGGTAGATCCCGTTTATCCTATGGTTATGATATTATAATGTAACACCGGTTTTAATACTCTGATAAATGTTTTTAAGGTTTTTGTTAAACCGTATTTTGGGAATAATGAACTTGTAATATTTTTATTTAAAAATATGATTTAAAAAGTGTTTTAAAAATTGAGGTGTTACACCAACAACTTTGGGATGTGGAAAAATAGAATTAAGCAATACATGCTTATTACTGATTACACCATGTGGGAAGTTGTACTGGAAGGCAATAAAACAATTCCAGTTGCCACAACCAGCACAACTACTGAATCCGACAAAATCAAGTGTGATAAAGAAAAGAAGGACAGAGGAATTGAACTGAAAGCTCTAAGTACCTTATTGCTTGCAATTCCTAATGACTATCAACACTTATTTGTTGAATTTGATGATGCAAAACTGCTATGGCAAGCCCTGGAGAAAAGGTTTGTTGGTACTAAAAGCACAAAAAGAAACATGAAATATGTGGTAAAACAAGAGTTTGAAAACTTTAAAGGACAAAAGAATGAATCTTTGTCACAAGTTTTTGATAGATTCAATAAACTCATTGGTGAACTCAATCAAGTTGGAGTTCAACCAGACAAAGATGATGTCAATAGAAAGTTTCTCAGATCTCTGAGTGAGGAATGGTCTATGTACACTGTAGTATATAGACAAGGTGATGCTTTAGAAGAAAAGGAGCTTGATGAACTCTACAATGACTTAAGAGTGTTCGAATCTGAGGTAAGTCAGAAATCTCCTAGTTTAAATTCAAACAATGCTGCCTTTGTATCCACTGCAGGTACAAATCAAGATGCTACAAGAGGAAAGGCAAAGGAATCAGAAGATCTTGCCAGAGAATCCTTCTTCACTAGTCATGTGCATACTGCACTAATTAGTGAAGATTTGTAGCAAATCAATCCTGATGATCTTGAAGAAATGGATATCAAATGGCAGATGGCTATGCTCAGTTTCAGAACAAAGAAGTTTCTAAAAAGGACAGGTAGACCAAACTTGAGCTTCAACAAAGGTGACAGGCCAGGTTTTGACAAAACTAAAGTCAAATGCTACAACTGTAGCAATCTTGGTCACTTTGCAAGAGAATATCCTAACAAAGATAAAAGGACAAACTCATCTGCACTTGTATCCCAAGAAGGACTAGGATATGATTGGAGCTTTCAAGCTGAAGAACACGCTCAAAATCAAGCTCTTATGGCCTTCTCTGAATCTAAATCTGAGGTAAATCCTAAACCATGCTCTCATGAATGCATTAAACTATTTAAAACTCTGGAAAAAGAAACAAAAGAAATCAATGAGGACTTAATTAAAAACAGAAAAAGAAGAATAGAATTTAATGGTGTTATAGCTGACCTAGAAAATCAGATTAAAGTTTATCAAATAACAGATCAAAAACTTAAAGAAGAATTATTACAAGCTGTTTATGATAAAGAATATACTGAATCAAGAGCAAAAGAAGCTATAACCAAATTAGAAGAATGTCAATTAGAATTAGAACAAAATAAACTAACAATTAAGAAATTTGAAAGAAGTTCTAAAATAATTGATGAATTAACAAGTAATCAATCAACTGAAAAAATTGTTCATGGTGTTGGTTATCATGCTGTCCCACCCCCAACAAATTTTATACCACCATTAAAAGCTAGCTCAGAAAGAATTATAGAAGAATTAAAAACTGACTCTAGTGAAGAATTTTCCGATGAAGAAAACTCTGTCAAATCAAATGATACAAGTTTCCATACAACACAAAGTCAAGAATCTCCAAAATATAACTCTGAAAATATTCCAACTATTTTAAAAAGGGGAAATCAAAGAAACTTGAATCAGTTAAAAGAACAAAGAAAGCCAGAATCCTTAAAATCAATCAAACCTAAATGTCTAATTTGCAATAAAGTAAATCATATAGCAAAGGATTGTCACTTCAATCCAATTAACTGCAAAGAATTCAAGGAATTTAAGGAAAACAAATTAAAAATAAAAGATCAAAAATTAAAAGAATTAAATGTAAAACAACAGTCCAAACCTCCACAAGTTGAAATTCCAAAGTTTGGTAGAACAGCCAAAAGATTTATCCAAAATACCAGATATGGAAGTCCAAAAACAAATCAGAACTTTAAAAAGCAAAGAAAGTTTGGCAATTACAACAAATACCTAGCACACACAACCACAAAGATGAACCAACAAAGATATCCTACTGATCAGTATCCAAGATACCATGCAGTAGGATATAACTACACAAATACTACTGATAAATACAAAAAATACTTTCACAGAGTTACTACTGATCCATCAGTAGTAACCAAGTCAAAGCAAAGCAAATGGGCACCAAAACAGAAATCAGTAGTAACACCAAAGAGCAGTATCAATCAAACCACTCATAGTACATTCTCCATTAAAAAGGATGAACCCAAGACAAAACAAGCTTGGGTTCCCAAAAAGAATTAATTTAATCTTCTTTTGTGCAGAACATCCAGGTGAATACTTGGCATATTGATAGTGGATGCTCTAGGCACATGACTGGGAATCTACAAATTCTCAGAAACTTTGAACAATATGATGGTGGTTATGTTGCATTTGGTGAAAATCCTAAAGGTGGTCGAATCACAGGTAAATGTATTGTATCAAATGGTAAGATTACATTTGATAATGTATTTTATGTTGCTGAACTTCAATACAATCTGGTTAGTGTCTCACAAGTATGTGATAAAAAGAACAAAATTCTTTTTACAGATACAGAGTGCATCATTCTTTCTCCTGATTTTGTTTTAGATGAAAAATATGTTGTTTTAAGAACTCCAAGGAGAAATAATGTGTATTGCCTGGATATAGGGGGAGAAATCATTTCTCCAAATGAAATCAACTGTTTTATATCCAAGGCAAACACAAATGAATCAGAATTATGGCATAGAAGGATGTGTCACACAAACTTTAAAAACATGAATAATTTGGTCAAAAAGAATTTAGTAATTGGTTTACCACAAAAACAATTCATGTGTGATCATCATTGTGTTGCATGCCTAAAAGGTAAGCAACACAAGACTTCTCATAAGTCCAAATTAATCCACTCTATTTCTAACCCATTGCAGCTACTTCACATGGATTTATTTGGACCTACAAATGTAATGAGTATAGGAAAGAAACAATACTGTCTAGTTATTACTGATGATTTTTCTAGATTTACTTGGGTTTTCTTTCTCAGGACTAAAGATGAAACAAGCGAAATCATCAAGAACCTAATAATCAAACTAGAAAATACAAGAGATCTTAAAGTGAAAGCCATTAGATGTGACAATGGCACAGAATTTAAAAATGAAAATCTAATCTCCTTTTGTGATCTTAAAGGTATTGACAGGCAGTATAGCTCTCCAAGAACTCCTCAACAAAATGGTGTAGCTGAAAGAAGAAATAGAACAATCATTAAAGCAGCAAGATCTATGCTTGCAGATGCTAAATTACCAATAACCTTTTGGGCTGAAGCCGTCAATACTGCATGTTATGTACAAAACAGAGTATTAATAGTCAAGCCACATTTTAAGACACCATATGAACTTTTCAACAAAAGAAAACCTTCAATAAGTTTTTTAAAATCATTTGGTTGTCCATGTACTATCTTAATTACAAGAGAACAAATTGGTAAGTTTGATTGCAAAGCAGATGATGGAATCTTTGTAGGATACTAAACTCAAAGCAAAGCATACAGAGTATTCAACAAAAGATTAAAGATTATTGAAGAAAGTGCTAATGTATCCTTTAATGAAAATCTTGCTAATGAAAAAGGAAATGGTCCAGATTGATTGTTTAATATTGACTCACTAACAAAATCTCTTGATTTTAGTTTTAACTTTAATACAGGTGACTCAACTAATCAACCAACTAAAGAAGGATCATCATCACTTAATAGAAGTCAAAATTCTCTGCAATATATCATTGTCAATACTGATCCTTCAGTAAACTCTAAGGACAGTAACAACTCTGATAATACTGAAAATACTAGTGTCAGTAACAACTCAGAAACCCTAAATGATAATACTACAAGAAATGATACTGATACCAGTAATAACTCACAAACACTTCATTTCAACAATGATGTTATTAACAACAGCATCAATGAAGAAGAACAAGAAGAGTCAGAATCTCAAGAAGAAAAATGGACAGATGCTCAAATTCCTGAATCCAATGAATCAAATCTTGACAGTCAATTAGTAGTTGACAAAACCTCCAACTCAAGAGCTTAAAAGAATCATCCTTTAGACCTTGTTCTAAGTGATCTCAATTCAAATATGCAGACAAGAAGCAAATTTAATTCAAGTTTAAACAACAACTCTTGCAATATAAGTTTAATATCTAATGAATGTTTGTTTGCATGTTTTCTATCACAGGATAAACCCAAAAAGATCCAACAAGCAATGAAAGATTCAAATTGGATTGTAGCAATGCAAGAAGAACTTCTTCAATTCAAGTTGCAGGATGTTTGGACACTAGTACCTCTTCCAAAAGGAAAAAGAGCCATTGGAACCAGATGGATCTTCAGAAATAAGAAGGATGAAAGAGGAATAGTAATCAAAAACAAAGCAAGACTTGTAGCTCAAGGATACACTCAAGAAGAAGGAATGGACTATGATGAAGTATATGCTCCTGTAGCAAGGATTGAAGCAATCAGAATATTTTTGGCATATGCATCCTTCAAAAGATTCAAAGTCTATCAAATGGATATAAAGATTGCATTCCTATATGGAAAAATAGAAGAAGAAGTGTATGTTTGTCAACCTCCAGGATTTGAAGATCCTGAACATGATGATTATGTGTTCAAGTTAGACAAAGCTCTTTATGGTCTACATCAGGCACCAAGAGCTTGGTATGACACACTATCATCATACCTATTAAAGAACAAATTTCAAAGAGGTGCCATTGACAAAACTATGTTCACCAAGAAGGTCAAAGATGACATACTACTTGTTCAAATATATGTAGATGATATCATCTTTGGATCAACAAATGATCAACTGTGCAAAGAATTTGAAGAACTTATGCAGATCAAATTCAAGATGAGCTCAATGGGTCCAATGAACTTCTTTCTTGGACTCCAAGTCAATCAAAAACCAGATGGTATATTAATCAATCAATCAAAATATGTCAAAGACATATTGGAGAAATTTGCAATGAAAGACTGTAAAAGTGCAAGCACTCCTATGGAAACACATAAACACCTACATCCTGACATTGAGGGGGAGGATGTAGATGAACACCTGTATAGATCAATGATAGGTTCTTTAATGTATTTAACTGCATCTAGACATGATATTATGTATAGTGTTTGTGTGTGTGCCAGGTATCAAGCAAAACCAAAGGAACTACACTTGCAAGCAGTCAAAAGAATCTTTAGATACTTGAAAGGAAAACCATCACTAGGTCTTTGGTATCCACATGATTCACCTTTCGAACTTACAGCATACACAGATAGTGACTATGGTGGTGAATGCTTGGATAGAAAATCAACTACTGGTGGATGTCAATTCTTTGGATCAAGACTTGTGTCATGGCAATGCAAGAAGCAAACAAATGTTTCAACATCTTCTGCAGAAGCAAAGTATGTAGCTGCATCTGCATGTTGTGCTCAAGTGCTATGGATTCAAAATCAACTCATGGACTTTGGTATGTCTATTCTTAAAACTCCTATCTTTATAGACAATCAAAGTGCAATTAGTATTGTAAACAACCCAGTAAAACACTCAAAAACTAAACATATTGAAATCAGATTTCATTTCATAAGAGATTGTAATGAAAAGAAATTAATTAAAGTGATTAGAATTCATACTGATAATCAACTAGCAGATCTTTTTACAAAAGCATTTGATGTAGGAAGGTTTAACTATTTAGTTAACAGTATTGGAATGATTTTTATAAATTAAAATCTCATAAAATATCATATGTAAAGTTTTTGTAATATTAATTAAATTATTAGAAATTTACTACTCGTTGTTCATTTATTACTGATTGTAGTTGTTAGTTACTACTGATCAGCCTTTAAAACATTCAAGTCTCAATTACTACTGACATTTGTTATTACTGATACTTAGTTACTACTGATCGGCGGTTTACTCATAAAAACGATAGATTTACCAAACTAACCCCATGAAAATAGCCGTTATGCTATGATTCGAAGGGTATTCCTGACTTTTTGCAGGTTAATTTCAAAAACTATAAATAATAGAAGTCAGTTAATCTTACATTATCCAAACCTTGATCTGCTAAAACCCACGATAAACCCCTAAGTCGGCAATCTTGATTGAAACCCTCAAAGGCAGTAATAACTTAAATTCAATAAAACCTTCTCAAGAAAACACAGTTACGATTCACTCTCAAACCACAAAACACTTAACAATGGCTATGATCAAACCAGTTGTGGTTCAAACAGATCTTCAATATTGTGAATTCCACAATATGATTGCCTTTCTAAAGAATCCAGACGGAACAAAAGATTTTAGAGAAATAGTGATGTTTTTAAAACATTCCTCAATCAAATATGCTCTCACAATCCAACCTTCAATATATGAGAGGCATATTTTTCAATTTTGGGAATCTGCAGAACACATCAAAGAAGGGGATGTATCAAAAATCAAATCAATAGTAGATGGAAAAACAATTTTCATGACAGAACAAACTATCAGACAACATCTACAACTCCATGATGAATCAGCTATATCTCTACTCTCTAAGGAGGAACTCGTTGAAAATTTAATAAAAATGGGGTATGAAGGTAAGCAAAACATTGTTACTTTTCAAAAAGGGCTTCTTTCTCCCCAATGGAAATTCTTAATTCATACTATTCAACACTACATCTCTCCTAAAAAGAGCACTTGGAATGAATTCAACAAATCAATATCCTCTGCTATTGTTTGTCTGAGCACAGACAAAGTGTTCAATTTTTCAAAAAAGATTTTTGATGGTATGATTGGGAATCTATCATCCTCTAAATTTTTAATGTATCCCAGATTTATTGCACGTATTTTAAATTGTGAGATCCCAGATCTCACTAAACCAAAAGAAATTTACACTGCACCTTCTCTTAACAAAAAGGTTTTTTCAAACATGAGAAGGTTATTCAAATTTTCTGGTAGAATCACACCTTTGTTTCCAAATATGATCAACGATCAACCCCCAACTGGAGAAGGTTCAAGTCACCCCATTGAACCCCAACCCACTCCATCACTAAATATTGCAGCCCAAATATGTAACGACCCGAAATTTGTAAATAAATAAATTGTATAAAAATATGATAAATAAGGATAAATCGTTTAAAGAACGTAGGAATTGGTTTCTTGTCATTTGGAGATCGTATGAGAAAGTTATGGACGAAACCGGGTTGAAACCTAGACAGAAAAGTGCAGCCCTGCTGCACAGGCAAGTTCGCGGCGCGAGCCTGGCGCGAGCGAAACGCGAGGTTGAGCAGAGGGACCAGAGCTGGAACGCGAGCATCTCGCGTTGACTTCGCGTTGACTTCGCGGCGCGAGCCAGGCGCGAGCCTGGCGCGAAGTCTGATAAAAGCGGCGACTAGTGGGCAGACCCGCGTCTCTTCGCGGCGCGAGCTCGGCGCGAGCGGGGCGCGAGCTCTTCCGACCAGAACATAAAAATCGGGTTTTGGCTCATTTGATGCCATATCAAAACCCTAGCTTCTTCTTTGGCGATTTTCGAGCTTGGAGACCGATTGGGGTCGAATCCTTCACAAACCTTTGGTAGATTTCACTCCTAGTTGAAGATTAAAGGTATATCTTCACTCTTTGATCTTTGTAGCTTAAGATCTATGTATTTGGATGTTTGGGTTTGAAACCCTAGTTCTTGGGGTTATGGGTTATGGTGATAAAAATGGTGTATACACTTAATAGATGGTATATTAACAAAGGAAACAAGTGTATGATTATGATTTGTAAGAACCTTAAGGGTTGGTTAAACCTAGGGTTTGGTAAATCATCATATTTGGGGAAATAGATTGATGGGTGTTATCTAGAGGTAGATGAACACATTGGTAGTAGTTTGTGATGGTAACCTTGTTGTGATAATTGTTTTAGACATTCGGTGAAGTGTTGAAGTGGACGAATTGTGAGCAAGGAACCGGCGGAAGGAATACGGTTAAAGCATCTTTGTTACTAAGGTGAGTACATGAGACTTTCAAACTGAGTACATAGTAAATAGTTTTGAAAATACATATGATATTTTATGGGTCTTTATTAATAAATATGTTGATAAAGATAGTGACTGAAAATGTATGAAAGTATGTAGAATGTGATACTAGAATATGTCTAGTATGATTGATGAATTGGAAGTAAAATATGATAGATTCAAGTAATTATGGAATCTGTGTTAATGAACAATAATAAGGAAGTAATTGATTAAAGGAATGTATACGGAGCATTTATTAATAAATATGTATTAGTAAAGCAATTGAGAATGATTTTATAGTAATGAGTACCTATTGGTAAGATATACTAATAAAAGTAAAGAACGAATGTATATGAAAAAGAATATGATGTGACTAGTAATAATTGTGTATTATAGTCAAGGAAGAGATAAAATGTATTATGATATCGATAAAATAAGAAATGTATCTTATGTATAAAGTAAGTATGGACCTCATAGGGTTCATAGATGTAGAAGCAAATGTGGGTTGCTGATGATCGGGTCCATGGGACCATACAGGTACGTTCACACTGTGTTGAACTAATTATATGTTGTTATTATTAGATAACTAACTTGTTTGATGATTGATGTGATAGCCGAGGGCTTTGATTGGAATAACTGATGAGTTATGGTAAGAACGAGATGATGTGATGCTAGTTATTTCGGGGGCAACCCGATAACTAGACATGGTAGTGCTTCTAGCTAGTTCGGGGGCAACCCGATAGTTAGATAGGATAGTGCTTCTAGCTAGTTCGGGGGCAACCCGATAGTTAGATAGGATAGTGCTTCTAGCTAGTTCGGGGGCAACCCGATAGTTAGATATGCTTGTGATTCTAGTTAGTTCGGGGGCAACCCGATAACTAGATATATATATTGGCGTTCTAGTTAGTTCGGGGGCAACCCGATAACTAGATATATATATTGGAGTTCTAGCTAGTTCGGGGGCAACCCGATAGTTAGATATGTTGAGATTCTAGTTAGTTCGGGGGCAACCCGATAACTAGATATGATTGCTAGGAAAGCATTGGAACGATAGGGTCACTATAGGGTGGCTAGCTTGTAATGATGTAGTATATGTATATATATATATATGTTCATACACATTTATCTATGAAACGACTATTATTGTTATTTGGGTCTAAAACCCATGTATCTCACGAGACTATTTTGTCTCACGTACTACGTTTGTTTGTGGCTGTGTACTCAGGTACAGGTTTGAAGTGATAGAAGGTTGCACTAGAAGTGGCCTAGAGATGTTTAGCTCGGGAGCTATTAGGTAGATCCCGTTGCCTATGGTTTTGATATACTTGGTGACACCGTATTTTTGTAAACTCTGATATAGGTTTTAAAGTTTTTGTTAAATTGTATTTTG
Source organism: Calendula officinalis (assembly GCA_963853835.1). Taxonomy (NCBI): domain Eukaryota; kingdom Viridiplantae; phylum Streptophyta; class Magnoliopsida; order Asterales; family Asteraceae; genus Calendula; species Calendula officinalis. The sequence goes on along the minus strand of OY970829.1, from coordinate 16,412,976 downwards.
GACAATATGTCAAATATTGGAAAAATGTATTTTAAATGATTTAAACGTTGTTATAAAAATACGGGTGTTACAACTTGGTATCAGAGCTATAGTTTAAGTGAATTAGGTTGGATGTCCATCCTAGTCTTAGACTGTAGCAATAGGAATGAAGATTCCTTGAGATCGATAGGTTGACCATGAGACTTTATGTTAAGTTTAGGGTTGAACCTAGGGGACCTATAGAAGTTGTTATGCAATGTGCATTGTGAGTCTTTTGAGACCGTAGGGGGATTAGTATGATAGGGTCGATCCCTACAAGAAATGCCATAATTTGACCTAACTGTGTTGTTTTCAACTGTTGAGTTGACCGTTTGAACCTTGCTGGTTGGATATGTTGGTATGGCGAAAGAATAAATGTGAAAAGTGGACGAACTCCACTAAATTGGAAAGAGTCACGAATGAGGGTAGGTGGGATGATTCCAATACCCATATGAAGGAAGAATAATCGAATGGTGAATCCCGTAGTGGGAAGTGTCTACATAAAAGGTAGCAAAACATAGTCGGAAGAAATGGAAGGAAGTTGTGTGAGACTTTCATAGTGTGTAAAACTGTTGTGTAATTCGGAAGATTTGAACCGAAGGTCACGATGTGGTGGATTCGGTAGAGTTGGCAAGTGCTAGAGAGTAGCAAATGAAGGAAGAACAATATGGCGACTTTGACGTCAACTTTATTAAAGGATGAGGTGTCGACACGGTGGAATGTGTTGTATGAAACTTTGTAAAGGAGAGCACGATACAAGAGGTTGTGAAATGAACTCTCGATGGAGTTGGAAAGGGGAGTTGACCCGGAAGGGCCACCTCGGAGATCTTGGGTAAAAAGAATGATTTGAGATTATGACGTAGTTGTTGTTGTTGTTGCACGAATTGGTGCCTATAGAAATTGTAGATAAGTTGTATGACGTGGGGGTTAAATTCGGGAATAGTCTTCCCGGTTAGTATGTGGATAGAAATCATACATTGGAAATGACTATGGGCCGGTGTGTCGCATTTAGTAAAGATATATGGGTTGATGCTACTATGTAGTATCAAAGGGGGAACCATGAGAATGGTAGATGTTGTCAACAAAAGAATGATAGTGTAATGAAGTACTAAGTCTTGGTAAGGATTGTTAGTTGGATGAGAATTGTAGAAATAGAAGCTTTGGAATGGGACTTTGATATTCGGCAGGAATCCGGATATGTAATGTAATGTTATTCTACGTGAACGGTAAAGGAAAGAATGACTAAGGTATAGTGATACCTAGAAATTATAAATGGAAAATATGTGGAAAAGAATAAGTGTCGGGAATGACGAATTTTGATTGTTGAAAAAGGTTGAGTAAAAAGTTGGCGCATAGCCATAGCAAGTTCGTGATGATATTGATAAATTCGATGTCAAGGGTGAAAAGACAATTATTGGTAAAATGCCATGGTAATAAGTGTGACAATGTATGTCATAGCGTAGTGTAAGACTACGATTTGAAAAGCAATATTTCGGAGTCCCACGATGTGTAAAAGTAGAACGCCGAGTGTTGGGATTTTGGTTGCGAGTGGGGACCGGAGTCGATTGTTTGACTCCAGGATGATTGGATTGGTCGGTGATTTTTACTAATGGAATGTAGTGGTAGCTACTCCGGCGATGACAAAAGTCTTGGGAATTGTTAAGGAAATGAACCGGTTAAGGACGGTTAATGTGTAAGTGAAACAATAAATAGCGATTAGAGGATGTTATTAGTTACCCGTGGGGTACAATGCATGTGCATTATGTGATGGCCTTGGAAGGCATATGATAATGGAAAGATAACATTATATGAAATGTGTTAAGTAGTATGTCCAATGGGAGACATGTTAGATATGAAAGAAAACGATAATGTGATATTATGAGAATGGTGCTAGAATGCATGATGAATAATTGGGCGATTGAATGAGTGAGAAAGTAGCAAAGCTACGTGTTGTAAAAAGATGGATACCAGATGGTATTGGTGTGACATATACATATGTTTGTATATGTGCACAATAGAGGTGTTTATATTGAATTGGCGTGATATATATGTGTATATATATATATGTGTGTTTATGTTTATGTGTTTAGATGATGAATGCAGAACCATGTGGTTAGTGAGTATTGCTATTATGTTATGGTAAATGAGAATTTGCCTTGAAATGCGGGTTGCATTTAGGCCATGTAAGTGTAGGGGATGCCTACGGTTTATAGAATAGGAGGAAAGAGAAACTCCTAGTGAGCAAATTATCAGTTGATAACCAAGGTACGGTAAACTTGTATGAAATAGTGGAATTTGTTGCAATAGGAGAACTAATTCCGGTAATTGAGAATAAGAGTTATGAAATTGATCTATGTGATGCAAAGATGGTTGAAAGAAAACTAAGTGATGGTGTGAGTGACCAGATGATGGTCAGGGATCGGTAAGGTCGATGTGACCATATGTGAATGTACGACCCTCAGATAATTGGGGAGAAATTGAAGGTGTGGAAAAACGGGGATAATTGTTAAGGGAACAATAATGAGTAGACCCGAAGGTGATAAATTAGTAATGGTGCCCCGTGAGTATGAAATTTGTTAGTTGGGAAAAGTATGGTTGACTTATGCAAAAGTCAAGATTAGTCAAATTGTGAATGGTTGACTCGGTCAAAGATGGGCTTTGACTCTCGTTATGAACGGTTAGTGAATGTCGAGGGCATAATGTGCCGATTGTATGTATGTGAAAAGATTGATGGGATAGTGGAAATAGTTGTAGTCAGATTATACAACTTTGACCCGTTATGGTGTTGTCAAGATTGAATGTGGGAATCGAGTATATGATTGTAGATGGATCATAAATTAAAGGCCAAATGAAAAGGAAAGAAGGATTTATGGGTTCCTTAACGAGAAGGGAAATTGTTAAAGCATAGTTGACTTTGTTCTTAAGTCAAAGGTTAGACGATGTTGGAATGTGGCAACTTGGTCGAAGCTAGACTTTGACATTCGTGTTGGTCAATTAGTTGATTTTAATGAGCGGGTCATGTCATTTTTATGTGTATAAAATGATCGGGTTTGATTGAAGGATTAAAAGTGCTGTGGTCAAATTGTGAAATTTTGACCCGTTTGGGTATTATGAGTTTAAAATTTTGGGGTCTTGACCGTTCGGATTTAACGGAGTTAAGCGAACGCTTGGATGTAATGATAACGGAATAGGAATGAGGAAAGTTTGATGGTAGTGACCACAAGGGAATGAAAGCGGAATGCTCGGTTGTATGTGGGTTGAAATTCTTAGTGATTCCGAGGACGGAATCCTGTTAAGGGGTAGATAGTTGTAACGACCCAAAATTTGTAAATAAATAAATTGTATAAAAATATGATAAATAAGGATAAATCGTTTAAAGAACGTAGGAATTGGTTTCTTGTCATTTGGAGATCGTATGAGAAAGTTATGGACGAAACCGGGTTGAAACCTAGACAGAAAAGTGCAGCCCTGCTGCACAGGCAAGTTCGCGGCGCGAGCCTGGCGCGAGCGAAACGCGAGGTTGAGCAGAGGGACCAGAGCTGGAACGCGAGCATCTCGCGTTGACTTCGCGTTGACTTCGCGGCGCGAGCCAGGCGCGAGCCTGGCGCGAAGTCTGATAAAAGCGGCGACTAGTGGGCAGACCCGCGTCTCTTCGCGGCGCGAGCTCGGCGCGAGCGGGGCGCGAGCTCTTCCGACCAGAACATAAAAATCGGGTTTTGGCTCATTTGATGCCATATCAAAACCCTAGCTTCTTCTTTGGCGATTTTCGAGCTTGGAGACCGATTGGGGTCGAATCCTTCACAAACCTTTGGTAGATTTCACTCCTAGTTGAAGATTAAAGGTATATCTTCACTCTTTGATCTTTGTAGCTTAAGATCTATGTATTTGGATGTTTGGGTTTGAAACCCTAGTTCTTGGGGTTATGGGTTATGGTGATAAAAATGGTGTATACACTTAATAGATGGTATATTAACAAAGGAAACAAGTGTATGATTATGATTTGTAAGAACATTAAGGGTTGGTTAAACCTAGGGTTTGGTAAATCATCATATTTGGGGAAATAGATTGATGGGTGTTATCTAGAGGTAGATGAACACATTGGTAGTAGTTTGTGATGGTAACCTTGTTGTGATAATTGTTTTAGACATTCGGTGAAGTGTTGAAGTGGACGAATTGTGAGCAAGGAACCGGCGGAAGGAATACGGTTAAAGCATCTTTGTTACTAAGGTGAGTACATGAGACTTTCAAACTGAGTACATAGTAAATAGTTTTGAAAATACATATGATATTTTATGGGTTTTTATTAATAAATATGTTGATAAAGATAGTGACTGAAAATGTATGAAAGTATGTAGAATGTGATACTAGAATATGTCTAGTATGATTGATGAATTGGAAGTAAAATATGATAGATTCAAGTAATTATGGAATCTGTGTTAATGAACAATAATAAGGAAGTAATTGATTAAAGGAATGTATACGGAGCTTTTATTAATAAATATGTATTAGTAAAGCAATTGAGAATAATTTTATAGTAATGAGTACCTATTGGTAAGATATACTAATAAAAGTAAAGAACGAATGTATATGAAAAAGAATATGATGTGACTAGTAATAATTGTGTATTATAGTCAAGGAAGAGATAAAATGTATTATGATATCGATAAAATAAGAAATGTATCTTATGTATAAAGTAAGTATGGACCTCATAGGGTTCATAGATGTAGAAGCAAATGTGGGTTGCTGATGATCGGGTCCATGGGACCATACAGGTTCGTTCACACTGTGTTGAACTAATTATATGTTGTTATTATTAGATAACTAACTTGTTTGATGATTGATGTGATAGCCGAGGGCTTTGATTGGAATAACTGATGAGTTATGGTAAGAACGAGATGATGTGATGCTAGTTAGTTCGGGGGCAACCCGATAACTAGACATGGTAGTGCTTCTAGCTAGTTCGGGGGCAACCCGATAGTTAGATAGGATAGTGCTTCTAGCTAGTTCGGGGGCAACCCGATAGTTAGATAGGATAGTGCTTCTAGCTAGTTCGGGGGCAACCCGATAGTTAGATATGCTTGTGATTCTAGTTAGTTCGGGGGCAACCCGATAACTAGATATATATATTGGAGTTCTAGTTAGTTCGGGGGCAACCCGATAACTAGATATATATATTGGAGTTCTAGCTAGTTCGGGGGCAACCCGATAGTTAGATATGTTGAGATTCTAGTTAGTTCGGGGGCAACCCGATAACTAGATATGATTGCTAGGAAAGCATTGGAACGATAGGGTCACTATAGGGTGGCTAGCTTGTAATGATGTAGTATATGTATATATATATATATATGTTCATACACATCTATCTATGAAACGACTATTATTGTTATTTGGGTCTAAAACCCATGTATCTCACGAGACTATTTTGTCTCACGTACTACGTTTGTTTGTGGCTGTGTACTCAGGTACAGGTTTGAAGTGATAGAAGGTTGCACTAGAAGTGGCCTAGAGATGTTTAGCTCGGGAGCTATTAGGTAGATCCCGTTGCGTATGGTTTTGATATACTTGGTGACACCGTATTTTTGTAAACTCTGATATAGGTTTTAAAGTTTTTGTTAAATTGTATTTTGGACAATATGTCAAATATTGGAAAAATGTATTTTAAATGACTTAAACGTTGTTATAAAAATACGGGTGTTACAAAATACAATCCCCAATAGCCACTCAAACAACCTCACCTCAAGATGTCCTGAATGTGTCCCAGGAACATGAAATAGAACCTCAGAGTGCTACTCTTCACTCTTTGGTAAACCTACCCAAAAGCCAAATCATTACCTCCAAATATAAAAGGAAAAGAATTTCCAAAAAGGACACCAGGGGACCAACTGAGTCAGACCCCAGACTCCAAGAGTTGACTTCCAAGGAAGAGAGAAGTCATGAGGAAAGGGCTCTCAATACTGATGTACCAAAGGTTGGTGCACAGGCTAGTGAGAACATCATTAGGACCCAGACCTCGGCAACTTTGAGTGATTAATCTTTTGAGGAAGCACTCAAAGGACCCCGGTGCCAAGAAACCATAAGGGGAGATACTACTGCTTCTTCTAGGAAGAAGAGAGTATCTACAACTCCCAATGAATCAGCAAGCAGTGATGAGGGAAGAATGGAACCTATTGATTTGACGGAAAGGATGGAAAACCTTCAAACCAATGTACCGACTCAACCCGGTGATGTTCCTAGAAGGACTGAGGGTAGTATGCAACATACTGAATTGATGGATAGGATGGAAAAACTTGAAACCACTGTACAAAACTGCCATACCCTCATCAACAATCAAGGTAGAACCATGAGCTATATAAAGCACTACATCAATGTGCTAAACATAAGAATGCAAAGAATGGATCAAAGGCTTCACAGACAAACTTCAATCATCAGAAAGTTGAAGAAGAAGGTTGATAGTAGTGATCCACAACAAGTTGAGATCACTAAGGGGGAGAAAGATAAAATTCAAGGAATGATTGATACATCAATTGCAGCAGCATCAGCCTCCCTCTTAAATCTCAAAGAAGCTCATGGTGAAACAGGTCAAAGTAGTGATGATGACTTTGACAGAGGAGTCAAAAGTATGGAAGATGTATTTGTGTCTGCACAACAATCACCAATAGCAGAACAAATACCTTCTCAAATTGCTACTGAAATCATGGGTACTACTGATCCTATGGATACTACTGAAGTCATCCAAACAACTGAAGTAGTTATTACTGATCCAATTGAAGAAGAAACTCAAGAAGCAACATCAGTAATAACTCCCTTGATGACAAATACAACAACCTCACCAGTAGCAGACCCCTCTAATCTACAAATGGTACTTTACAGACCCTTCAACATTCTAAACTTAATATCAGTAGTAACTACATTGGTTACTACTGAGTCTGTAACAGCAACAACAGAAGTACCAGTTACTACTGCTTCATCAGTAGTAACCACAACACCAACAACAACAGAATTAATAGTTCCAGATTTTGATGCTAATGTGAACTGGGAAGAGGTAGATGAATGTGAATTACCTCCCCACCCAAAAATAGTAGAATTAAAGAAAATAAAGACCTTTGCACCAAAAATACAAATAAATGAGGTACCAGATATGAAGTATACACCTCCACCTCAATGCATTGGTAAAGGCAAAGAAATATTTGATGATGACTATCCACATAGAGCTCTTGGTCACTATATGGTGAACAAGATAAACTCAGTCAGATCTCTGAAACAATCTCATTGGAAAGTCAAGAGAATGAGGTACCACAGAAAATGTGCCAAAACTCTTGCACTTGAGAATAAAAGGTTAGAAGAAGAAGGAAAAGCTAAATTAAAAGCTCTTCAACCAGAAGAACAACAACCCATAGTTGAAGAAATTCAAGAAGTGGATACATCTGTCATAGAAGATCAACAAAAGGAACTTGATAAGATAAGGAAATTTGAAGAGGAAAGAATTCAACTGCTTGAAATTGAAATCAATGAATGCAAAAGATGCAAAATTGACATGCCTCAACCATTTGATGAAGAGAAAAGAATGATGGTTGAATTTCTTAAGTCAAGAGGTCATAATGCAAGATCCTTTGGAAGAATGAAAACTATTACACTAGTTGAAAGGTATTGTAATAAGAAAAAGAAACAACTGAATGAAGGTGTACAAGTCATTGAACCTTCAAACTTAATCAAAATTGATCCCAAGAGTGTATAAAGCAGAAAAACTGTAGTTGGTGAATCTTCAGAGCAAGGTTCAAAGAAAAGAAAAAGGACTGAAGATGATGATTCAAATACAAAGAAACTAAAACAAACTCCTCAAATCATAGAAGATCCACAACCAATCCAACAAGACAATCCCATAATTAACTGGAGAGAAAATCAAGGAGTCCATGAGATCATTAGAGCAGACAAAAGTGTTCAAAAATTCAAGGCATGGAAACCTATGTTATTCTCATTTAACAGAAGTGATGTTCTTACTATGTTGGAAACTGGTAAACCTAGAATGAAGAATAAAAGCTGGAAAAACTCTGGAGCTGGATACTTAACTGAGATGTTTGATGCTGCATTCCATCCAGAGAAATATAAAGCAAAGATTAAAAGTGAAGATAATCTTTTTGCTTGGAATGTTCTTCCCACAGTAAATATGTACTTCTTTGAAAGGACTAACAGAAGATGTGAGCTGTATTTAATGGAAAGAGATTATGATCACTCACCAAAGACTATGTATCAAATTGTCTGTTGTGCTTTTGTAAGACCAAATGATCTAAATATGTATACAGAAAAATACAGACAGTTGGTTAATAAAAATAAAGCATATGTGGATGAACAAAGAAGACTGAAAGCTTTAAGAGAAAAAGAAGGAGATGAAAGAAGAGCAAAGGAAGAAGAAGAAAAGAAAAGAAACTTGATTAATTTAAACTGAATTAACAAGTTTAGGGGGAGATTGTTGGGATATAAACAAGTTACTACTGATTTGTATGCATATTACTGATGTGCAGAGTTAGTACTGGTCAACGAATTAATGCTGATAAGGAGTTGATACTGATTACAGAAGATACTACTGATCTCGTGTTTACTACTGATGATCACATTTACTACTGCTCGATCAAAGTTGATACTGATGATGTTATTTATGGAGTATATCGAGTTCGAGATCTTAGGAAAGTTTGTTTAGAATTAATATCTTTTGTAAATCAATTGTAATCGTATCCTAGAATAACTAGGGTAAATAGTTAGGCTTCAAGGACTATCACTACAAGAAAAATCCGGTATAGCTACGGAAATTGCGACGAAACTCATTTGCGAGGAAGAAATTTGCTACGGAATTTTGCTGATTAGCTACGGAAAATCAGTTTTTACTACGGAAAATCAACTTTTTGCTACGAAATTTTGTCCGTAGCTATTCAAGAATTTTTTGTAGTGTATTATATATAGTTCCTTATGAATTGTAAACATACGTGTGTATTGCATTCGATCAATCAATATATATTGAAGCTTTTTGTGATAACTGTGTTCTTAATAATTATCATATTATTTACAGTTTATTGTTCTTGATTAAATCAACATAGTGTTAATCCTCTGTAACTTCTATTGTTGAGTAGATCATTGTGTTTATTAACTGTTTTGGTTAATCGATCTTGACACATGTAATAAAAGTTATGATGTAAAAATCACCCCTTTAACTAATAATGTCTGATTTTAGACAAATAATAATAATTGGGTGCATGTAATAACATTTTGGTGCTGTTAACATAAATCATAACCCATCAACAATAATCACGAGTAACAAACATTGTTATTTTTAGTCATTTCCCAAATATACTAGAAAGTGAAATTTAACATAATTAAGCATAGTAATGGAAGTTTAAACTTTAAATATCCATTAGAAAAAAGAATTACTGAGTACAAATTAAGTAAACTTGATGTGATTATCCACACCCCTTATGCGTGCGTTTGCTACTTATCCGTAATTTAAAATCTCTTTAAATTAATAAGGTCGGGACTTAAGAAATTTATTAATTTGGAGAGTTATTAATTTATCGATAATTTAATAGAGTCGAACGTGTTCAATGTATTCTTAAGCAAGTTTGACATATGACCTCTTGAATGACTTTAAATTAATAATACATTCGAAATCTTTGAATTACAATAGTAAATGTAAACAAATGTGTTTAATGTATTTTTAAGCAAGTTTGACATATATAAATTACGCTGTGTTTGAAGCCTGTTACGTGAAAGGATGCACTTATGACATCGAACACTCCTCACAACTTTATGATACAATACAACACATGGGCTATTGGATACAATAAGAAAAGTTAAAGATGAGCTCCAAATAGACTTGAACCTTAAAGGAAAATAGAGAACTATTCAATCATATTTCAGTAGAGTGTAACTTTTTTTTTAGTTTCTGTGAATTATTAATTTATGATTTTCTTGGGACCAAAAATTATTAAGGGACTCCCAAAAAATTATTATTCTACTATTTTATTGATTTTTTCAAATTTTTACATTGACCCAAGTCAGGACAAAATTATTATTTTAGAGAGTTTATTAATTTTCGAGTATTAATTTAAAGAGATTTTACTTAAGGTTATATATTATTGTTATTTTTAATATGGATGTAAAATTTACACTACAAAGATTGTAAAAAATTTAAAGAGTAAATTACACGGAAGGTCCTTTGGGTTTACCACTTATTACAGCCATAGTTCCTGAACTTTGCTTATTACACCAGACCAGACGTCCCTGGTGTATACAATTTGTTACACCGATGGTCCCTGTTGCCCTTAACTTTTTCTAAATGACGAAAATACCATTTTAGTCTTTTGTAATAAAGCGAAGATAAGGAACCGTGAATGTAATAAGTGATAAACCACATGAACCATCTATTAAATTTACTCTATTAATTGATATTTTTCTTTTCTCTCTTTAATTCATATTCTTCCGCCACATTAAGACTCACCACTCGCCTCTATCTCTTTTAGTTCAAACCTCAATCAATAACCATTATCGTCGCGTAATCAACCCCTGCCTCCGGTTGCCTTCTCCAGTTGTTCCGCCATCGATGAGGTTCTATCAACCTGAGTGTGCAAAACCAACTACTCTAGCGACGTGCATCAATTGTCTGAATCATCGTGTGTGCAAACCACCAAATCCTCTGGTGACGTGCATCAATTGTCTGATTCAATTCTGGTTGATAGAACGTCGTTAGTCGGAACAACTGGAGAAGGAAACCGGAGGCAAGAGTTGGTGATGAATCGAATTTTCAGGGGGTTTGGTGGCGCGACGATAATGATTATTAATTTATGTTTGAATTCAAAGAGATTGAGCTGAGTGGTGAGTCTGAATGTGGCGGAATAACATGAATTAAAGAGAGAGAAGAAAAAAATCAATTAATAGAGTAAATTTAACGAATGGTTCATGTGGTTTATCACCTATTACATTCACAGTCCCTTATCTTCACTTTATTACAAAAGGCCAAAAGGGTATTTTCGTCATTTAGAAAAAGTTAAGGGCAGTAGAGAGTAGAGACCATGAGTGTAACAAAGTATATACACCAGAGACCTTCAGTGTAATAAACGAAGTTCATGGACTATGGGTATAATAATTGGCAAACCACAGGGACTTTCCGTGTAATTTACTCAATTTTAAAATATACTATACAAGTATGAGTTTGGCTAACTCATGCCTTAAGGACATAAGATAAGCATGTTTAACGAACTCAAAACTTATCATTTTTATTTGAAACTACATTTAATTCAGGTTGAAAATAGACTTCAATGATGAGTAATAAATATATTTATTTATTTTGAAAGGAAACTTGAATCCCATTAAATACTTCTAATCTCATACTTTTAAGATATGAGTTAGATAAACCCTACAAGTATATATAAACAAATATAGTAGTATGTGAATAAGTTTTTATAAGGTTTTTTTTTTTTGGAAACGGCAAATAGATTAAAAACGAGTAAACCTACTTAGCAAGGCGCTAGGCAGGAGAACCAAAGAGTACAAAGAAAAAAGAAAAGCAAATTACAGGGAAAACATAAGACCACAACACCAATCGGGCCAATTACAAAGATTATTACCCCTATATCTAACCCAAGTGTAGGAAGTAGATATAATTTCGTCTGCTATCACCAAAGAGGATTTATTTCTCCCATTGAAAATCTTATCGTTTCTTGCTTTCCAAGTGCACCATAACATACATTGCACAATTGCACCGAGCACCTTTCTCTTTCTTGGACAATTTCCCCAATTTGCTGCATAATCAAGAAGAGATATCACCGAGTTTACATCCGGAGCAGGTATATTGCACCATTTAAAAATCCAGTTACGGGTTTCAATTGCATGATTACAATTAATTAGGGCATGATCCACACATTCATCTACAATGTCACATCTTTTGCATCGAGCATTATCAATAGGGATCCCGCGTTCTATGAGGCATGTTGCTACCGGTAATCTTCCCAAACCTGCCCGCCAAGAAAAACACGATACCTTGGATGGTACCAGTTTGTTCCACACCGCAATCATCTCGCCAGAGGTGGTTAGTTTCTCATCGATCGCAGATCTTGCTATATGGATAGAGAATTGCGAATCAGGGGATAAATGACACTTAATCTCGTCTGGGTTGGTGGATAGACTGAAGTCGACCAACAAATCCTGCAATCTAGATAAGTCTTCAATTATTTCGGGATCAGAGATGATTCTGTTCCAGCTCCATGTAGGTCCCGTTGATGAAATTCGATCAGAGATGCGACACAATTTCTTTGACTCTAACTGGTATAATCGCGGAAAGGCAACCTGTAACGATTCATCACAAAGCCAAATGTCTTTCCAAAACAGTACTTTTTCACCTGTGCCTACACAAATAGAAAAAAAGTTAGAAAATTTAAGCCCGATTTTTTGTAGGTCAACCTCCGTTTTTGAGATGTTTTGCCAGACTCCCGGGATTGTTTTCTTTGCCATGACGTGTATGGGTTTCGTGTGGGTGTTGTGGATTTTGCTGATCACCTTTCGCCAAATCGAATCTGGTCCGGAGTGCAGTTTCCACCACCAATTCACAAGTAAAGCAATATTTTGGGCTTTGAGAGAACCTACACCCAAACCACCTCTGTTTTTTCCCGCTAGGACCCGGGCCCACGCGACCCAATTGATCTTTTTAACATCTCCAGAGCCGACCCAAAGAAATCTCCTACGAATTTTCTCGAGTTTATCGATAATGCATTTTGGAGCTTTAAAGAGTGAAAAATAATATGTCGGTAGGCTGTTTAGAACTGATTTGATTAATGTAAGCCTTCCACCAAAAGAAAGGTTTTTGGCTTTCCAACCAGACAACTTTGCTTCAAAACGATCGATTACCGGTTTCCAATGTTTTTGTCTCGACATATTTGCTCCAACCGGAACTCCGAGATAAGTAAATGGAAATGAACCAGGGACACAACCTAGTAACCGCGCCCAATTTGATGTTTGGGAGGATGTGGTTCCGATGCCAAAGACTTTTGATTTATGGAAGTTAACTTGAAGACCAGATGACACATTGAAGCATCTAAGGATGCGGGCCAGATTTTGAATATTGTCATATGACCATTCCCCCACAAAAATGGCGTCATCGGCATAAAATAAATGCGAGATAGCAGGCCCGTTGTTAGGAGTTTGAATACCTTTAAAAATACCGGATTCCGTTGCAGTTTTCATTGCGATATTTAGACCTTCCATGGCAATGATGAATAAAAATGGTGATAGTGGGTCTCCTTGGCGAACACCTTTTGAAATCGGGAATTCCAAAGTTGGAGATCCATTTATGAGAACTGAAGAGCGTGAGGATGATAGACAGCCTCGAATCCACCACCGCCACTTATCGCTAAAACCCATTTGCAACATTGTAGAATCAAGATAGTCCCAATTGACCGAATCAAACGCCTTTTCAAAGTCCACTTTAAATAGAAACATCTCTTTTTTTTTCTTTTTTCGCCCATGAATAGATCTCATTTATGATTAAGGGACCTTCAAGGATGTTTCTGCCTCTAATGTAAGTTGATTGCACCTCGTCAATGACAGATCCGATTACCAGTTTTAATCTGGATGCCAAGGCTGATGCGATTATTTTGTATAAACATCCAATTAGGCTAATGGGCCTGTAGTCACTAAGATTCACGGGATCTTTAATCTTTGGGATTAACGTTATGAACGAGGAATTACATCCAACCGCAATCGTACCGGTTTGCTCAAAGCAATGGACATAATTCATAATGTCTGATGATATAGTATCCCAATACGATTTGATTAGTTTGAAAGTGAACCCGTCCGGACCTGGGGCTTTCTCGCCACCGCAGTTGCTTACCGCCGCTTTAATCTCTGAGATGGTAAACGGGGAATCTAGAATCTGAATATGCGATGGAATGAGCCTTTTGAATCGATGATTAATGAATTTCGGTCGATTATGCCAACTTTCTTTGAATTTACCCGAAAAGAATGTGAAAGCTGCATTTTTTATCTCATTTGGGTCGGTGGACCAAACTCCGTTGATAGATAAGCCATGGATTCTATTGTTGCGGTTTTTGTTTTTAAGAACACCATGAAAGAATGATGAGTTTTCATCCCCATCAACAGCCCATTTGATGTGTGCTTTTTGTTTTAAATCAAGTTTCTTGAGGTTTTCAAGATGGAGTAGTTTCTGTTTGCATTCTTTTAATTCATTAATTTCACCACTTGATAGAGATCTAGAGTCTAGAGCAGCGTCCAGATCTTGGATTTTCTTCTTTGTGTTCAACAGATCCGCTGATTCAGAAGCGTATGTAGACCTTCTCCAATTAATGATACCGCGTTTCAGAAATTTTAATTTTGCACTTAGGTACATGTCCGCTGTACCAAAGCCCACAAAAGAGGCCCATGCATGTTTAAAGATTTCTTCAAACCCATCTTGCAAGAGCCAGGAGTTGTAAAAGCGAAAAGGCGGTGGCCCAAAATCAAGTGCTGAGTTACATAGAATGATTGGAGAATGATCTGAGTGGTCCCGGGGCAAGGCGGTAACCGCTGATTGGGGTTGAGCAGCAACAAAAACTGGGCAGACCAGAAATCGATCCAATTTGCTGAGTTTTGAATAATCAGGACTGAGATACGTAAACCTACGACCACCCATACTGAATTCTTTGAGGCCCAATGATAGAATAAATTGGTTAAAATCATCGGCTGAAGTTTGGCAAAATGCAGAGTTGATTCTTTCATTTGCACTCCTCACCACATTGATTCTTTTATAAGGTAGATATCACCTTTTTAATATTGATTTAGTATTTAGTATAATTACGAACTATTTCCGTCAGATGGTTTAATAATTTTAATTGTCTATGTAGTCAAAGTCAAATGAGAATGGAGGGTGTGGTAGCGCACATCTTCACACCGTCCCACATGGCAAATGGCTGTTGCCGAATTATTTCTGTTTTGTTTGTGTGTTGTGGTGTGAGTCAGCGTATTTTTAGATAAAAAATGTAATGTAAATATCAAAGTTATACGTGAATGATTATTTTGATTTGTAAATGGAAATAAGAATACTGAAGTTGCTCTTCAGTTTTTCATTTGAAACCATTAAGGAGTGTTTGGGAAAACTTTTTTAAAGACTGCTTATTAGGGGTGGTTGGGAAAATTGTTTGGGAACATAATTCATCTCAAAATAATTGATTAAAAATCCTCTAAATAAGATTACCCTCTCAAATACTTAAAAATACTTATTAAGTTTAAAGAAGCTTAAAAACTTAATAAGCTTTATAAATAAACTCTCCTAAGTAAAGAAAAACGAGTTGATATTTTATAATTAAAATTGGTACTGTCTTAGTGATGTATTAACAATTTTTAATACTTCTTTCTATTTCTTTCTATTTTTTCTTCCTACCCATAAGTCTACCCACTTCTAAGCTTAACACGTGACATCCACTAATTCTCTTTCCTAATATCATCCCTTGATTTTAACACTTATCATGATCAAAATGAATAGAAATATGATAGAAATAGATGGTATGAAAAAATATCATTACTCATAATCTTGATATACTTCGTATTTGGTTAACAAGGCATGGTACTATTACATACTCCATAAAGTCCATGACGACAGACGTCGTGAAGGACGTCGTGGCCAAAAAATATTCGTCATAAGTCATTACCATTGGGGCGGACACGTCACTAGCGGGCGTCGTGAGGTGCCATCGTCTACACGGCGTGGGGAACTCTGTGTGTGGGGGGGGGGGGGGTTGGGTTAATATTTTAATATTTCTTTTAAGCAGAATGAGTTAGTAATGGGTTAGTGATGTGTTACTGTTGGTACGACCTCATCAGTATGAAGAGATTAGTGATATATTTAGTGACGCGTCACTGTTAGAAGATGCCTAATTGCACGTGAGTATAGTTAATCTCCCGCTAACTAAAGTAAATCTTGCACGTGCAACTTAACCATGGTTAAAACTCACGCGCTCCTCGCATACCACTCGCATTGTCAATGCACAGAGAAATGAACTCACGTCCCACAAGAAGACAGGTTTTCCAAAACCCTAATTCTCCCTCTATAAAAGGTTCTCTCTCTATATTGATATTCATACAGATTTATGCAAACATGCACACTTCTCGGAGCTGATTATCGTCTCTTTTTATCTCTATTTCTCGTTTGTGCGATCATTCTCTCAGCAGCAGATTCAAAGGTTCCATCGATATCTTAACTTTCATTTCTGAATCGATTTTGTTTAAGCAAATTCCTGGCTTTAAAACGATATTCTCTGCAATTTTTGTCCTTTTAATCTGAGGTTACCATCAATTGATTTTTATAAGTTACACTATAACAGTATAGCTCCTTAATTTAATGCTTTTATGCCAACATCTAACTGAAACTGCTTGAGCTAATGAGGATTTCCGTATCGAATTTTTTCAATCCGTTTAATGCAAATTTTTTTACAATTTCCTTCCATTTTCATATAATCATTTCCGTTTTTAAGCTTGTTTAACAAGCTGTTTGTTTTCTCCCGATTGATCAATAATGTGAAAATCCGATGCGGAAACCTTTTAGTCAAACTCCGATATGATTTGGCGGTAGATTTTTTTACTCAGATTTTGATTGATTCGATGTTTTCGCCTATTCTGTGTACTAATAAATATTATAAAATTACTCTCATGTTTATGCAGTAACAGTTCACAGTCGCCATTTAAATCTCTCTTTGCTCCTATTATCTATTTAGTCAAAGCTCGATTCTCGCTCCGCCTGATTTCCTCACGATACGATCGAAGCCATTTTTGTAGCAGTACATGCTTAATCTCCGTTTTCCGGTGAAAATATAGTTTTCCGATGACTTTGAGGTCCGTTAATGCAATGCTACGTTTTGCGGTAGTTACGCTCACATGTTCGTTGATGTTAATGGTGGTTGCGTTCGTTACAGGTGTGGTAATCATTTCCGTTACTATTAAATTCTTATTAAATCCGCTTTTATATCTTCTTCTATCCATCATTAAATTCATATTCACAATTTAAATTTGCATAATTTTGTTCGTGGTCATTTATTGAATTACTGATCAATCGATTTATTTATTTCATCTCGTGATCTCATCAGGTTCGTTGCAATTCGGTAGTACTCCTGTTAATGCAAAGAATACAACTTACAACAGCACGATTATTATTTTCGGTTCGCATCGCAAGCTTCTTCAGGAACAAGGTAACCCTAGCTATCTCTAGATTATTCATAATATTAAAAATAGAAAATTCTGAAAATTGAATTAAAAATTGGAATCTGTGGTTTTGCATCAACGTTATGTCGGTCTTTTTGCGGTGATATTTGTTTTGCCTAAACCCTGCAACGCTGCCACTGCCACTGCACTGGTGAAACGTCTTTCCTGCAGAAATGTTGGTTTTGAAGTACGGTTTCTGTTGTATTAATGGTGGTGGTGTGGTGGTATTGTGGTGGTGGTGCACGTATGTGTTATTCCACTGGTCAATTACACATTCCCTTGGTCCCCAATTTTAGACTGGTGCCAATGGTGACGGAAACTGACGCCGTCAGTTTCTGCCAACTCAGCGCCACGTCAGCAGACAGACTAACTAACACTAAACTGACGTACCCGTGCCAACAGCACTCCGTCACTTCACCAACTTTAATTAATTTACTTTCTTTTTAATTAAAACAAAAATATAACTAAAACATAATACTTTTATTAAAATAAAAAACACATTACATTAATTTAAAAACATAAAAAAAAGGGAAAAAAATACAATAATTTAAAAACATAAATTAACGTTGGCGGAAATTTGGTGGGAGTTGCGAAATGTGGTCGACTAGTGCATTGCGAAGTCTATGATGCGTTGCTTGATCCCGTAGTTCTTTGGCCATTCGAGCGTGTGTTGCAACTCTCTCATTCCACGAGCGTTGTGGCGTGTTTGCCGGGTTATCCATATACGCCTCCTCATGTGGACACATGTTGCGACCGTTGTCCTCAATTATCATGTTGTGTAAAATTATACAACAGTACATGATTCGACTTATTTTATTGACGCTATATGGTCTTGCCGGGTTTTTAAGGATTTGCCAACGACCTTGCAACACACCGAATGCTCGTTCGATATCTTTTCTTGCGGCTTCTTGATACCTTTTAAACCGACCTTGTTGTTCAGATAGCGGATACTTAAATGTCTTCACAATGGTTGCCCATTCCGGGTATATCCCGTCACCAAGATAGTATCCTCTAGTGAATTGTTGCCCGGCAATGACAAAAGGAATAGTGGGAGTTCTGTCTTGCAGCAAGTCCTTGAATAAGTCTGATGCATTAAGGACATTGATGTCGTTGCTCGAACCAGCTGGGCCGAAGTAAGCATGCCAAATCCACAAATCATAAGACGCGACCGCTTCTAGCATGATCGTTGGCTCCCCCTGGTCACCTCGTGTGTATTGGCCTTTCCATGCCACTGGACAATTCCTCCAAGGCCAGTGCATGCAATCGATGCTGCCGAGCATACCCGGAAAACCATGCACCTCAGCATGACGTTGATGTAAGCGCTCGACGTCATGCGCGTTGGGTTTTCTTAAGTACTCAGCACCAAATAGATGGAATACACATTTGACAAAATTATCCAAACAATCATATGATGTTTGTTGTCCCATGTGTAGATATTCATCAAACAAATCGGCTGAACAACCATAGGCCAATTGTCGTACAGCGGATGTACATTTTTGAAGAATATTAAAACTCGCCCTTCCGGTAGCGTCGTCCCGTTGACGAAAATACAAAAAATGCGCAGGTAAAGGAGTCTCGGAGTAATTTGTTATACCGTCACATATACGGAGGAACAACGAACGGGCCATACGAAAACGTCGCCTAAAATAATCCAGCGGGAACGTGGGATTTTCAGCAAAGTAGTCTGCGTACAAACGCTCACCGGCACCTTCACGATCTCGTGGCACATACCTTCTCGGCGCTCTGGGGATCGGCTCGATCTCTTCATCGTCCTCTGTATCAGATGAAAGAGCATTCACAATGGCTTCCATCTCGGCATTGTACGCATTGGCACACGCCAAAATAGCTTCCAAATCGGAATCATACTCGGCAGAGGAATCGGAAGTATTAGACATTTTGTAAGTATGGTTGGGTGGGAGAAGAGAAAATTTTTTTTGGTGAAAATTTTAGAATGAGAGTGGGGTATTTATAGGGATTTAAAAGGGAAAAAAAAAATATATATATATATATAACGGTAATATTACCGTTTTAAAAAAAAAAAAAAAAAAAAAAGGAAAATTTGTGATTGGTTGGAAGGTACGGCGGGACCCACCACAGACGCTCCACTCCCGCTCCCTCTCTCGCCGCTTAAGCGACCGGCGGACCAACCGGCGGCCAACCGGCGGTCCGTGCCAACGGCGTCGGAACCGGCGGCGGCCAACCGGCGGCCAACCGGCGTGCCGTTGGCACCGGTCTTAAAACCACCTCATGAATATGATTTGGACTTATCTTTATGAGCTAAAAAAAATCTTTAACATAATATATAATTTTAGAATTTAGACATAGTTTAGAGATGTGAGTAATTCAATTACTGTAGCAACTTAAATAAATTAGGTAATTTTAAATTAATGTCATCTGTTCAGATTCTATTATAGATAAAATTTGAGTATATTTAGGAGACGTTAAAGAAAAAAAGGTAATTTTAATGTTAAGTAAGGAAGTTTTTATGACAATTACGTACGTTCAACATGTTTAAAATTGATATTAATGACTTATAAAATATATATACTTTTTTATGTAAAAGAAAAGAGATGTAATTTTGAACAAGAATTTTGCTAAATATGGTTCTAAAGGCTATGGTTACGAGTTTACTACCACATTTTTTATGGAACGTCAAGCGATTAATTGGTTTTTAGGTGATAGAAAAAAATTAGAAGTGTAAGAAATGATTTTGGTTACAATGAAGAATGTTCTTAAAATAAAGAGTTAAAGTTAGTTTGTGATTTTTATTTAGAAAAAAAAACAGTTAATATAAACAGCTTTATCAAATCAGAAATTTTTGGATATACTTTTGGGAATTGCATTTGCATCGAAACATGCATATTTTGGTGAAAGGTAGCTTTATTGCTCTGCGCATGTTAGCTAGCCAGGCATCTCTAGCTTGTTTTATTGGAAATGTTCAAGCATTAATTAGTAATTTTATACGTTATTTTTCATGCTGTTTGATTTGAATTGTTATACGTTCCTTGGTACTTTCATATTTGTCTAGAATTATACCATTTTACCATAATGCCATAGCATAAAATACAACTTTGCCGTTAAAAAAAAAGAAGCATAAAATACAACTCCAATTGTCCTTGTTGGTGGGCTTCTACTAGCTAGAAGTGACATTTAGGCAAGGTTTTAGTTAGCAGTTTTTGATTAGCATATTGAAGGATTGGAATGAGTCAATATAAATATGACATGTTTAAAATTTCGGGTCAGAAAAAAACTTTAATCTGGGCACATCTAAACCTAGATCCGCCTGATACATATAAGTTAACTTGTTGATGGCTCAAATGGAGATTCATATATATTTTTGATAGAGTTTAGAGGATTTTATAGTATTTTAATCTTTTTATTTTTAAAAAAAACTTTATAAAATTAAATAGATTGGCAGATTAACCAGTTTATACATATGACAATTTTACCATGACCCCATTTATAAACGTGTTGGATGGGTGTGCAGGTCAACCAGTTTATACATATAACAACACGAACTTGACCCGATTTATAAACGCGTTGGACTGGTCAATATGTTTTTGACCCCACACCATTTAGGATTTTAAGCTCAAACCAAACCTTATCATTTTTGTGTTGAGTTTCTAATCGTATGTAAAATTGTTGCCCCTATTATCTATGGTGTTTATTTTTTGTTACAAAAATTTAAAATTAAATACTCTCTCCGTCCCACAAAAAATTTATATTTCTCATTAAAATTTTATCCCACCAAAGAGTTTACATTTCTCAAATTTGAGGGGTCTATCTATTAAAATAATATTGTTACTTATCATTCCACCAATAAAACATTTTTTCTCTCTAATCTAACCTTATATTTTAATTAAAAGTATTACAAAGGAATCTATCACTAACTATCTAATAAAAGATTGTGCCCAAATGAAATGTAAACTTTATTATGGGATGGAGAGAGAACTAATTAATGTTTCAACCTTGTTCACAACTATCAAAAATATGTTTTAGTGACTATTTAATGAAGTAGTAGGTTAGTTTAACTGAATATTAATGCAAAACATATAAGGAGTAATATCTATCAATTTTAAATATGTAGTCAACACATATGCTGATTTCGAGAAAGACGATTCTTACGAGCATGAGGTGAAAATCTAGTGGTAATAAAAGGGTCGCCCACACTATTGTTACATTTATTATCGAGTCAAATAAACTAAGACCTTTTTTGTTTTTCATTTTGTGTTTTAAAATGATATTTTTGAAATACTCCATCCGTCCCACAAAACAGTTTACATTTCTTTTCAAAATTTTGTCTCATAAAAAAGTTTACATTTCTCCAATTTAAGGGGTCCACTTAATAAAATAATATTATTACCAATTATCTTACCACTAACTATTACCTAAAAGTACATTCTCTCTCCAATAAAACCTTATATTTTATTCTAAATTGTTAGCATTGACCCACCACTAACCATTTCCTAAAAATTTATAACCAAGAGAAATGTAAATTTTTTTTATGGGACGTAGGAGTACCTTTTTAACAAAATAGTACTAATATTGATTACGGTCTAAACACTTATTTTAGTCCAAATCAGCTGCCTCCTAACATACCTTATACAAATTTGAATGGAAATTATAAAACTAACAAAATCAATTATTTATTCATTTTATGAAAAAGATCATTAGCTACAAAAGTAAACTAAATGGCCTTTGACCTAACTTTAACTTTATGATGTGTATTTTATATTGTAGTTGAGGGTTAAAATAACATTTATAAATATAAGTGGTATGCGGTAGGAGATTATATTTGTTGTAAAAAGAAATAAAAAATAATTAAAAAGTTCACCAAAAATTCCTGTGTACACGTTAAAATTTGTTCTACTGTAAAGCAAAAATGTTGACTTTCAATTAATTTTGCCATTTTTTGTGTAAAGAAAAGCAAAAAAACCTTTATCATCATTCTCTCACAATTGTTTGTATTTACTTTTGTTCAGCAGCACAAGCGAAACCAGACCGATATTGGGGGGACACGTGTTCAACATCCGACATTTCCATAACCCAGGGCCAAACAGCTCCCCTGCCAAGTGGCATTCCAACCTACACCGTCCAAATCATGAACATTTGCTCCACCGGTTGCGACATCTCCGGCATCCACGTCAGCTGCGGTTGGTTCAGCTCCGCCAGAACAATCAACCCCATTCTTTTCAAACGTCTCAGTTTCAACGACTGCCTTGTTAATAACGGAAACACGTTACTTAACGCGCACACCATCTCCTTTCAATATGCCAACACTTACCCTTACCCTCTCTCCGTTTCCTCCGTTACCTGTTAACGTTGACCAATCAATATTCCATCATTAATTCCTCACGCTCTTGGAGTACTTTTGATTAATTCTACTTTTGCACAAACGGTGCAGTGAAGATATATGTCATTTTGATGATGACAACTCAATAGAGATTGCCACATTCAGAATGTTATTGAATCAATAGTTTGATAGATATGTGTGGTACACGAATAAATTGTTTTTTATTTAAATAAAGAGTATAATATATTTCATATTTCATGATTATATTGTTTTACATTTTAAATTGTTTCATGTTTATATTGAAACGTGTGATGTAAATGTTTATTTGATAATTATATTTCATAGATTTATGATAAAGTAAGAGGTGGACAATAAATAATTGTAGGTCAAGCTGACTTGGCATTTTTTGGAAATGTACTAAAACTTAATGATTTCAATCTAACCCTCATTTGTGTACTTAAAATTAATACGATGTATGAGAAATTATTATATCTTGTGCTAAATGTTTGTTGTAATCATTCAATAATCATTAACAAAAATCAAAATGTTATAATCTGAGTAAGGAGTCTTTTGTGAAGATGATGCAAACTTACAAAGACCAATAACAGAAGATTCATATTTCATAATGCGCATTCCGCATTACCAATAGATTATAATCATACCCTAATTGATAATATACGGAAAAATTACAACCTTCCTTGACAATTCATGATCAAATAAGATGAATAATGCCCGAACTTAAAATTACAACCTTCCTTGACAATTCATGATCAAATAAGATTATAATGATGAAATTAGATGATTAGTGTGAAATGAGTCCCACATTTTTTAAATAAAGTGGGGTTATGATACTTCATTTATTTATGGGTTTTAGGGAAACGTTCAAGGAGTTCCATTATTTATATCAAATCCCGAGGAACAAATCTCAACCATTGATCAATAAGATCTAATGGTCAAGATTAATCACAAATTTCGTACATTGGGGGTATTTTGGTCATTTAGAACATAGATTTTTTTTATTTTTCTTTGATTTTTGATTTTTAAATTGTATTTGATTTGTTTATTTTTTAATTGAGGGGTATTTTGGTCATTAAAAAAAAATTATTTAAGAATTTTTATTTTTTTAATATTATTTTTTAAAAAAATTTTATTTTTTCATTAATAACACATAATATGATTGCCTAGTGAATTACATGTGATTACATAATGAATCACATGTGATTGAACTAAAACATCAAATGTGATTAAATATATAATCACATGTGATTTTACATTAAAATACATGTGATTAAGTTATACACGTAATTATCAAATACTTCCTCCGATTCCAAATAAGTGATACACTAAGGGTTTCACGATTTTTGAGGTAAAAGATTATAATGATGTTTAAATTAAATAATTGGATGGTTAGTGGGGAATGGGTACCACACATTTTGAATAAAGTAAGATTAATTATGTTTAAAAGTAAAAAATACGGGTAAATGGGTCATTTCACTTTGTTAAAGTAGATAGTTAGTGGGTGTGTGTCCCATTTTTTTTTGCCAAATAAGGAAACTTTTTAAAGTATATCACTTATTTTGAATCGGAGGAAGTAAATATTACTTTTTAATGAAAAAATAATAAAATAAAATATAAAATAAAAAAATCAAAATTTTTTTAAATGCTAAATGATCAAAATACCCCTTCATAATAAAAATAATAAAAATTAAAAATTAAAAATTAAAAATTAAAAATTAAAAAATTAAAAATATTTTATTTAAAAAAATGACCAAAATACCCCTTAATGTATTATATATGTGATTAATCTTGAGCATTAGATCTTATTAATCAATGGTTGATATTTATTCTCGGGATTTTATAAAAATAATGGAGCTCCTTGAACGCAACTCCTGAGTTTATTGTAAAATACAAATACATGTTTGGTTTTATTGAGCTAGACTTAAGTTATACAATTAGCCCATTTTAACACCATTATGTTCATCAATAAGCAAATTATTCAGCCTTATTTCTCCGGCCCAATTACATTTTACACCCACTTACGTCATCGGCGTACTTTCACACACGACCACCTCGTAAGACGGTACACTTTCAAGATCGATCACACAATTATTCAAATCCAACACAAATTATTAGTAAATCACACAACAAATCACTTCAATTTCTAAACCCAAAAGTAGCTGTGATTTCAATTCTGAATCCCACTCCAATTGAATCTTGAAGTTACCTTCAACAATGAAATTAAAAAGACAAAAACCTCTACTGATTTCACCAAAAAGTTTGATTCTGTGTTGTTTAATATTCACCATGTTAGGGTTATTGCTACTGACCTTTATCTCCGGAGATGATCTGTCCCCCGGAACCACCGTTTCGGATTCACCGGAGCTGCATAATACGACGGCGAAGCCTGCAACTACCTGTGCGACGGTGGAGGATATGGGAAAGGGAGCCGTTGATCCTTTTGGCGGTGGCGATTCTTGGAAAGAAAGCTTGAAAGTTCGTAAATTGATTCGAAATCATTTCGAGATTCAGGGTATGGAAATTCATAATCATATTTATTAGATTTATTTCAAGTTTTTGCTTTTTCAGTCAACGCTAAGTCAATCTAGATTCATTTTGATATAAAATCAAGAAATCTTGATGTTATTCTGTTCACCATTGATTCTAATCGGAAGTTGTTATAAAAATGTTTAGTGCAATAGTGAATTGTATATATATTATGTTTTGGGTTTTTTATTCATGTATGAAAGTATGAAGTGTTTTTGGTTTGACCATAATCGAGTTAATTAGCTTGCAAATAACATTTAGCAAAGCAAAAACCCGATTTGAGGTCAACCGATAATATACATAATAAGTATGTTATCTATTCGAATTTAAATTCAGATATTAATATTCGTTTTGAGCTTAATATATGTACCCAGATTTTATAAACATAATGTCGTGTATTTGTTTGAGTGATCGCGTATTTATATATACACATGTATTGTTTGAACATTATTATAACTGTAATACATAAACGTGTTTTTCTTTTATAACGTTAGGAGCATCACGAGTTCGGTTACTACCTCCCGACCAATTTTGCAAGCATGGTTTTGTAATGGGAAAAGCGTCAGAAGCGGGATTCGGGAACGAAATGTACAAAATCTTGACCGCTGCAGCACTTAGCATCATGCTAAACCGTTCACTAATAATCGGGCAAACGAGGCATATTGGTTCTTTCTTTTTCTCAATCTTTATTTATAATCTTTATTTATACCAAATGCTTACTTTTGGATACATATTTATTAGGGACAAGTATCCATTTGGGGACTACATATCATATGCTAATTTCACATTTACTTTAAAGGAAGTGAAACATTTATGGAATAAGAACGATTGTGTTGGAAAATACGGGCGGCATCTTGTTATGCGGGTTGATGATTTCGAGAAACCTTCTGAAACAAACGTTCTTTGCAGTAATTGGCTAAAATGGAACCACCCAATTATATGGTAAATATTACAATCAATAAATAATTACATATATATGATTTTAGGCAATTTTTTGAACTCGTGTGCCAGGTTTAAGGGTACAACGGATGCTGTGGCTGCTCAATTTTTCCTCAAAAACATACACATTCAAATGAGGAAATCGGCATCTTATCTGTTTGGTAACACCGAGTTTCTTCGTTCTAGACCCAATGTTATTGGAGAGCTGCTAAGAGTATTGATATCACCTTCACAAGATGTTAAAAAAGCCGTTGATTCGGCTATTAATGGAGGTCGTGATCCTCATATTACCGTGCATATGCGCATGCTCATGAATAGGTAATTCAGTAGTTTAAATGGGCGGGTCAGACGGGTTGGATAACGGGCCAAAAAAGTTGGAGTAAAAACGAGTAATTTTTGTATGGGTCGGGTTGATCTGAATTCCGAATACATATGGTTATAAAAATTATATTGTTACAAAAATGATATAGTTTGTCGCGTAAAACGATGTAGGAAGTATGCCTAAAAAATAGGGCTCTGGAGTGTGGACATGTTTGACTGGCTTTCTTTTTAACTGATTGTTTGATGGATTTTGGAATGGGAATGGGGAATGCGAATGAAAGTGAATTAGAATGTTTGGTTTAAGGGGTTAGGAATAAGAAATAGGTATCAAAATGGTGGGTTTACAACATTTTGGTGGTCTTTCATTTCTCCTCAGTATCTCTCTCCTCATTTCTTTCGTTATTTAATTTGAAAATAATGTGTTTACAATGTTATATACTACCTCTGTATCACAATAAGTGATACATTTTGACTTTTGCTGTTTTTGAGACAAAGATTATAACAAGGGTTAAGATGAATTAAAGTTAAAGATGAATTAAATTGATATTAATGATATTTAAAAATAAAAGTAAGGTAAAAAAGTAATTTTACTATATTAAAGAGCATAGTTAGTAGAGGATGAGTCCCACTTTTTTACCAAATAATGTAAATTTTAAAGTGTATCACTTATATTGAAACCGCCAAAAATAGAAAGTGTATCACTTATTGTGATACGCAGATTGTAAATATTTTATAAATAATCAAAGATTTTATCTCCCCTACTTCTCTTTCAAACCTATATATCTTCCTAAACTCATTTATAAACCTAACATACCCTTAGCCTTTATGTTGTGAAACAATTATATTCTTTATGTTTATAGGTCTCTTAGAGCCGTAACTGCCGTATTGAATTGCATCAAGAATACAATTACGGGAATCACTCAACCCCGTGTCGTATTGATCTCCGACACACCATCTCTCATTAATGACCTCACACCAAAACTTCTCGGGTTCGCAGAGGTACATTTTTTTTTGTCATAAATGATAATTTTAAGTAACATTGAATTTAGGAAATAAACATTCCGTTAATGATCTTAAAATATGAATGGTTAGGTTCTCCATTTTGATTACAAGAATTTTAAAGGGAACATTTCCGGTGGTGGGGTTGTTGGGGCTTCGGGTGTCGGATTTAGAGCGAAAGATTGGGGACCCGCACCTCGATGGGTTGCTTTTGTGGACTTCTTTTTAGCCTCGCGGGCCACACACGCGGTAATTACGGGTGCCCAAAGACGTGTGGGGACCACTTATGCACAACTTATTGCAGCATTAGCAGCAGCTTATCAACTTGGTAAACTATTATTTTGTGTTTTAATCATTGTTTTAGAGGTGGGAAAATGGGTGGATCAAACGAGTTGGGTAAAATGAGGGTCAAAATGGGCCGGTTCACAAACACATGTTTTTGTTTTTTGAGGTTTATAAATAGTTAATGTGTTAAAACTTAAATGTGACTTACACATGACTACAATTTTCTCGTTTTTATACATTTTTTTCTACGCGATATTAATAAGTGTAATATTTTGTTAGCTTATTTGCACTTATAAACGTGTACCAAATGGTTACGCTTATGAGCACAAAAAATATGAAAAATCATTAGTATTTCAGCGCTTATAATTGTATAAAAAATGGTCGCACTTCTTAATTTAGCACGTACAAAATAAACGTTCTATAATCTTGAAAGTGTAGAGATCAGATTGTTACCCCTTATTTCTACATGAAAAATTAAATGCATAGAAATTGATTGTAACAAATTTATCGCTACGTTTAAGTTTGGGTGCATTTAATGATTGTAACTTAATAAACGATTTTGGATTTTTATCCATTGTGAATACACTTTGTATGACTCTGGACCGGTTCAACTCATTTCCATTTTAGATGATTTTTAAGATCTTAACCGCTTGACCCGTCAAAAACAGAGTATAGCTACCTTTAAATGGATCAAAATCACCACTTTTAATTAATAATATGTTTACGTTTCCATTCTCTAAAGAAAAAAACTTATTTCGTTGCGTTAATTTCAGATGAAGATCACGGTGGTGCGACGAATTTTTCGTTCATCAGCAGTTTTCAGAACAATCTTTTGCACCGAGGGTTGCAGAATCAAGTCGGGTGGGGTCACGCATGGAACCGATTTGCGGGCCCGTTAAGTTGTCATGGGCAGCCCAACCAGTGTGCGCTCACCCCGGTTCTTCCTCCCGGGTGGTGGGACGGGTTGTGGCAGTCACCCATCCCACGAGACATACGTAGGATGGAATCTTACGGGGTGAAACTCACCGGTTTTGGGACCATTGATGAAAACCGCCTTCAGGTTTATTGTAAAGCTAGAAAAGCTACGGTTAAGACTATTTCGATTACTCGTAAATGTGTTGGAGTTAAATGCTCTTAATAGACTAGTGTTTAGTTATTATTTTTTCAAAAAAAAAAAAATCTATCTCAATTTTTCTAGAAAATATGATCTACTTTTTATTTTAGGGATTTGTTAACTATTGAGTATTGCCTATTGCCCTATAGGCAAATGGTTCATGTACAATTAAAGATGTATAATTATTCAAAGATGATTAATGAAATTTAAGGAGATGTTTTTTATTAGTTAATTTATAATTAATTAAGCAAAAGAAAATTCTTACTAGTAATATTTTCCTTTTATTTATAGCAAAGCATTGAAAATTTTGAAAATGTGTTCAAAATATTTTCTAAAAAATGCTACATTACTTATAATAATATTTTTTTAGGAAAGCACTCATATGCAGTAAATTATGTTTGATTTCTCTCTAAAATAATAGTGAGCATGTATGCTGAAAAAACCAAACCGAAAACCAAACGAAACCCAATCGAACCGAAAACATGTAATTGGTTCGGTTTTCAGTTTTGTAATTTCACGATTTTCAGTTTCGATCCGGTTCAGTCGGGTCCTCGGATAGGGGTGAGCATTAGGGCTGAAAAACCGAACTGAAACCGAACCTCGAACCTTATCAAAACCGAAAACATTAATTGGTTCAGTTTTGAAAAATTCATCACTATCAGTTTCGGTTCGGTTTCCGAACCTTGCTCACCCCTACTCCAAAGTTTTCAAAACACCTATTATAGTGTTTTAAGTAATGCTATAATTATGTAAATTTATAAATATAAAATGCATCTTTGTACACGTTCTCGTCGTTTATCTACATGTTTAAAGTTATTTTTTGTTGGTGTTTCAAATCAAAACACTGACTAGACGCTGCATATTCTCTCTTTTGCATGCTTACATTACTCTTTCTATATATAACACAATCATCTTTCTTAAACTTTATTTTATTTCTAAAAGAAGATAAATTCCAAATCTAGGTTGGAACGAGACAGACGAACCCCTTTGTGATACGTTTTATCTTTGAGAAAAATATCCAGATTTTGCGCACAAGGTTGTTAACGTATCGATAATTAGAGAATTAACAAAGAGTAATATGATATTTAGTCATATCATTTGGTCTTACTCATTAGATAAAGACATGTATCAAAATTAAGAGATAATATTAAGAGAAAAAAATTAGTGGATTACACATATCAGTAGGACTATAAGTAGTACTAAATTGTAGGACTAAATATCATTTCTCATTAAGAAAATGTATTTGATGAGTTTTGTTATTGGAATTAATTATGGTACCATAATTTTTTATGCATATACCACAGTTTACAAATATTACTGTACACTGTACAAGTATATAAAGCAACAATTGTGGTATGAGCATTAAAAGATGTGGTACAAAAATCACCCCCTTTTTGTTATTGACAGCTGTTAGGGCTGTATTTAAGGGGTATTTACATGCATAAAACATTTGTGTTTTTATTAAGGCCCCCTCTAAATTCACTAATAAGTAAATTCTAATGATTAGTTTAATGTTGGAAAGATAAATATGATGATTACTTTAATCATTGTCAAGATTATACTTTTTAGTTAAATGTCACATTTTCTTTTACTAATTAAATATAAGACTTTTTAATTAAATGTCACACATTTTAATTAAATGTCATTTTTTATATAAAAAAAATCA
This sequence comes from Calendula officinalis, assembly GCA_963853835.1. Lineage (NCBI taxonomy): Eukaryota > Viridiplantae > Streptophyta > Magnoliopsida > Asterales > Asteraceae > Calendula > Calendula officinalis. The sequence continues at coordinate 16,382,568 of OY970829.1, read as the reverse complement.
AATCTGAAAATATTTTTACATTAATAATATACAATTAACATAAAAATAAAATTACATAAAAACATGTTCATGATTATTATAATATCTGTAAAACTCTTCCTGACGACTAACATATAACTCTTCTCATCCAGATGCAATGTCACTTGTTTTATATGCCCTCCAAAGGGATGTGTTATCGGCAAAGGACTACCTTCGCGTATTTAAAAATGACATTTTTTTATTTTTTTTCATTTTCTAATATTTTTTAATCTCGTTTTTCATTTTTTTTCTAGTATATAAAAATGGCATTTTTAAATTTTTTTTCATTTTGTATAAAAGGTAATTAAATTTTAAAATATTCATAGATTAATAGAATACAAATAATACAAAAATTACATTACGTAAAAACAGGTTCATGATTATTATAGTATCTGAAAACTCTTCCTAACGACTTACATATGGGTTTTCCCATCCATATGCAAATTTAAAAAATTTGATGACATATGTAATTATCAATTTAAATGTAACACTTTTTTAAACTTTATACTATATGAATTGTTATATAAATCAATATATCTTAAAAAAATTAGTTTAATATATATATATATATAATTTATATAAAAAAGTATATGTGGCATATTTTATTTTCCTATTTGTTTTTATTTTTCTATATAATTTTTTTTAATTTTCAATCTAGTCCTACTAATTTTATTTAACTAAAATCAACCACTATATATGAGGCCTAATTTTGAATTCAATTTGTCAACTTGTCATTTTAATACAATCTCATTGGTGGACAATGATGACATGTAATGGCCTCAAAATGCCACATGTCATCTAATTCAAAATCAGATGCCAGATTTGAAAAAACGAATTTGTAGTCAAATTCTGTTTCCCCCTTTACATTCGGAATTTTTATTATAAACATTAAACAAATATTCCAATTTTGAATGAGAATTCCATTAATATCAAAACCAAAATTTATTTTAAAAGATTTCTGCATTAATCCTAAGGTTCAGAATTGTCGAATAATCATCATCTTCGAGATTTATGTTGCCCCTAAAATTCAAAGCCCTAGATCACAATAATAAACATTTAAATATTTTAAAATAAGAAGGTAAATACATTAAAAAAATTCACAATAATAAACGTTTTAAAAAACGAGTATTTATCATGTCATATAACACATCCATCAATTTACAAATTTTTTTTATTTATATACCTATATTTACCATACATAAATATTTTTAACGTTTTATAAATGATCAACATAATTAGAAACTATAATAAAATACATAAATGTAGTAAATATTAAATTGAAATAAAATTAATAAATGAATTAAAAGTTATGAATATGTTTTACTAACTTTAAATATTTTCAAATCACATAAACATGAACCCTTCCACTATGATTCATAAAAAGTAAACATCTTCATATATTATAACTTCTTTTAGTTGTATTTTACGGCTACAATTATCTCCTTTACAATTGTTATTACTTTCCTAATATAAAATGTTACTATAGGTAAACTAGAGATCGGGTAAAACAATGTTTTTAATTAAAAAATAAAAATAGTGTTGGTGCTTACTGTAACACCGCACATAAATTATGGAACGCGAATTCAGGTATTACGAATGAGATCCAATATAATCGAAAGTAAGATCATATCTGGTGGCAAAGTTGGTACAATTTACATTATCTCTCGCATGGTTATTAGTCCTCCCTGTAACGACCCGAAATTTGTAAATAAATAAATTGTACAAAAATACGATAAATATGGATAATGCGTTTAAAACACGTAGGAATTGGTTTCGTGTCGTTTGGACACCGTACGGGAAAGTTATGGACGAAACCGGGTAAAGACATGGGTAAAAAAATGCAGCCTAGGCTGCCTGGCAAGTTCGCGGCGTGAACTTCTGTTCGCGTTCGCGAAGTCGGGACAGAGAGTTCGAGCATCAAACGTGAGGAGTTCCCGATCTGGTTCCCGATCGCGAGGAACGCGCGTCCAAGCTAGTTCGCGACGCGAAGGTCGGCTTCGCGACGCGAAGTCTACGGCAGCTGTATTTATTGCGGGATTTTTGTCATAAATGCAGAAACAAACCCTAGTTTTCTCCTCTCTTCTTGTGTGGGCGATTTTTGAGCATAAAGTGGCGATTGGAGCTTAATCTTCACTAAACCTTGGTGATTCTTGCTCTTAGTTGAAGAACAAAGGTAAATCTTCATCTCTCTTTGGTTTTTAGCCATAGATTCAAGTAGGGAAAGCTTGAATCTCAAACCCTAGTTTTGGGTTTGTTCATAAATGGTTAAATGGAAGTTGTTTAACTTAGATCTATGGTATTTCAACAAGGAAAATGTGTTTATGAAATGGATCCATGAAAATATGAAGGTTTTTGGAATTAGGGTTTGGTAATTTGGGGAAATATGATGCTAGTAGTTAACTAGCCATGAATTATGTAGTTAGTATTGATGTTTGATGTAAACCATTGTATTGGTTTTGGTATTAGGTCATTTGGTGGAAGGATTTGAGGTTCAAGTCTTGGGGAGAGATATTTGTGTTCAAGAAACACATCTTTTGGATAAGCTTGACTAAGGTGAGTACATGTGAACTTTCAAAACTGAGTACGTAGCTTGTAAATGTTCTATGTTTACATGTTTTATCGAGTCTATAAGTAATTGAGTCAATTATGTGATTACTAATGAATTGCTTATGTGATGATGAATTGATCAATCGATTAAGAAATGATGATGATGATTATGATGTCCCTAGGGCCATGATAGATTGGAGGCATTCCGGTTATTATGGTTCCTTAAGGTTAGTGGTAGATTGGAGGCATTCCGATTACCCAATACCTATGAGTCCCGGTAGATTGGAGGCATTCCGGTTACCGTGGATATGACGGTCTTGATAGATTGGAGGCATTCCGATTATCTTGACATTGGCAGTGATGAAAGAAATGAAGTAACCCGAATGAAATTAATAGTATTATTATGATATAAATGATATTATGTGACTAGTTGTTTATCGGGTCTAAAACCCATGTATCTCACGAGGCAATTTTGTCTCACGTACTATGTTTGTGTTTTTGTTATGTACTCAGGTTCGGGATCGAAGAATTAGGAGGCTTGATTAGAAGAGGCCTTGATGAGATTAGCTTGGTGTTCATAGTTAGAGCCCTTATCTTATGGTTATGATATAACTTGTAACACTAATTTTTATATACTCTGATAATCTCAAACAAGAAACCTTTTAGTTTTTGTAAAACCGGTATTTGACACCGATACATTATTACTTGATTTTGGATTAAATGTTATTTAAATGTTGTTTTGAAAATTGAGGTGTTACAACTTGGTATCAGAGCTATAGTTTAAGTGAACTAGGTTGAGTTGACCATCCTAGACTTAAACTGAGCTAGTAGGACCATAAGTTCCATAGGATGATTATGAACTGACTCTTGAGACCTTAAGTATAGGATCAATAGGGTTGACCTTGAAGGAATAGGTCATGTTTGGGAATTGGGACGGTTTATATTACCGTTATTTGATAAGTTGACTTCTAAATGATTGATGTCTTATTATAGTAAAATGGTGCAAACTAGAAGTGGAAGAGGTCCACTTGATCAAGAACAAGATTCAAACCGTGTTAACAATCCGGTGTTTGGCCCGGAAAATTGAATGGAAGAGGAAAACTCCGGGGTTGAAAGGAATCACACCCCGATAACTGTGGAATATCTCCAAGCTATGTTCAACCAAATGAGGGATGTCGTGAATGACGATGTGCATCGAATCCTCAATGAACATAGGGATCGTGAGAGGCGGGAGGAATCCCCACCCCGCACCAAAAGCAAGTCAAGTAGTGTTGCTCAAACTGAAAAGTCTTCAACTGAGGAAGAAAGTGACCCCGAGCCGAGGGAAAGAAAGGGTTGTACTTATAAGAGTTTTATGGCTTTCAAGCCCGATAACTACTATGGTAGCTCCGAACCGAAAGTCATGATCCGTTGGATCCGTGAAACCGAACAAGTCCTTGAAGCTAGCAAGTGTAAAGAAGGTGATATGGTAATCTATGCTTCCCGATTGTTGAAAGATGAAGCCCTTGTGTGGTGGGACACCATGTATGAATCCTTGGGCAAAAGGGCGGTTTACAAGATGACTTGGGAAGAGTTTGTGAAGCGGTTGAAGGCAAAGTTTTGCCCCGAGAGGAACTTGGAAAAACTTCAAAAGAGTTTGTTCATTTGAAGAAGGGTGGTTTGAGTGTCGATGAGTACACTAAGAAGTTCACGGGATTAATCCCGTTTGTGATCAAGTTGTATCCGGATGAGAGATCCCGGATTGTTCGTTATGCTAATGGACTCCCGTGTGAGTATGAGGCTATTTTCCTACGTATTTCTCGAAGCACGCCCGCCCATTAGGGCGGGCTATGTAGCTAGTTTAGATGTATATGTAATCTATACAATTGTGTTTCCTTACTACGCTTTTAAAAATAAATAAATAATATTTAAAAATTAAACATGAAAACACATGTTTTTATTACGATAGCTTATATTATATTATAACTTACTTTAAATAAATGATAATATAATTAAAAGATAATGTGCTTAAAATTATCAAATAAATATTAACTAAATAAAAAAAATGTTCATAAACATAACATATAGTTATGAAACAAATAAAGATATTTAAATATAATATTTATTATAAAAATGAATGAAAGAAAATAATAGCTTTTAAGTGTACTTAAAATTATCGATAAACATTAACTAATGAAAAATTGTCCATAAATATATAATTATGAAACAAATAAATAAATATATTTACAAATAATATTTATCATCAAAAAGAAATGAAAGAGAAAAAAATCGTTTTTAACTCTCTCTCATATTAATTGTCTTGATTTTACTCTCTTTCTCTCTCTCATTTTTGTAACTTTCTCTCTCATCCTTTTAGTGTTTTTAGTAGGACCCTTTTATTAATGATGGATAATTCCTAAAATGTAGATGTAGTTATTGATTATTATACAAATTTTTGATGCATATCTTAACATTTTATAAGGACTGTTATTATATTTTCCAAGAAGTTAAAAGTTTTCAAAGGTTTGGTTTGTTCCAAGAGCTACATTCTTATTGGAAAATAGGTAAATTTGGTTATCGTAGTGTTTATCCGTACAAAAAGTGTAGGTTTTTGGCAAACAAATACGTCGTAACAACCTACTTTCCAAAAGAAAAAGAAGTAGAAATCCCTCTTTTTGCCAATTTTCCATAAAAAAATAGAGAACTTTGGTTCGTTAAAAAGAGTATATATCTAAATTGGAAAAGGAAACCAAAATTAGATATTTAGACGAATGATCAATATCTATACGGAAAATGCTTCAAGTATGATATTTTTGTTAGCGGTTCGGGTGGGTTGGAACTTGGAAACATTCAATTGAAATCGGACATGTTTAAAAATTTAGATAAAAGAAACCCCCTAACCTGGACATATGTAAACTATGGTAACTCATCTCAACCCATATGACTAATATAACCTAACAAGTTGGTAGGCTAAATGGGTTCGGAACATAACCAAATTGGTTGGTCAGAAATTAAAAATAGACTCAAATACAATGGTAATCATGGGGAGCTAAAATGTACAATAAAGATTTAGATGTTGTAAACCAATTAGCTCAATCATAAAATATTCTCATTCATATACATGTGTTACAAGATTGGTGAGTGAAATGTACATATGAACTCCTATATATAGGCTAATGGTTGTAAGCCAAGAGCCATGACATGAATGTACATAAATGTGAGAGATAAGTATAAGCAAGCAAAGAGACTCTAATTAAATGAGTTACAACATTAGAGATGTTTTAGGTGTGGTTAGAGGATTTTATAGTATTTACATTTTTTTTTAGAAAAAAGTAAGATTTTTTTTTTTTTATAAAACTCTCGGGCTGAATGAGTCGACTTGTTTTTAACCTGAAGCAATTTATGCAAAACCAAAACCTGATTATTTCCTTGACATGGTCGTGTCAGGAATTATCACATCTAATTTATTATTATTTTTTTTACTTCAAGTGAGTTAAAAGTTAAAAATCTCAGTGAAACTAGAAAGATTTAAAAAAAGAAAAAATATTTACAAAATGTATAAATCAGAATCTAATATAATTAAAATTCTAGACTTTATAGTACACCTTTTTAACGTAGAAACGACAAATTACCTAACACGATGATAAGAGTATCATCAACGTCTCATACTCTATCCTTGTTATCGAATCGTGACCATTCTAGCATTAGAGACGGCTGTTTGGCGAGCAAAAATGTTAAAAAACTTCCATTTTTCGACGTTACTTTTGCTTGAAGAAATTTGCAAAACAAGTTAATTTTTGTTTATCAGAAATATTAACTATAATTAGTGAGCCTTTTTGCAACATGAAAGAGAATATGTTAAAATGCTACCTCTAATTTAGTTTTATTATATACAGGGGCGGTATCAGATAAATTTTTGAAGGTGGCAAAATTTTGGAGCGCAAGTCAGGTTCTTTAAGTGAGATTTTATTTAAAATCAAATCGTAAACCAAATCAAATCAGTTTTAGTTTGAACAAAGTCTAAACGTAAACTAAATTAGTCAAAATCAAAATTTACGTGTTAGTTAATTCGAAAATAAAAATTATAAAATATAATAATATAAAAAATAGATTACAATTTTTTATAGTGGTAGATTTCATATACACAGTTTATGTTATTAACTCATATTTGTATTCAGTTTTATTATAACGTTCAACTAAGTTTTTAAAGTGTTCATATATAGATGATGTGGACTAATATGTCGTTAAAATATATGTGTGAATGTGTGATCAAATAAATGATAAGCATAATATTTTTAAACCAATAAATGCAGGGGAAAATGAATCAAAAGAAAAGAAGATTTTAATAGGAAACAAAGTAAAAGAAACTTTAAAACGGGAATGAAAAAAAATATTTTAAAAAATATATATGCATATGGAAGGGATTTAAACTAAATGTTATATGTTTTAAGATACATGAGTTAGACACTGAGCTAATATCGCTCATATATTATTTATATTTTGATGAACCAAGCCAAAAAATGAACCGACCCCTAAAAAATTTATACTAATCAGAGAAAGTTTGGGGTGGGCATCTCCTTGGTACCGCCCTTGATTATATACAACTTACCATTTAAATAACTTATTATGCTTTGACATCTAACCATTCCCATGATACCACAAATAGGGGTGAGCATAGGCGGGTACCCGCCGGTTCTGACCGGAACCGGAACAGCCGGTTCTTTGAAAGTTGGAACCGGAACCGGAACCTACAATACAGGTTCCCGAATTCTTGGAACCGGAACCGGAACCACCGGTTCCAGTGCCGGTTACCCTGTTTATTGACTTTCTGGTAGGGATGGAATCGGGTCCGGAGCCGACCCGGATGGACCCGGACCCGAAATACCCGAGACCTGATTTAGGAGGATTAGTAGACCCGAGAACCGAACCGTTTTACATAATACGGTTCCGGTTCGGTTCCGGGTTCGGTTCGGGTAAATCGGGTATATACCCGATTGGAACCGAAGTAGTTTTTATAGCCGTTTTTTGGTGTTTTTATCATGTTCATTAGTTTATACATGTAATTTTATAATGATTTACAAATAACAATTGTTTAATTAATATGAACCAAATACTATTAATAGTATTATACCACGATAAATTCGAAATACATAGTTAATTAATTTCGGTTTCGGGTCTAAGACCCGATTTGTTCCATACCCGATGTACCCGGACCCGATTTACCCGGACCCGAAATACACGATACCCGATTTCTCGAAAATCTGGGGCCCGATACCCGAACCGATTTTTAGTAATCCGGTTCCAAACAGTTCCGGTTCGGTACGGGTACGGTTATGGGTTTTCGGTTCTATATCCCATCCCTACTTTCTGGTACTTAGTTCTCGTTAATTGCATCATTTTCCTGATAATAGGTTGTTCTGCACGCCTGCACAATGATAATGGGTTCTTTCCTTTTAAACATGAACCCATAGGTTCAATCAGTATGAATTTATTATATGTTTTATATATTATAAATTAAATAATAAATGGAACAAATTTTATATGGTTCTGAAACTAACTGATGACTCTTGACAATGAACACATGAATGTATTATTTAGCAATTGTTTATGTGTAAATTATATAATATAATTTTTCTTAATAAAAATACGTTAGGTAAACACCGGTTCCGGTTACCCTGCGGGTAACGGTTCCTTAATTTTGAGAACCGGAACCGGCACCTCTTAAGGCGGTTCCATGATTTTAGGAACCGGAACCGGAACCTCCTAACCGGTTCTTGGTCCGGAACCTCCGGTTCCGTGGCGGTTCCGGTTCCAATTCCGGTTATCCGCTTTTTCTGCTCACCCCTAACCACAAATGTGAAATCAGACAGAAGAGATGTGTATCGTCCTTTATTTTTTTTTTCTTTTTTTAAAATAAGTATTCTCTTGGGTTTGTCCAGTTTATACTCGTAATGTATATGATCTAACTATTTTTATGGCCGTTTTCGAATCATACTCTGGTCATGTAGTAATTTTTACACAGTGAGAGATCAAACTCGTAATTTCTAAAAAATCATTTGAGAACCCTAATTACCACTAAGCTACCACTAAATATCAAATAAAATTTGTTGGTTTCTTCTTTTTGCTACTTCTCATTTTGTGGCCCAAATTGATAAAAAATAAAATAAAAAATAAATGAAAAAATAGACAAACGATGACCCACCGGCACATGACACCCTTGAGTCACCAACATAAGACCATTTGTTAGACTCCGACGATACGAAGGACGATTTTCGAAAAACTCATAATTGTTGTATGATTTGAAAACCAATAATTTGACACCGTTGATACACAAAAAAAGGAAAGTTTGATTGATCCAAAAATTGACAAATTCACATGAAAGCTTCAAATTAATTTTGGTTGTTGGGAAAGTAAATTTTGTCTCGTTAAAATCTTTAAGAGCTTACAACAGTTAAAAATATGATAACAAAGTAAAAAAAATTCATATTCCATGTTTAATGTGCATATAAATTTGATAAAATTTCTTTTCAAAAGGGGGAAAGGGCAATAAAAACGTTAACACTACACTATACCTAACCATGGATTTTTAAAGAACATATTTAATAATTCTACCTATTATACAAATACCATACCATTTCACTATTCACTCATGCCTTATTGGTTGAAATTAAAAGTGTAAATTAAATAGAAAATTTACATGGGTCTATTTTGAAATATGGAGCATCCGGAATTTGCCTAAGAAAATTTGCCTGGGCCTACGTGTTAAAATATGGAGCATCCGGCTATTCAACTCACCACCAAAAGAAATACAATTTATTTTTTGAATACAACTAAAACCATACCCACTACAACTACAAAGTACCATTATTTTGATTCCAAATATGTCAGATTTCGATCTTTTATTCCTATGTCCGTATAAAAATAAGTGTTATATTTTAGATTTCATTATTTTTCAGGTAAAAGATTAAAATATTAGTTAAGATAGATTAAAGTAAATATGTAGTGAAGAATGAGTCCTACCGTTTTTGAATAAAATGATATCAATGATTATAAATGTAAAAGTAAGAGTAAAAATATAACTGATGTTTTAATATTATTTCGCATCTCCAATAAGAGCTTTTTTTAAAAGGTTATTACTATTTGAATAAGTTTTAGGATAGCTTTTTTATTATTGGAATACACAGTGTTTTAACAAAGTTACTCTAATAACTTATTCTTCCATAACCTCTTAATCAACTTTCATTGTTTGTTTTCTTTAGTCTATATATTTATTAATTTTACATTTTAACCATTGGAAAGACTTTTAATGAATGAGTTTTTGGTTAGTGAAAAATTGATGTGGCAAAAGTAATCGGCTATTGTGAAGTTAATCATTAGCATCCACTATTAATATTTTTCAATGTCAATATATTGAAGTATAATAAAAGAATAATAATTATAATCAAATCATTTTATAACTTATTACATATTCAATTAATAATAAACGTTACCTATACTTAAAAATCTTTAAACAATAATATTAAATATGAATCTATGAGTTTATTATAATTTTTTTATACTTAGAGTTAATTATTTTTAAGGATAATTTAAAACTATGTTTCAAATCAATTACACTTTCAAAATCATAAAAATCATTTAAATTACTATGAAAGATTATATAAGTTTAAAACAAATTGAATAATTAATATTAAATTCATGCACCTTAGATTTATTTTAATTTATTTAGAGTTTATAAATAAAATGTAAGCCTGTTTTATGATTTTACATGTTCGATATCGCTTAGTATTTGTTAAATCATGTGTTGATTAGATAGGCCCGCAGCGGAGCGCGGACCATAATAACACTTGTTAGATACAAAATCTATTAATGAAAAGTGGCTCTATAGGTTTCCGATGAAGAACATACACACATAAATATACACAAAATATACCAAATGACTTGTAGTCTAGTGATATTGATGTTTGTTATTGCTCATAACTAAACAAGTTTTATTTTTTTAATGGTAGATTTAGGAGCCGCCAAGAAAAATATAAACTTAATTTAAAGAAGTTTTTTTGCAAAGTATTTAAATTAACGAGTGGTTATTATTCTAATTCATTGTATCGTAGTTTACTAGCTTTCGTTGCAAATTATTATTATCATTTTTTTGAAGCTAAGAAAAAGAAGTTACACTTAATTTGCTTGTGAATTCCAAATTAAAAGACCATGGCGCTTAGTAATTACGTTTTGTCATAAAATGTTACTTTCGTAACTATAAGAGCATTAAAAAGTGATCAAACAATAAATTCATTTATTTTGATAATCATTTCAATACAGAAACAATAGAACGTTAGGTTATCTACATAAGTTGGATAATAATTTTCAACTAAACGATCGAAAAAACTAATTAACCCGATATACATGATGATCGAACCATGCAACAATATTTGTGGATAAAAACCAATGATCGGTATTAAACTCATGCTGCGACTTCAATGGTGTGGTTCGTCACTTGAAGTTCAACGCCCAAATGATCATTAACGTCTTCGTTGTTTTCATTTAGTTTTGCAATAACTGGAATAGAACACATTAACGCGTTTAGCTTCGCAACATCGATGATTTCTTGATCTTTCTTTTGTGGGATTTTTTGTTCTTCAGTTTCGATGTTCTTTACTTCTATTCCGGCCGAAATTTTTTCATCACTAATTGGTTTTTTGTTTTTGTATACAAAATATAGGATTACTTGGAGAACACCAAAGGTGAATCCAAGTACATTTGGAATCTGTAACACATTAACAAATCATTAAGTACAAAAAACGTACCCAAGAACTTCAAAAGTTTATGGGTGATGATATTTACACCACAAAAACTATTTTCTTACCACACTATACAAATTTTAAAACAAACCATATAAACATACCACATATAAGTTGTGGTGCGAGAGATATTTTTTTATGGCGTATATATCAACTACTCCTAAAAGAGTTAATTTTTTTGTTCTTTTACTTACCGCAATGTTAAAATCATGAAGAAGTAGACCATAAAAGAACCATGTAATAGCATTGCAAGTGAGGGCAACCGATAGTAGAATGGGCATGTAAGCCACACTTTTTGTTTTAATTACCTGCCTCTGAAAAAGCAAAATCGGAATATTAATTATTACCACTAAAATTGTCATATATAAATATATATAACAATGAAGTGACTCAAAATTTGATAAGGATCGTACTATATACATACCACAACGCCCAAGGGTGCAACAAAAACACACAAAGCGAACACGAGGCAAATCCATCCAACTATAGCAACACGAGTAGCCCCATGAGCAAAACATTGTGTTAGGACAACAATCAATCCGAAACCAGCCACTATCATCAACCCGATTAACTTCAGGCTTTCGATCTGCATCCGACATGGTTTAATTAATTAATTGAAGTTCGTTCAATAATTAATAACCTAAGAAATTCTAAATTAAAAAGATGCGAAACATTAATTAAGAGTAATTATCGCCTACCCTAGCCTTCTTTGGCGCGTAAAATAGGAAGAAGCAAATGTAAAACGTTTCAATGAAGCACCCGACGGTGTTAATGGTGATGAGAAGCAACGCATTCTCCTTAAGCAACGCGTAATATATCCAAAGCATGGCGCTAAATAGCCCCACGACATAAGGCACCGATTGAAACCCTTCGGTTGATTTCTTTTTGTAAACTTTATAAAACGTCGGCCTGCCATTTAAATAAAAAAATATTAGCCAAACTTATACCTATATATATTAAGAAAGTAAGAATGAAACTTTTATAGTACATAAAGGGACTTACAATGGGGATAGAAACACCATGAACGATACAACATTGCCTACAATATAAACATAAGAAGCAAAATGTTAATTAATTAAACAATTTAGAAAGTATATATATTATAACCTAATTGTGACATTTAGGTCATTCAATAAATGATCAACCTACCTAGCCATGTCCATAATATTTCATCATCAATACTGTTTTTTCTAGCAAAATAATGCATGGAAATTGTATAACATTCTCATGCATATATATATATATATATATATATATATATATATATATAGAAATGGTATATATGTGTGTGTGGGTGTAGAGAGAGATACATGCAAATTAAAGATATGGAGTTTTGTATACCAATAAGGCCAAATGCAAGAGTAAGATGAGCAAAGCTTTCTGGAGTCATCTTCTCTATCAAGTTACCACACACACTCTTAGTCTTAGAGAAGTGTAAATTCTCTCTTTCTTTCTAGCTCTTAGTCCTGATGAGTGGTGCTCATAAATGGGTTGAGTGATGGGTTTATATAAGGAGGTGGTGGGCCCATTAATCAACTTAGCCATGCATGTTTCTTTAATCAAAAGTTATTATAAGGAGAAAGAAAGAAGCTAAAATTGTTGTTAATATTGAGTGGACACATATGCGTACGTGTTTACAGGTGTTCTTTGCCTTTTTCTCCCCTAGCTTCCCCATATAATCACACATTTCCAACCTAAACTTTAAACTTTGCTTTACATTCTAACCCTTCAATTATTTTTTTCATTTTATGTATCAAAAGGCCAAATTAAAAAGATGATTTGATTAGAGAAAGTTACTTCCTGGCCTAAGCTAACTAGATGGTGTTTGTTTGTAACTAGTACAACCAGAGCTGCGTGTTACTACGATTTTTTAAAATATTTATTTTTCAAAAGTTTATTAATACCATTTGACAAAAAAATTCTACGAATTTATGTAACATTGATTTTTATTTTTACATGACTTGGCTTATAATTTGATAGAATTGTTGTACTAAGCTAGTAAGCATGTATAAACGGTCAATAATTTTTCTAGCAGTCCATAAATCAATGGTTCAAATAAGTAAGGAAGAACCACCTTTAATATCATAGTACAGACTACAGAGTATGGCCTAATAAATTATTTAGGTTCTCCAACAAAGGAGTGGATGGGTTTCACTAAATTGAAGTGACTTTATATTTATTTTCTAAGAGAAATTATATAATTTGTTTGACATGTAAAATGGGGTATTGTCTAGTTGTCTAGTAAATTATGAAGGTATGCCGGTAAATGAGTGGCTAAAATTTCATCTATATATAAGAAAAATTAGATCCTTTTAGGAATAAAGAGAAGAATTTTTTTTATCGTATTAGCATCACACAACTAAAGGTTCCTCAATACAAAACACCACCGCCACCAAATAAACTAAGTTAAGCTAGGGATGTTTATAAAAAACCAAAAAATTATCCAGACGTCCGAATTTTAACATGTTAATTAACACTTAACTTCATAATCATCGTAATTCTCACAAGGATATATGTAAGTTTCACACAATAAAAACTGGCCAACTTCAAATCTATTAATTCTAGACATACTTGAAAATAACAAGATTCGTATTTGGAAAGCTATATATTATACCCTTCGATTAAACTTGTTTATTACCATCTGTTAGGGTGATTTTAATTGTATTCAATAGTTAGGGGACTAGATGTGTAATATTGTAATAGTATTAATCTAATCTTAGCCTTGGTTAGTGCTTAATTAAGCATGTTTAGAAGGGAAGTATAAATACCTTTCATGTGGACTTAATTTGTAAGTTTTCCTCTCATTTGAAAGAATTAACTTTTTGAAAGCTCTTCCCTCCATCTTCTTCTCTCTCAACACACACACCAAAAACACACACTTGAATCTTCAATCTCACTCAAATCACCATGATTTAGCTTGAATTCAATCAAATTAGATCTCTCAATTGGTATCAGAGCAAAAACTCTCTAAGAATAGATCCAAATTCGAGCTAAATTCGTTCAGATATGAGAATTATTGAAGAAAAGTTGATGTTCGTCACTTGAAATTAATGTTGTAACTTTTTGTTTGGAATTGATGATTTGATTGAAGATTCGTGTTTCTCCATTGATTCTAATAACAATAGAATCAAATTTCAATCAATTTCATCAACAATTGATCATGATTCAGTGATTTTTGTGCAAAAGTTGAAAAACTCAAAAAGTCTCTGAAAATCAAAGAATTCGATCAGATGTGTTATGTTTTGGGATATATGATTGGATCAAAGTGTTAGCAAATTGATTTCGAGCATTTAGCAAAAAGAATCAATGAAATCGGTCGAGTTTTGAGCGAAATCGGATCAGAAAAGTGAAGTAGAAGACGTATTGTGTTCGTTGTTCTATACTTCGGCTTCAAATCACGAAGAACAAGTTCGGCAGCCTAAGTAGTTCGGCCCGAATTTGTTTAACTCCTCGGCCCGAAGTTCGGCCCAACTTAAAGTTCGGCCCGAACTACACTTGAAGTTCGGCCCATATATTGATTTTGAAGTTCGGCCCTAACTAGTAGAAAGTTCGGCCCGAACTAGTCGATCTTCGGTCCAAATAGAACTTCGGCCCGAATTTGATCTTCGGCCCGAACATTAGTTACCGAACACCAAAAACCCGAACATTTTAGTGTTCCCGGCCCGAACTACTCTTCGGCCCGAACTACTCTTCGACCCGAACAAGAAGTTCGGCCCGAACTACAATCCTCGGCCCAAATTCATTTTTTTTTAAAAAAAAATCATTTTCAAAAATGTCTTCTAAAGATGCACTCACAATCGGAACTGATATAAAACCACCGGTTTTGTATAGAGGAGAATATGCTCAGTGGAAGAAACGATTTCTCCACTTTATTAAGAATCAGGAGCTACACAAAGAAATTATTGAATCACTCACTCATGGGGAAGCGGTATTTTATGATGACATCATTGTTGATCCAACTGCTACTCCTCCACTTATTGGTGGTAAACGTCTAATTCCTCCCGAAGAGTATAATACTCAACAAAAACGACGTGCCAAAGCCGATCTTCAAGCATATTCATTTATGCTTCAAGGACTGCCAAATGAAATCTACAACAGTTTGGATAGCCTTGAAACGGGTAAAGAGCTATGGGATGAAATCAGAAAGCAAATGGAGGGCACGGTTTTAGAAAACAAAGCTAAAATGGTTTCTGCTTTGAACAATTATCAGACATTCAAAGCCACAATCGGAGAAGACCTGGAGAGCACTTATCATCGGTATTGTACATTGTTGAATGATCTTCGCAAAAACTATTTGCGAAAAGAGAATTTGGAGGTGAATATCAAATTTATCAATTGTCTTCTTCCTGAGTGGGAAATATTTGGGAATAGTGCCATGCAACATAAGGATCTCAGTCTGATTGACATTCATGAATTGTTTGAATATTTGCACCAAAATGAGCCAATGGTCAAAAACTTAACTAAAAGTCGTCAAGAGACAGCTCAAAACCGCCAAGAGACTGCAGATACCCTTTCATTCCTCACCAAGCAACATCATCAGTATTCTACATATCCTAAAATGTCAGAAAATGTAGAACCGTCTGCATACTCACCACCTGATGATATGGAAAAAGATCTTGAGGATGTACTTCAGGCAATGTCCCTAATCTCAAACTATCAGAAGAAGTATTACTCCAAACCAACAAACAACAACCAAAGATACTCATCCAACTTTAAATCTGCTCCACCCACTTCATCTACAACATAATCAACTGAAAAGCCAAAGCTCATACCATTGGATCCACAGAAAAAATGTTACAATTGTGGAATTGATGGACACTACTCACGTGATTGCAAGAAACCTAAAGTCCGTGATTCTGAGTTCTTTAAAAGGAAGATGCTAATGGCCAAATAAATTGAGGCAGGAAAAGTGTTGTTAGCAGAAGACCTTCAATGGATGGAGGAGTCGGATCCGGAAGATGAAGAACATGCTGCCAACCTGTGCTTTATGGCGAGAGAAAATGCTGAGGTTGCTGAAAGAATTGCTGAGACAGATGGCGTGGATGGCAAGGTACACACTTCTCTTCCCTCTACTGCAAATAATTCCACTAATTCTGATACTTGTTATGTTCCAAATCAGACATCTGAAGTTGATTCGTTAAAACAAAACCTTTTGAATGCAGAAAATTTAAATAATCAACTTCAAGATCGCTTAACTAATTTGGAAAAACAAAATGAACAAAATGCTTTTGCTGGGTAATAAAATTGCTCATTATATTCAACAACAAACAGTTTTCAAAGAAGAAAATCTGAGGTTACAAAAGCAAGTATCAGAGTATAAAGATAAATATGATCATAATTACAAACTTTACTCTAAAGTTTGGGGTGACTATCAAATTAACAAAAACAGTATTGCACGTAAAGAAAAAGAGTTTGATGAAATTGAAAAACAATTTAACTCTTTAAACTCTCAAATCAAAGAGTTAACAGAGGAATTACATGATCAAAAAATCATTGCATTAAAAGAAACGAGAAATAAACAAATTATGATACAGACGTTTAAAAATGAGACTCATAAATTGAATTCACATATCAAACATCTTGAAGAATTAATTGTAAAACGAGGACATACTGATCAAACCATTCATTTAAACAAGCCCAAAGATTTCAAATATTTCAATTCGAGAGAAGGGCTAGGCGCTGATAATCCAGAATATCTTAAGAAGGCGTGTAAAATGGTTCCAACATTATATGATCCCAGATACAGAGATATAATGCCAAGCTTTATCAAAATGACAAACGAAGAGGAAGAAATTGAGACTTTTAACAGAGCTAAAAAGGAGAATGTGCAAATTAGTTTCAATTACACTGAGTTAAATAAAATATATGAAACTAAAAAGGCAAACTTTGAAAATGATGATTATTTTCCAATTATTACACCAGAAGAATTTGAGATTAAAGGTGATGTTGTACTTCAACAAAAAGTCACACCAAAGATTTACATACCATCTCTAATTCTAGAAAGGAAAATCTGTCAATTGGAAAATGAAATAGATAACACACATAAGGCATTTGATAAAGAAAAATCCGGTTTATAAAACAAAATTCATGCGTTAGAAAATCAAATAGCTAACGTGCTTAAAACATCTGTTTCTGGTCAAAGTGCTTCTCCAAAGCCAAAGTCTCACACTGATAATTTCTCAACTCCTAAAATTCCAACTCGTTTAAAATAAAGTTCTGATTCTCCTGTTTTAAAATTTTCAGATAGAATTTTAAATTCCAAGCATAGGAGACCAAAGCAAGGCGGGGTGAAAGAAGTTGAGCTGTCTAAGAAGTCTAATTCGTCTAAGTCTAGTATGCTTAAGTCAAAAGAACTTAAGAAGTCTAGATCTCCTTCGTTTTTAGCTTCTTCTTTTTCTAATTTCAATAAATGTAATAACTCAACAAACTTTATTTCTCCTGCTACACGTTATGGCATTGTGTATGATTCTGCAATTTATCGTCCTGTTAATCATTCTGTTAATGGTGTAAATTTGATTGTTAAAACAGATAAAAATGGTACAAAGGTGTATTTTGATCGAAAAACTAATAAACCTATTTCTCAATATGATACACGATATTTTGTAAGAAAAGATGCTCCATGTGGTTCTAGACATGATGTACTTCATAAAAATGGTTCAATCATTCGTTCATGTACAATTTGTTACCCAGAACCTTGCAAAACAATGCTCTCTGGATCTAAAACATCTCTAACTACACGTTTTTCTCCAAAAATTCCAAAATTAGTTTATCGTGTAGTTTCAGCACCCAAATCTTCAAACCTTGTTTATCGGGTTGTTTCCCCATCCAAATCTACACACTCTGGTGTCTCGCCTACCTCTCCCAAACAAAATCAACAACGATCCAAGTTTGTTAAATACAAATGGATTCAAAATGAAAAATCAAACTGGATTCTACATTCCCCTGCACAATCCTTCCAATGGATTATAAAAATACCAAAAATAGAACTGCCTCCTTGCAGTTCTCAAACTCTCTGAATTCATAATGTTTCAATCATTCTTCATAAAACATTGTTTACTAATCGTTTAGGACCAATATCTGATTGGGTACCTTTTTGTGTTAATTGTTTTATGTAGAATGTATGGTATCTTGATTCTCGTTGTACACGACACATGACCGGAAACAAGAACTTATTAACAAATTATAGAGACAAATACTTGGGAACTGTTCGGTTTGGAAATGATCATCTTGCTGCCATCATGGGTATTGGCGATATCATTCGTCACCATTTAGTCATTCGAAATGTGGCTTATGTTGAAGATCTTGCACACAATCTTTTCAGTATTGGTCAGTTCTGTGATAAAACATTAGAAGTTAATTTTCGCACAAAGAAATGTGTGGTTCGCACTTATGCGGGGAAAGAACTTCTTACTGGCTCCCGTGACACAAATCTATTTACTATCAATTTAAATGATGTGGTTCCACTGGAGGAAGTGTGTCTACTTTCCACTGCAACATCAAATGAGTCATGGCTATGGCATCGCCGTCTATCACACCTAAATTTCAAATCGATTAACAAATTAGTCAAAGGTGGCCATGTGTCTGGTCTTCCAGATGTTTCGTTTGCTAAAGATCATCTTTGTTCATCTTGCGAAATGGGCAAAATGACTAAAAAGACTCATAAGTCTAAACCAGTTCAAAGTACTTCAAAACCGCTTGAATTACTTCATATGGACTTATGTGGTCCCATGAGCGTTCAATCTCTTGGTGGTAATCGTTATGTCTTGGTTATTATTGATGATTATTCTCGCTACACATGGGTTCATTTCTTGCGTACCAAAGATGAAGCAGCCGATATCATTATCGCCTTTATCAAGAAAACTCAAACAAATATGGATTTAAAAGTTCACACCATTCGCATTGATAATGGGACTGAATTTAAAAATCAAACTTTAGATTCTTTTCTAACATCAGTTGGTATAACCCATCAATATTCCGCTGCTCGTATACCTCAACAAAATGGGGTTGTTGAACGAAGAAATCGTACCTTAGTTGAAGTTGCTCGTACCATGCTTTCATTTTCTAAACTCCCATTATCTCTTTGGGCTGAAGCTGTAAGTACGGCTTGCTTCACACAAAACCGTTCGATCATCAACAAAACCTACAACAAGACTCCATACGAACTCATTAATAACCGAATTCCAAATGTTAAATTTTTCCATATTTTTGGGAGTCGTTGCTTCATTCTTAATGATAAGGACAAATTGAATAAATTTGAAGCTAAAGCAGATGAAGGGGCGTTTGTAGGGTACTCACGTGAATCCGCATCCTATCGAGTATATAATCGGTCAAATCGCACGATACGAGAAAGTGTAAATGTTTCTTTTGATGAGACTTTTCCTTTGGATTCACTGACGACGGATATTGAAGTTCCGTTACATTCACCATCTCCCTCAACGTCGGTCAATGATCTTGAGATTTTATTTGAACATTTTTATGATGATTATCATAACTTAAGACACACATCAGTAGAGAAAACTGACGATCAAATTCCATCAGTGGCCGATGTTCAATCTATTACTGTACCTGAAATACAAACCTCAAGCTCCACTGATTCTCCATCTCCTACTTCTAGTTCTCACAATACAATCTTAACTGATTCAGATCCTTCTCAATCATTGGACAACCAATCATCACCGGATACTCACTCACCTCCTGCTCAAGCTGCTAATACATCGGACTCATCTTTAGCTCAAGCTCAAGTTCAACCTTTGGTGATTGATTTCTCTAAATTCAATGTTACACGTGTTGATCCACCATCGATTACATCTGACACTCAAACTGCAATTATCCCACATCCAGAATTCACTGATATGTCAAATATAAATCCAGGTCAACTACCACTTCCGCATTCTCTTAAATGGACAAAAGATCATCCTCTTCATTAGATAATCGGTAATCCTGAATCTTCTGTTCAAACTCGTAAAGCCACTGCCGATGAATGTCAATTCTCTGCTTTTCTTAGCTCCGATGAACCTAAGAAAGTCAGTGAAGCTTTGTCAGACCCAGACTGGATTCTTGCAATGCAAGAAGAAATAAATCAATTCGAACGCTTAAAAGTTTGGCGTCTGGTTCCAAAACCACCCGGGAAATCTGTTATCGGTACTAAGTGGATTTTCAAGAATAAAAAGGATGAAAATGGGATTGTTATTCGTAATAAAGCATGTTTAGTTGCGAAAGGGTATGCTTAACAAGAGGGCATTGACTTTGAAGAAACGTTTGCTCCGGTTGCACGGATAGAAGCCATTCGTATATTTCTGGCATATGCAGCACATAAGAATTTTACAATCTATCAAATGGATGTAAAAACTGCATTTTTAAATGGCATTCTCAATGAAGAAGTTTTTATTCATCAACCCGAAGGCTTCGTAGATCCAAGTTTTCCTGATCATGTGTATATTCTCGACAAAGCATTATATGGGTTAAAACAAGCTCCTCGTGCATGGTATGATGTCCTTTCCAAATTCTTAGTTGACTCTGGTTTCTCAAAAGGAAAAGTTGATACAACTCTGTTCATCAAGAGACAAGGGGAGGATATTGTGCTTATTCAGATTTATGTCGACGATATCATTTTTGGTTCTACGAATCCCAAATACTGTAAAAAGTTTTCGGATCTTATGGTCAAACGTTTCGAAATGAGCATGATGGGGGAGATGAACTTCTTTCTCGGTCTTCAAGTTCGCCAATTATCTACCGGGATCTTCATTAATCAATCCAAATACATCATTGATTTACTGAAAAAGTTTTCGTTCATTTAATTGAACGAAAACAAAGGTCTGATGGGTTTACGTATCACACATAACCGCAAAACAACTCGACGGAAACACACCGACGGTGACACTTTCCGGCCAGAAACTTTCTCACACACCCACACACACATGTATGAAGAACTACTAAAAAGTAGGAAATTGTTATACCTTACGAAAGAGAGAGAGAGAGAGAATCCGGGAGGGAGAGTCGAGGTGATAGTGTCTGAGGTTGCCGGGGATATGCTGCAATCGCCGGAGCTCATCTATGTCGCCGGGAAAACGTGTCTGATCGTCCGAAATTGACGGTGAGCAGTTTCTACTTTCTGCTTTCACACGAGAGAAAGAGAGGGTAAGAGATCGAGATTCGTCGGCGATAGCTCGTCGGATCTTACTGATTATGTCCGTAACTTTTGTCTTGGTTGTCGTCGGAGGAAACGTTTCTGCTGCGTGGGTTTTGTAAAACAAAAGGGAGATGAGATTTCTTTTGTCTGGTTCGAAACAAATGAGAATAAAAGATCGTAGGAGCTTTGGTTTTGTTGCTGGGTTCGCCGCACAAACACTAGTTCGCAGGAGTAAGCCAAAGGAGATGTGATGGTGGTTTCTGTTACTTTCAAAATGAGAGATGAGGGAATGGTGATGAATGATGATGACGATGGGTTAAGAATAATAACAACAAATTCAATACGGTGAACACATTATAGGGAGGTTTGACCGAGAAAAAGGGGAGATCGAGGTGTAGTTACCGGTCAAAGAGGGGATAGGTAGGCTATGTGAAGTTTAAATTTTAACTTGTAATTGATGTGGATACTAGTATTTATTAATACTTGTATAATGTATAAATATCACGTATAACGTTTTGATCAGGGTTTTACTTGGTCTTCGACAATGATTATTTCGTAATAATAACATATTATTTTCGGTTTTATATTTAGTTACTTTCATATTTTGTTAATGTACCAAGTATTTATTTGATGTTAGTAGTATATTTAATAAGATCGTTTTTCATACATGTTTATTCGGTCAAACTAGTGTATCATTATAAATGATAAAGATTATATTCCTTAAGTTCACTTTGAGTTTACGTTGAGTCACCAACTCGCTAAATGTATAGTTTTAATTGTACGAGACATTGATAAACTGACGTGTGCCTAATGATGGTGTGTACTACATACACATGGTACGAATGTCTTTGCTAGAATTACATGATAAGTAAATGCTTTCATTATTGAGGTGATTGTAGTAATACAAAATGGTGTTACAATAATTGTCGGTTCAAATACCAAATTTTTAGGGTTGTCACATTCTTCCCTTGTTAAAAAAATTTCGTCCCGAAATTTAAGACATTGTGGTACTAGGTTGAGAGTCGGAAAAAAAAATGTGTATAGACATTTCTAGAAATTATATTTGACGTAGTTTTTTTTTTTTTTTGTTTTATTATTTATTATTTTTTTTTTAAATAAGTGCGTCTGCCACTACATTTGGCCTTACCGAGTTTTTTTTTTTTTTTTTTTTTTTCCGCCATTGTAATCATTTAGCGAATCGACGCAATGTCGTTGTTTTATGTCAAGTTCCGTCTGGTCAAATATATGTGTTGGCAGTTTTCTTTTCGTCGGTGAATATTGTGCATTTGGTATTGTATACATAGTGTTTTCAGATTTTTAACGCGAAAACATGGCACGTAGTTCGTGATTATGAGTGATATAGTTTCTTTTTGGAATAGGGGTTTCTTGTTTCTCTCTCTTTGTCAAATTTTCTTGTGTTTTTATGTTAAATTGGTTAGGGCGTCAGAACGTAGATGGATATTCGAGTATACTTTAATATTTGTGGTAAGTCAAACAGATCGTCTATTTGCGGTAATAAAGTGAAATTCTCATAGTTAATTGCATTTATTAAAATATAGATTTAAAGTGTTTTAAGCAGTTATACATGTGTCATAATACTTTGTTTATTAAAACATAGACATAAACTTTTTCTTTCTTTCTTTGGCCTCCATATCCATTCTTGTTTTGACCATCCCAATTTATCTTTCTATTATTATTTTTGTTTCCTTTTTATGTAATTGTTGTTTATTCACTTCTTAATTCTTAATTCCATTGCGTGTTGGTTCCGTTAATTTTTAATTCTTCTAAATTTCGATACACGATCTAATCATTGGCGTGGCGTGCCGCACTAGATAATAAATTTTTCGGTTTACTTTAGGTAGGGCTATTATTGTTGTGTGGCACATAATTTATACCTTTAAGGTTTGGGACGCGGTGCTCATTCCTCTGATTTGTGGCACAAATCCCCTGATACACTTCTCGTTTTTCCCACGATCAGGCTACGAGATGAGGAACGAAACGGGCTAGTTTGCTATATATAGTGGAAATTTGTAGGTCATATTGGTGTTTGTAACATCTTCACTTTGAACTTTTGTCTGCAGTTATAGGAATGTAATTCGATTTTCAAGTAAGAACTAAAATTTTATAGTTGATCAGATTTGGTCGTTCGTTAGCGGTTGTACTTGTAAGTGTTGATTCCAGATGATTACTTTTCTTAGCACTCGTTAGGTTATACACATTCATAGGGATTGATGTTTGTAAGAATAAAATTGCGTCCTTATAGAGAAACATTTAGTTAGAGTAGATTCAATATGTAGAACTTCTGGCAGTTGTAATGACAAATCTTGCGTCTTGGTTGGATTCTAGGCGTAGGGTCACTGTGCGATCGATGAGGTTCTCGGAATTAGATTAGCTTTGAATTCAATTTTGATGAGGGTTGTGAAAATCTTAGTAACTCCTTTTAGAAAATTCTCCAATAAATTCGTATGATATGTATGCTTTTGATTTGTTGTTTGACTCTTTTTTTTTTTTTTTTAATACATATGCTAAGGATGCTTATTTATTTGTTCCTTTCAATAATCCATGGTTTTGATAACTACACATTGTACTATTTAACTATAAACACGTTGGCCACCCGTTTTTATAATATCATGGTACAATGTTTCATCATCATTATCACTTCATATTTTCATTCATTAATATGAGTGTTTCGTATTGTATGTGAAATTTAGGTGTTGTATTATCAATTTTAGGCAAATTTGAAATCTTCTATTCACATAAGATTACATGAATTTAGGAGTTGTGCTTAATATATATTTTAAAAACATCCTAAAGATGACATGTGACAACTTTCGTATTCACGATCACAAATTTACAAAGTCAAAGAATCTTTCGGTTGTTTTATTCTTTATCGCATTGGATTGACCAAATTTCGTGGCATTAGTGGTTGATGGGTAGACATTCAGTCTTTGATCAAGCGATGAATCTTTCGAGTTTTATGATTAGTAGAATCAGAATTTTGGATTAAGTTTGTGATACTCGCGCGAGGAATATTGTGTGAGAATGATATATATAATGTATATATTGCGTGAGATGAGAATAAATGTAGCGTGCGATTAAGATACGTGGTGCACGTGTATAGGTGTTTATTGTGCAAAGTCGTGATGTCCTGCTGCTCCCTATCCAGTCGAGTAGAGTAGCCAACATATTCACTGCTTGTAGATGTTCGGTAGAAATTCTCGAATTCGTGTTTTTGTTTAAGTGATTAGTGAAGTGTAGATAAGGTCCAATTTAGGTCTAAGGTATGTGGAGTAAATGTGAAGTGAAAAGTGTAGTGTAATGTAGTGTATTGAGTATATGATATATTGTAGTGATTCTCACATATAGTTTCACGTAAAGTATCCTATAATATAAGAGTGCTCTATCTAATGTAAAAGTAAGGCAGCTAAAGCCCCTAATAGTATGTCCAATGAGGGATATGAAATGCAACTTTACATGCAATGCAAGTTTATGTGTGATGCAACTCTAATTGAAGTGAAAATATTTTGACTCAAAATCTTTTCCGGTTATAGACTAGACTCACGCTAATTCACTATAACCAATGGCTCTGATACCAATCTGTCACACCCCGCCAAAAATGGTTTTGCGGAAGAACGAGGTGCGACTAACATCGGTAACATCACACATCAAATATAGTAAAACAACGCAATCATAGTAAATATCCAAAACAATCGTTTACAAAAATGTAATTGAAAAGGTTGAAAACCTTTCAACCAAATAAACCAAGTTTGAAAAATAATTGATGTCCAAACTTAGTAGACTTAATTCTTGAAAAATGCTTGACGACCCACCACTTATGCAATGCTTAAAAGTTTAATTTCCGTTACCTGAGAAAACATATTAGAAAAAGTGTCAACACAAAGGTTGGTGAGTTCACAGGTTTTGTGACTCCAATAGTCATATCGTTTAAAATCGTTACGTACAATCTTGTACGATTTGTATTGTTGTTCTGAAATATTGAACAAAAATAGTTTTTGGTGCAATTCATAATCCCCTGACATGCTTGCAATACATTCAAGTTAAGGTATAATCAAAGAGCCTATAATCAAACCATAAATCTAATTGTTAGAATATAAAGCTCAAACACGGTTAGGCTAGCGCATAACTAGCCATGAGCGGGGGATCAATCCCGATAGTACTATCTCTATATTCCTTGGCTAACACATTAGTTAATGATTACTGTTAAACGTGGACTCGCAATATGGTCCGTTTGTCCTTCATGGTAGGTACGTGTTTACAACAATGATTACACAAGGATTATCTATTACAAAATAGTTGAATAGTATATGTTTTCTCCCCCAGGTAAAATAGTTATAAAAACAGTAAAAGTGGGGCCGTGAAACTCACCTTAGCACATCGAGCAAAACTTGCATTTAAATAAGTGTTAGGATTTCCAACCAAAGTTTCCTTGCGCCTAAATGCATAGTAATAAACCAATAAGCGATGGTCTAATTGACACGCCTAATCTACATGATGCATGAAGGTTCTCTTAATAAAAATTTAGAATTGAGTGATACGTTGATGACTCGATTGGATTGATCTCATATTTCAAATACATTCGTTTGGATTTAAAAAATAAACAATTTGTTTGAAAGTATTGGATTCGTACCATTAACTATTAATTGTATAAATAATTAAGCAATCTGATCTAATTAGATAAATAAATGAAATAGTTTCTTTTGAAATATTCATTAAAATATTTTATAAAATACAAAAACATTAAATTTATAATTAATCACAAATTAAAATCAGATTTAGCTAACTGTAAATGGGCTAAGAGATGCTGGGCTAATTAAAATATTAGTGATAAAGGGCTTCATTTAATTGAACGAAAACAAAGGTCTGATGGGTTTACGTATCACACATAACCGCAAAACAACTCGACGGAAACACACCGACGGTGACACTTTCCGGCCAGAAACTTTCTCACACACCCACACACACATGTATGAAGAACTACTAAAAAGTAGGAAATTGTTATACCTTACGAAAGAGAGAGAGAGAGAATCCGGGAGGGAGAGTCGAGGTGATAGTGTCTGAGGTTGCCGGGGATATGCTGCAATCGCCGGAGCTCATCTATGTCGCCGGGAAAACGTGTCTGATCGTCCGAAATTGACGGTGAGCAGTTTCTACTTTCTGCTTTCACACGAGAGAAAGAGAGGGTAAGAGATCGAGATTCGTCGGCGATAGCTCGTCGGATCTTACTGATTATGTCCGTAACTTTTGTCTTGGTTGTCGTCGGAGGAAACGTTTCTGCTGCGTGGGTTTTGTAAAACGAAAGGGAGATGAGATTTCTTTTGTCTGGTTCGAAACAAATGAGAATAAAAGATCGTAGGAGCTTTGGTTTTGTTGCTGGGTTCGCCGCACAAACACTAGTTCGCAGGAGTAAGCCAAAGGAGATGTGATGGTGGTTTCTGTTACTTTCAAAATGAGAGATGAGGGAATGGTGATGAATGATGATGACGATGGGTTAAGAATAATAACAACAAATTCAATACGGTGAACACATTATAGGGAGGTTTGACCGAGAAAAAGGGGAGATCGAGGTGTAGTTACCGGTCAAAGAGGGGATAGGTAGGCTATGTGAAGTTTAAATTTTAACTTGTAATTGATGTGGATACTAGTATTTATTAATACTTGTATAATGTATAAATATCACGTATAACGTTTTGATCAGGGTTTTACTTGGTCTTCGACAATGATTATTTCGTAATAATAACATATTATTTTCGGTTTTATATTTAGTTACTTTCATATTTTGTTAATGTACCAAGTATTTATTTGATGTTAGTAGTATATTTAATAAGATCGTTTTTCATACATGTTTATTCGGTCAAACTAGTGTATCATTATAAATGATAAAGATTATATTCCTTAAGTTCACTTTGAGTTTACGTTGAGTCACCAACTCGCTAAATGTATAGTTTTAATTGTACGAGACATTGATAAACTGACGTGTGCCTAATGATGGTGTGTACTACATACACATGGTACGAATGTCTTTGCTAGAATTACATGATAAGTAAATGCTTTCATTATTGAGGTGATTGTAGTAATACAAAATGGTGTTACAATAATTGTCGGTTCAAATACCAAATTTTTAGGGTTGTCACATAAATGTTGTCCCACATTGCTATTTGTATGAAAGTTGGGTGAATTACTTTCACTATAAAAAGAAGTGCACCAACTATATTGAAGCAATTAAAGCTTAAGTCCCTTATGCCTTTCACGTTGTGTGGTCATTTGACTTAAGGCTCGGTGCAGTGCAATTCTTTTGCCGACAATTTAACTGTTTTACTCGGTTTTTTACTCGGGTTTAACTATTACCAATCGGTTTGACAGGTCTAGAAGGAAATAATAACCATGTTGATATTTTTTTAGTGTGGCCAAATGATATCAAAAGTCACGGATTAAAAATAATTTAATGTGGCTATAGGTTAAACTATAGCCACAATTACAAAAACCTTATGTCTATAAGAACTCTACGGTCACACTCAACATAACTACACGTGACAATACACAATAGATTAGTCACATTATATATAAAACTATGTGTCTAAAATCGGGCTTGTAGTCACCACCAATATAACGATATGTGGCTATATGGTAACCATTAGCCGCAATTTACAACAAATTGTGTCTCTAAAAGTCGGATTACAACTATTGTCGTTTTAATTACATATGACTATATGGTAATCATTAGCCACGGTTGTATGTTATCGCCATACTTTTCCATATGATATGGCCACTAAAATTTAGTGTAGCCATATATGCACTTTAAAACGCGAGATAATAGACAACGCTTTTGATGTAAAATAAAACCGTGGCTAATTACTTATGGCCACAGTTTTTTGTAGTGGCGATTGATGTTTTTTGTACTAGTGAATGATAATCAGTGTACTTAACGGAAAAACAAGTGAAGAAGAAGAAGATAACCGATTCATCTACATAAATTCCTCTCAAAACCTCAACCATTCAAATTCAAATCTTAATCGTACTAATACATACAAAATATTCACATGTATTCAAGACTTAACTGTACAAATAATTCTAAAAACACACACACTTTTACTTAAACTTTCAAATCATTCTTTTCAGAATCCAAAAACATCATTATTCAATCCTCACTAAAACCTCTATCATAAAATCTCCATATTTGAGAATCCCAGAAAAATCCTTACCAAACTGATATTCCATATCCAGAACTTTCAAATACTCAAATACTTCCTTACACCGACAGATTCAACGTAACAAAAATATTTTCGTTGAGTGTTTGAAATCTCAATTTCTTCTTAAGCTAATCAGATGTAAACATTGAAGAGCAAAACAGTTTGAAGCACATCCGAGCATAAACGAATTTGGTAACGGACCAAAAGAAGAAATTGAAGAAGGAAGACTGGGATGAAGTGCTAAAGCTCAAAAAGAGGGAGATTGGATAATGATAAAGACATATTAAGTCAACAATTCATGAAATCTTCTGAGATACTTTATATTGGTTGAAAAGTCAAAAAAAAAAGTATTATTTTTCATTGTTCAATCAAAAGCTGAAGCTGATACGATATCAAAACTATTCAACGGATAATTCAGTCTCAGACTTTGCTAGAGAAGAAGATTTCAAGAACAGGCTAACTCAAACTATTGATACAAAGGGGGAGATTGTTAGGGTCATTTTAATTGTATTCAATAGTTAGGGGACTAGATGTGTAATATTGTAATAGTGTTAATCTAGTCTTAGCCTTGGTTAGTGCTTAATTAAGCATGTTTAGAAGGGAGGTATAAATACCTTTCATGTGGACTTAATTTGTAAGCTTTCCTCTCATTTGAAAGAATTAACTTTTTGAAAGATCTTCCCTCCATCTTCTTCTCTCTCAACACACACACTAAAAACACACACTTGAATCTTCAATCTCACTCAAATCACCATGATTTAGCTTGAATTCAATCAAATTAGATCTCTCACCATCCTTTATAAATTCCTAAAATACTTGCATATTTTGCGGCTCAAATATAGTGAAGTATGATACCCTTTGATTTTAAACAGAAATTTGTTTATTACCTGCAATATTTAGGGTGGGGCTTTCTTTTTGTCACCCACTATCAAATACTCCCTCCGTCCCACAAAAAAGTTCCCATTTCATCTTGGCACAAGTTTTTAGGTGGTAGTTAGTGGTGGGGTCATTGATATTAATTTTGATTAAAATATAAGGTTTGATTGTAGAGAGAATGATAGTTAGTGGATATTAGTAGTGGGGTCCTTAAGAATAATAATATTTTATTATGTGGAGCCCATCAAATGTGAGAAATGAGAACTTTTTTGTGGGACAAAAGTTTTGTTAGAAATGAGAACTTTTTTGTGGGACGGAGGGAGTATTAGCTAATATTTAAATTCATATTCTCCAAGTTCTTATGTTGCCCTCAAGATTTTGTATTCCTAGATTAATTTTTTGTTTTATTCCTAGATAGCAAGTGCATTCATTCACAAAAATATGGAGATATGTTGGACTAATAAGATCTTGCCAAGTCATCATCAATAATATATAGAGCAAGTGGTATGATGGGAGTACTTCCCACTTCTTACATGGCATTCTTCAAAGTTACCGTCACACATCACGCGCGGTGTAAGTAACTTGCATGAGTTAGGTGGCGTGAGTGAGGGAGAGAATGTGTTTTTCTTCTAAATATGTTTTGAGTGAATGAGTATTTTAGTGGGTTGAATTATTAATGAAGAGGGGAATTTGAATGTAAAATGTGAAATACTAGTATTACGCTGAAGTGGTGAAGTAGCTAATGGCTTAGCCATGACACCTCTCACTCTAAGGTCGGGTCATTTCTCATTCATTGTCTTAAGCACTATCCTAGAAACTCGATTAGACCGATCGGTTATACCGAAAAACAAAAAGATAGCCGGTTGGATTGAGCTAATAAGACCGGTGGTTATAACTCGGTCATAACTAACTGACTGGACATAAAATCCAGTTAAACTAGTCGGTCGAACTGAAAGAAATATTTTTTTTCTAAAAACATTATATAACTCCAATTATGTGTATATATATAATTTAGATATGACATGATTAATAACTCAAATTATATGTATATAACATTTAAAACTCAATATGACATGATTAATACTATCAAGCATCAAGACCCAACTTAATTTTCTGTTTTTCTTTTCTTTATATTGTCTTTGTTGACCTTTGTTTAACTACATTTTTTATGGACTTTTTTTCTTTTAGTTGTAGAATATTATCTCTAAATGATCGTAGATGATGCGCTTCATGGGGATATACGTTTTGCTAATAACAATTAAATATTAAATCTTAGATATTTTTTAATTGGCAAATAGTATTTTGGCTACTATATCAAAATTTTCTCAGGATATCGCGCGGGTAAATCAACTAGTTATATCGCAAACAACATAAATGTAAATTGGATTGATTGGGTTAACGACCCAATATTTACTTGTAAATATTACCCGTTGTTATTTGTATTTTTTTTCACCAAGAAGTAAGATTTTTTATGGGAAATTGTCTTTTCAAAGAAAAAAGAAAAAAATAGAACTTACGAAACACATATGATAATTAATTGGTTAAAATTCAAAGGGTCTTTAGACTAGCGGTATAGTGTTTACCCCCACAACCTTGAGGTTGGGAGTTTAAGTCATGTCGTGGACTTAGGTGGTGGAATTTATTCCCCATTGGTTGAGGATTCAAGGGAAAACATACTGCCCTTTGTGAATGTTATTATATAGGTTCGAACCATCAACTTACTAACTGACCGTTAAAAAAAATTAATTGATCAAAACCATTGCTTGTCCTGGGTAGAAACTAGATATGTTAACGTTATATAATTATTGGAGACCTAATGATTGCATGCAAGTATTTATTTATATATAAATAAATATAAATATAAATATATTTCCTATTTCTTGATCATGCCATGTGTACACATGTCTCACAAGAGTTCAGCTTTCTCAATTATGTACGTAATCAAAGAAACCACGCGATGGAATTTTAAAGTTTGGTTCATTACACATGTACCTACGTATATAGGTGTCAATAGTGATATTAATTAACAGTTTAGTTTTTGTTAAATTAGTGTCTCGTCAGATTACACTCCAACTGAAATTCAAACTAACATACTCATATCATCAATACTCAATTTCTTTCAGTTTTTTTGTTTCCGTCATTATAAAACATACATAGACACAAAAAATACTACCCAACTAAATTACTTTGGGCCCCACCAAACCTTCGTCTTCACTCTTCCTCTAACCGAAGAGGTTAGTCCCTAAGCCTCAAACTGGCGAGGCGTGCTAATGGAGGTAGGTTGTCGGTTGAGGGAAGAGACAACTGGTGTCTCCATTGCCGGTGGTCGTATATTAACTTTTGGTGAGCATAGCTCAAGCTAAAATATTAAATTTTGGATATCGGACATCCGAATTTCAGATACACGATTTGGAGAGTAAAAGTTTATTATCCGAAATCCGGATATCCAAAAATGTAACGACCCAAAATTTCGTATTAAATAAATTATGTAAAAATATGATAAATAAGGATAAATCATTTAAAAATGTGGGAATTAGTTTCGTGTCATTTGGACATCGTTTGATATGTGTATTCCCTTGTTAAAGTCAAAATCGGGTCAAAACTTGGAAAATGTCAAGTTTGGGGAATGCTGAGGAGATAGCGGCTCTATCTTGAGATAGCGGAGCGAAATTGGCTGGTTTGGACAGCAACCCGAAATAGCGACTTGCTAAACGCGAATTTGAGTTAGCGACGAAGATAGCGACGCTATTTTCCGACGCTAAAAGACGCGGGGACTGATTTAGCGACACTATCTCCCCATAGCGACGCAATTTGTAGCTGAACAGACTCTAAAATCGGGGTTTTGGCCATTTTGAGTTTATTCTTCATCCCAACTCTTTCTCTCTAGAACCATATACGTTTTTTGAGTGCAAAAGGTGATTTGGAACTGATTTTCACCTCAAATCTAGTGTTTCTACACTCCTTGTTTGAGATTAAAGGTAAATCTCTACTCTTAGTAGTTATAAATGTTGTTTTTGGGAGAAAATTGTGAAGTATGCAAACCCTAGTTGGAGGGTTTGTCATGGGTGATGAAATCAAAGTTATATTACTTAGATCTACAACATTTTGACAAAAAAAACATGTTCATAATATGGATTTATGGAGATCTTAATATCTATGAAAACGTAGGGTTTTATAAGTTGTCAAATTGGGGAAAATGGTGCTAGTAGTTAGCTAGTGCTAGAATAAGTTGTGTATGATGATGTTTGATGTAAAACATTGAATTGATTTTGATATGAGGGCTTGGATTGAAGGACTTGAAGTTTACAAGTCTTGGGAAGTAAATGTTGTAGTCAAGAAGTGTAAGAGGATCAAGCTTGACTAAGGTGGGTACATGAGACTTTTACTAAGTACATAGCAAAAGAGTATTGAAAACATATGATTATAATGAGTCTTTATTAATAAATATTCTTAATAAAGATATGATTGAAAAGATGAGAAAAGGTGAATGATAGACTATTTAAGTACGTTTAAATGATTGATGATTTTGAAAGAGATTATGATAATGAAAAGTGATTAATAACTCTTTATTAAAATGATGTATGATTAAGGGTAATTATTAAGAAAGTATGATATTTGGTTTATTAATAATATGTATTAATAAAGCTAATAACAATGATTTTTAAGTAACGAGTATTGATTAGTATATTATACTAATAAAAGTAGTGATTGAATTGCTAAGATAATAAGTATAAAGTGACTAGTATTAGATATGTATTCTAGTCAAAGAAAGGTTAAAGTAATATGATTTTGATAAATAATAAATATGTTTTATTTATTAAAGGACTTGGTAAATTCAGTAAGGAGAATGATAAAATAATAAGAATGATATGATAGCTAGAATAGATGTATTCTAGTTAATGATGAATGGAGCTGATGCTCAAATGTGATTAATGGAGCTGAGGCTCATAAGTGATGAATGAGATATCCGGAATAAGACCGCCCAGAAATGGGGGAGAATGATACGTCTACTTGGGGTAGTACCTCCACGCGCAAAGAGTAGAATGTCAAGTTTACGACACCCATTGTTGGGTGAGCATGACGACCCGGAAACGGGGAGAGCTTATGAATCTCGGTAAGTGTTGGGGGCTTCCCAATTACCTTGATAGTTTACCTATGACATCCCATATCGGGAGATTTGACTTCAGAGAGGTTCGTTGCGTATGTGATAAATAATGTGTAAGCTTGGAGATAGCTTACAAATATGTGATTATGTAATGAATAAGCTTATGGCAAACTTATTAGGTAATACGAATAAATGACTAGAAAATGAGGTACGAAATGATATAATGAATAAAGATAAATATTTATATTGTTGTATGTAACGACCCGAAATTTGTAAATAAATAAATTTATAAAAATTATGATAAATAAGGATAAATCGTTTAAAGAACGTAGGAATTGGTTTCGTGTCGTTTGGACACCGTACGAGAAAGTTATGGGCGAAACCGGGTCGAGACAAAGATGAAAAAGTGCAGCCCTGCTGCTTTAGGAAGTTCGCGACGCGAACTAGGGGTGGCGATCGGGAACTTCGATCAGGGATCTGAGCCATTGGTCGTGATGTAGTTCACGATGGCTTAGCGATCGCGAACTTAAGAATAACGCAAACTTAGCGACGCGAACTATTGTTCGCGTCGTGAACTCGTGTCGTGCAGCATTAAAATCGGGTTGGAGCTCATTTGATGAAATAGAAAACCCTAGTTCTTCCCTTTGGCGATTTTGGAGCTCAAGTGCAGATTTTGGTTGATTTCTTCTCAAATCTTTGATAGATTTCACTCCTAGTTGAAGATTAAAGGTATATCTTCACTCCGTGATCTTCGTAGCTTAAGATCTATGTATTTTGATGTATGGGTTTGAAACCCTAGTCCTTGGGGTATGGGTTATGGTGATATAAGTGATGTATACACCTAATAGATGGTATATTAACAAAGGAAACAAGCGTATGATTATGATTTGTAAGAATCTTAAGGGTTGGTTAACCTAGGGTTTGGTAAATCACCATAATTGGGGGAAATGTGTTAATAAGTGTTATCTAGAGATAGATGGACACATTGGTAGTAGAATGTGATGTTGATAATCTTGTGATTATTGTATTAGGCATTTGGTGAGGTCTTGGAAGGTTGACCGAATTGTGAAGCAAGGATTCGGGTTCACAGACGCGATCTGGAAAGCATTGCTAAGGTGAGTACATGAGACTTTTAAACTGGGTACATAGCAAATAATTTTGAAAGTACATATGATATTTTATCAGTCTTTATTAATAAATATTTTGATAAAGATAATGATTGAAAATGTATGAAAGTATGTAGAATGTGATACTAGAAAATGTCTAGAATGATTGATGAATTTGAAGGTAAATATGATAAATTAAAGTAGTTATGGAGTCTCTATTAATGAACCATAATAATGAAGTAATTGATCAAAAGAATGTATATTGAGCCTTTATTAATAAATATGTATTAGTAAAGCAATTGGGAACTATTTTATAATAAAGATAATCTATTGGTAAGGATTACTACTAAAAGTAAAGAACGAATACATATGAGAATGAAAATGATGTGACTAGTAATAAGTATGTATTATAGTCAACGAAGAGATAAAAGTAATATGATATTGATGAATGAGGAATGTATCTTATGAAATATGTAAGTGTGGACCTTCTAGGGTCATAGATGTAGAAGTAGATGTGAGTTGCTTATGATCGAGTCCATGGGACTATACATGTACGTTCATACTATGTTGAACTAGTTATATGTAGTTATTATTGGATAACTAACTTGTCTGATGATTTATGTGATAGCCGAAGGCTTTGATTGAAATAACTGTTGAGTTATGGTAAGAATGAGATGTTGTGGTGATGCGGGGGACCCCCGGTCATGAGGTGTGGAATGAGGGGCAGTTGGGTGGATTCCCATCGACTCATCCACGTTAGTAGTCTTGCTAACTGGAAGTATTCCGGCGAGTAAGACAGGTATCGATAGATTGGGAGAATCCCTCTTGTCGGTATCTTGAAGCTTATTAATGGCGATGGATTTCGGTTAATAAGTTAATGTGAAGCTTACTAATGGCGATAGATTTCGGTTAGTAAGTTAATGTGATTCTAGTACATATATGTTTATGTATTAGGTATGTTTGTGCTTCTAGCTAGTTCGGGGGCAACCCGATAGTTAGATATGATTGCCAGGAGAGCAGAAATTGATAGGGTCACAATAGGGTGACTAGACGGTATTGATGTGGTATATATATATGTTTATATATTTATGAAATGATATTATTTTTGGGGTCTAAAACCCGTGTATCTCACGAGACTATTTTGTCTCACGTACTACGTTTGTTTGTGGCTGTGTACTCAGGTACATGTTTGAAGTGTTAGAAGGTTGCACTAGAGGTGGCCTAGAGACGTTTAGCTCGGGAGTGTAACACCCTAAAATTTACAGGATTTTCAAAATTTTTGAAAACAAAATTATAATCAAAAGGTCCCAATAACTTGAATAATAAAATCCCAATAATAGTATTTTCATTTAAAAATATATTTAATGCGGAAATTGTTAAAATTAAGTGTTTTTAAAATATTAAATGCCGTCCACATCGGTAATGAAAGATACAGCAGTCAACCGTCCACCTTCTCCTTTCCTTTGCTAGTACCTGAAACAGTGGGGGAAAATAGGGGTCAGCTGGGGAAGCTGAGTGAATAATTCTCAAAATGCAAACAATCATAACATACAACACATGAGGGCACATCGGTGTACTCCTAGTCAGAAACTACTCAATTAATTACTCAGATTTATTTCTCAGATTTTATTACCCAGATTTTAATTTATATAGCGCGCTTGTGTGATTTGGGACGAGAGATCAACCTCGCCCCTCCTCACACCTCAGATAGGCATAAGCCAAAAACTCAGACGGGAGTGATCCCAAAACTCAGACGGGAATAATCCCAAAACTCAGACGGGAGGTGATCCCAGGCATATAGCCAAAAACTCAGATGTGTGTTATTATGTTTTATTATCTCTTTAACATAATTATCTCAGATGCCCTAGCAAGTAGTAGCATAGAATGACCCTGTGCCGAGCTCGGTTACCCAGGCACAATGTCTCAGATTAAGATAAATCAACAGCTGCTCAGATACTCAGATAACAGATCAAACTCAGATAACAGATCAAGCTCAGATAACAATTAAGGTGCAAGTAATATAACACGTAAGTCATGCATGTATAACGTTAAAACTGAATACACGGTGAGAATACTCACCTCGAGAAACGTAAGCTCCAAAGGGTTCCCGACAATCAGAAGTACAGCACGTTATCTCCTAGACGGTCCTAAAACCAAAAACGAAACCCCAATTTAAAATCCTACCCGAGGGCTTATTTCAGAAAACTGGCAGCACCCGTCAGTCTCACGGGAACTGCCATAACTCCTAAACGGCTCATTAGATTTTTCCCATCTTTTAACCATGACTAGAAGACAATCAGAACTACAATTTACTGTGAGCCGGTCACTGGCCAAAACAGACTCTAAGTGTCTCAAAACAGTGATGCAAGACAGACATGCTGCACAGCTCATCTTCCTAACAGCAGCATACTAAATTGACTATAACTTTTAGACCGTAATTCGAATTGACGAGAGGGTTGCGGCATTGAAAAGCTAACTCAAAAATCAAGGTCCCATCACGGGCCAAAAACCCTAAAGATTATTTTAAATACCTCAAAAACAGATTGGAACAGTAGGGCAGATTCTGCCAGAAAAGTATTAATTTATTAAACTCGTTTTAGCAACCCGACCCGTCACCGAAAACCCAAGCATTTAGAATTCATTACCCGACAGCCCCTCCTTCATCACAGTTATCTAGGTTTTAAGAAAAGAAAAAAACTGATTTGTATTAAAACTAGATACTACAACTTTCCCGGTTGGAAACCAAGAACCCTAGGGGTTCGGTTTTCCTTTCGGTTAAACATTCCCGTGTCCCTATTTTTTTAATCACAAATTAGACCACTTGATCTCAACCCATTAAGGTATCCCGAGGCTCGGTCTTGGCTTCCCGGTCCACAGATTTTAACCCGACAATTCTCTATTAGTCATGCTAATCTAACTAGACACAACCATACTATCGACACGTAAGGGTAACAATGGAATTAACATTGAATCCAAGTTGGGTTCGGTACTAACTAATTAAACTGCAGCCCTATCGAATTCGGTATGACTAAATAGCAATGCAACACCGAAAGAGTGTTAGAGTTCGCGAAACAATAAGAGAACAAGGGATTACCGAATCGGGTAATACCAATAACTCGGGATTTCTGCTCGGTCGGCCAACAATTCTAGTCTGATCTTCCAGGAATTCGAACCACAATCTGCTCGGGCTTCAAACTATTATAGCAACCATCGATCAGCGTGACAGATAATTGAAACGAATGAAAAAGGAAGCAAGACAAGAGTTATTACCGAATCAATGTGTGATCTCGACACCGTGTTTGATACTCCTTCTCGGTCGATCGTAACTTGAAGCAATTCCCTCTACGATTACAGTGGACGAATGAAGAGGAAACCGGCTGTGATAAAACTCTCGTTGTCGACTGGAATGTGAGACTAGAGGCTGGAGTTGTCGACAATAGGGTTTTTGAGGAAAGCTTCGTACCGCTTATTTTACAAAAGGGACTAAAGCTGTAAAAAGTTGGGCTCGGTTAGTGGGCTTCATACTAGTATTCGGCCTATCTCAATCCACAAGAACGACCAAACCCAAATGATATAATCTAGATCGGTTAGCCTCAAACTTCATGGTTCAATTTAGCATCAACTCCTTATGGGTTCGATATAGACGAGGGAAAATAATATTTTGATTAATCGAGTTCGGCCTTGGCCTACGGCCGGCCTCGAGAATTAACAAACGTCTATTAAATTATAAAGCAAACAAATAATTAAACGTCTATTTAATTACGTTAAATTACGTCTATACCGTCTGATAAGAAATGAACCATCTAGTTTCATTATAATTAATTACTGATTATTTCTTTTAAAATTAAATATCACAATTAAATTAACATTATTTAATTACTACAAATTTCAGGGCGTTACAGGGAGCTATTAGGTAGATCCCGTTGCCTATGGTTTTGATATACTTGGTGACCCCGTATTTTTGTAAACTCTGATATAAGTTTTAAAGTTTTTGTTAAACTGTGTTTTGGACAATGTGACAAATATTG
The DNA here is from genome assembly GCA_963853835.1 of Calendula officinalis. NCBI lineage: Eukaryota > Viridiplantae > Streptophyta > Magnoliopsida > Asterales > Asteraceae > Calendula > Calendula officinalis. The sequence goes on along the minus strand of OY970829.1, from coordinate 16,343,777 downwards.
GGAAATTGGATTTTAAATGATTTAAATGAGGTTTTAAAAATACGGGTGTTACATTATAAATATTATTTGTAAATTTTATTGAGAATGGGTCGAAAACTCATGTATCTCACGAGATTATTTTATCTCACGTACTACTTTGTTTTTAACTATGTACTCAGGTTCAAAATTTGAAGAATTAGAAGGTCGCGATAGAAGTGGCCTAGTGTTGATTAGATCGGGAGCTCGTAGGTAGATCCCGTTATCCTATGGTTATGATATTGTTTTGTAACACCGGTTTTAATACTGTGATAAACTTTTAATGATTTTTGTTAAACCGTATTTTGGGATATTGGACTTTGTAATATTTTTATTTAAAAATATGATTTAAACGATGTTTTAAAAATTGAGGTGTTACAAAAAATACAGATATCCAGTTTTAAACACCCTCAGACATTGATTAATAGAGCGACACGTTATGTCCTAAAATGTTTACATAAAGACAAGAAATTGATCATTATTTCAAGATTCATTGCAACTATACAAACTTACTTTGTAGAATTTTGTTCGGTTGATGTTAACGTGATCATTAGGCACACTACATATTCATCACATTTCACTAATACTTCCTCCGATTCAAAATAAGTGCTATACTTTTTTTATATGGGTGATTCAAAATAAGTGCTACACTTTGAAAAATTACCTTATTTGGCAAAAAATAGTAGGATCCACACCCACTAACTATCTACTTTAACAAAGTGAAATGACCAATTTACCCTTACTTTTTACTTTTAAACATCATTAACCCCACTTTATTTAAAAAGTGTGGGACTCATTATCCACTAACCATTCAATTAATCTAATTTAACCATCATTATAATCTTTTGCCTCAGAAACCGTAAAACCTAAAGTGTAGCACTTATTTTGAATCGGAGGAAGTACAAAACATTCTTTTACTACAATGGCCAAGCGTCCACACAAGAAAACACAACACATTTTGAAATGCTATTTTAAAACGGTTTTACAAAAGCGGGACACCAAAGAGGTCTAACATACTTTTACGGTAACCGGGGCGTCTCCGTGATTTTAAAGGCCCTGTGTGAAAACACGAAAATAGGCCCCTGGATACAAGATTTTTTTAATAATTTGGACTTTCTAATTTTTTTTGTATTAAATTATTATGTTCACTTAAATTTTAATCTTACTTATAAGATATATATAAAAATTAGCCCCTATAAAGTATGAGTCATGTGCGGCTACACCTCCTTAAAGACACCCCTGACGGTCACTATCAATGATTATGTCGGTTCTCCAAACCAACATGGTTGGCACCACATCTTGGGTTCTGCTTCAATTTGTTTTGCTTTGGTAAACCGAAGTGAAAAGTGAAGAGGGTTGGTTATAATTTTTTTGGTTATTGATATTTTGTATGTGTATGTATTTTATGTATAAAATACTAAGTGAATGAGTACTTTCTGCATAAGTGTGTCAGTTGTGTAATGAATAATGACATAAATATTATAAAATTATAACCTTTTTTCAAATATTTTTTTTTAAACAAAACTTTTGACATGGAATGATATTTCGTAATACATATTCTAATCTAAAACATAGGTTTTTTAGGAGGTGTTAAATTATATATCCTGATTTAAAATTTATTCATATACTACAATTTATATTAAATTAATATTTCCTAGAATTTGTATTTTTTTTATACATAAACTCACAAAGCGCATATATATAATAATGTTTTTGTGTCGCTTTCGCTATATACTTTTTGATGATTTGCAGCATTTTATGTACGATATAAACTTTTGATTTGAATGATACCCACCTACCTAAAATCTTGGTACTCCAAGACCCTATTTTAAGGCAAAATTCAACATGTACTACTTTAAAATTTAGCTTAGACCATTGCTCGAGAAACTATTAATTTTAATCTAACGAATTTAATACAAATAATTTAACAACATTATGAATATGCAGCGTTAAGTATCTAAAGTGTTTTTGATAGAGAAAAGAGAGAACATGGACAATTACTCCTATTATATAATTGTGATACCAAAATTATTATTCACTTGAATTTGATTGTTCAATTGATGAAAAATTGTTAATATATATTTTCTTATTCAGTTAAGTAAATATTGTTTGATAGTAGGCTTGGTTAAAGCACTTGGTCTTTACACAAGTCACCCAAGTTCAAGACCCGCTTATATCACTTTTTTGATATTTCAAAGATCTTTTAAAAATATTTTGATAGAAAGTTGATTTTTTTTGTTAGAAAATATTAACACTTCCAAGCTTTTTTACTAATACTCATCATTTTCTAAAGGAACACATATGTCTTAATTAATAGACATAAAATATGTACCGTTTATAACATATACATTAGTGATATGATATATGATAAAAAAACGTTATATGTAAACTAAGTTAATAACAAAAATGTATAATGGTCTAAGTTGTAGTTAGGAAAGTTAGAGCTTCTATCTTCAAAATGGCCGAGCTTGAATGCATCGAATTTTTTATTTAATGGCTTTGAGTTAAAGTTTGCCAAATTTATGAAATAGACCCTAAATTTTAAAATGTGGACGAAACATGTAATTTTTAGAAAACATGAATTTATTTTCCAACAATCATATTTTTAACTCCTAATCTTTTATAATTTATAGTTTTAACTTCATTAATATATTTCTTTTCATTTCTAATTACTATAAGAAATTTCATTACCTTTTATATGTTTTCATTTTGCAATGTTCAAATCAATACCAATTAAGAATAAGATTCCAACAAACATTTTGTAATTCAAATTTCATGTCTTTAATAAAAAATTTTAAAGTTTATTTTAGTTTATATATTGTCGATATAAATTACTTTTATCATCATATTGTAAACTTTTACAAAATAACCCCGCCGCAACGTGCGGGAGGCTAAAATCCTTATTTTGAACAACACAAGTTTTAATTTTATGGTTCAACAATTTGATCATAATAATTATATCATTAGTTCATATTTGAATCCTTTTTAAGTTAAGATCAATTTAGAAGTTGTCATGACGATGCCTCGATTTTTGATAACTTCACATATTTGCTTACAAATTGTTTTTTAACGGTGTATTTATGTTAAAAACGGGTTAAGCAAATTGCTCAAAACCCAATAAACATACTTATAAGGGAGACAAGTAAGCAGACTAAAATTGCACATAAAATGCCAAAAGTAGAAGTCAAATGGATGTTGAATATTGGAGAAAATGGCCATTTTTTCTACCGTCTTTGGAATAGAATCTGAAGGATCAATCGCACGGCATAAAAAGCCCCGGGGGAGGGGGGGGGGGGGGGGGGGTCGTCATATTTATAATCTATAAAAAGTCAAAGTAGGTGTCAACTAAAAGGCTTAGACATACATTCAATTTTTATCACATTAATCTTACGTCAAGTGACACACAAACTGGCACACTAATATCAACAATACTCATTATTTTCTATTTTTTGAGTCTCACAATTATAAATATACACACATAAAATATTAATATCCTATTAAATACATTAATTTTCTTCCTAATCCCTTCGGATATACGAAGCATTAAGCGTGCCAATGGAGGGAACAAAAGTAAATCCCTTATGTTGTGAACCAAAGAGAGCGTTAGCACTGTCATATTGACCAGTGGTATTTGGTGTTTAGATGTCCCACAAGGTTGTGAGTGCAATTTTTGTTATGGACAAATATGATGTAGATTTATGAGGTGTGTGTTATCATTAAAAAAAAGTTGGTGTTAACTACACCTGGCATGATCAAAATACTTTTTTTAAAGACAAATTCTAATCTATTCTTAAATATCACATATGTTTACTATAGAAGTTGAACCCCGATCACAAGCATAAAACACCTTACAACTAGCCTAAAATAGGCCATTTGCTATGATCAAAATACTTGATCTCATTAAACAAGTTTAATTATTGCCTTTCTTTTTGTTTAAGTGGGGGCTGAATTGGATCTAATAATACCTTCTTTTAGTACTTAATGATTACATGATTATATTCTTGGTATTTTGACCATATATGCACCCCACCTAACAAATTTGCACCATTCATGTTCATAGCAAGCATCAAGTGTACAGACTGGGAGTCACAATGAACGGTTAAGTAATTGTTTAGATTTCATAGTGAATCTGAGTTCAGGATTTGACACTTTGAGATGATTTAAGAATAAAAGATTAAACGGCCAAACCATACAAGTTTTATTATACAAACAATGAGATGTTTTCATTATAGTCCATATTTTAATGATAATCCCAAGAGATCAATCTCAGTCATTTAGTCAATACTAATTAATTATCAAGATTAATCATCTGTTTTATATATAGAAAAATATTTTTGACATTTGACACTAAATTTCTTTTTGGTTAAAAACATTATGTGACAATCATATTTTGATCGTGTATTTGGTCACATGTGATTATATAAAAACACCACATGTGATCAAGTAATCACAATTCACGTGTGATTATACAAAATATCACATGTAATCAAGTATACAATCACATATAACTATCACATGCGATTATCAAATAATATTGTTTTTTAAGGGAAAAAAATTAGATTAAAATTTATGTGAGTGTCAAGTATCAAAAATATCCTTCTATGTATAAAGCATATGATTAATCTTGATCATTAATTAGTATTTATCAAATGGTTGATACTTGATAGTAGTAGTCCACTAGAACTATGATTAAAAGATGGACTACATTGAATACACAATCAAAGCTATGAAAATTATAAAACTACATGTTAATTTACATGGATTAGATGAGAATTACTCTAGAAAAATGTAATTGACGATTTAAAACTATACCTCAAAAGTTTCAACACAAAACTGATCAATACTTTCTATATATCGATAACATATTTAAAAAGTATATATATCGATGTTACTGAGTATGCACCCAAATATGTCAATATATTTTCACAACACTCACAAGGATCTCGATTGTTTTCCCGCCGAGATTGTGATACGTGTCTTTCAGTTGAGTATGTCATCATGTCGATATCTTGACATTGCTTTGAGTTTTGCGGTATTTTCTATACACTGGTATCTGAATGTCGTTGAACACTAAGTTTCTGAAAATAGTTGATGTTAAATCATAACTTTAAGAAACAACAAAAAATTGAGTGTCCCAAGTTCGAACCATGTGGCCAACCGCGTCAACTTGGTGCTATCTGCAAAGCGGGCGGTCACCCTATAATTGGTTGGCTTGCAAAGGGATTCGAGTTAAAACTATATGTCGATATGCATGACGAATCTTCGTGTCCTCATTCCATTTTGAATCATGAGCATTTGCTTTTACCACGTCTTTTATGGTCGCTCTTTTTCTGAATTCATTCTGTGTCATTTAACGATGCATTATTGCAAAGATTGAGGATATTATCGGCCGTAGATTCTTTTAAATCAAAATAATATTGTTCCAAAGTATAATTTTTGTCTAAACATAAACAAACACTTATTTATTGCTTTTGTTTTATGACATAATAATTACCGTATATTCGCTACATAATTCAATGGGACGTTTCTTGATCTACAAGTCTATAAAGTGATTACTTGAAGTGAAAAAGAAAAGTGATTATTTGAGGTTTATATGGAATAAGGCAAAGTTAAAAAGCAAATCGCTTTTCTTTTCAATGAATCTTTTCTGCTTTATATATTTTAGGTTGTATTCAAATTAGAGAAACGTTCAAGTAGGTACATCATCTTTGTGAAGTCCTAAGGAACAAATCTCAACCATTAATCAATAGGATCTAATGGTCAAGATTAATCACATATTTTATATATTGAGGGGTATTTTGGTCATTTTTTTAAAAAAAAAAAACAATTTTTTTTATTTTTTATTTTAAAATTTTTTATTTTAAAATTTTTAATTTTATTTTTTTTTACTTTTTATTATGAAGGGGTATTTGGTCATTTAGCACTTAGAAATTTTTTCGATTTGTTTATTTTTTATTTTAAATTTTTTTTATTTTTGTTATTTTTTTATTTTTTATTAATATTTTTTATTAAAAAATAATATTTATTTGATAATTACGTGTATAACTTAATCACATGTGATTTTAGTGTAATCACATGTGATTTTAGTGTAAAATCACATATGATTTTAGTGTAAAATCACATGTGATTATATATTTAATCACATTTGATGTTTTAGTTAAATCACATGTGATTCAGAATGCAATCACATGTGATTCACTATGCTATCACATTATGTGTTATTAATGAAAAATTAATAATTTTTAAAAATAATAATAATAAATAAATATTTTTTTTAAAAATAATTTTTTTAAAAAAAAATTAAAAATTAAAAATAAAAAAAATATTTTTTTCAAAATGACCAAAATACCCCTCAATTAAAAATTTAAAAATTAAAAAATTAAAAAAATTAAAAAAAAAAATTATTTTAGTGCCAAATGACCAAAATACCCCTCCATGTATAAAGTATGTGATTAATCTTGACCATTAGATCATATTGATCAATGGTTGAGATTTGTTCCTCGGGACTTTGTAAAAATCATGGACCTCCTTAAACGCAACTCATTCAAATTAATAGCATCCCAAACTTGTACTTAATTTGATACATAATCTTACCATGTCGATTACTTTTTTTTGAACGGCTAGTTAGTAAGTTAGTGGTTCGAGACTAGACAATGACATCCACAGGTAGAGGTGTCAAAAGGGTCAACCCGACCCGACCCGAACCCGAACCCGATTATGCTATTCGGGTCAGGTGTTTTCGGGTCTTTTTTAATATCGGTTATTTTGACCCGACCCGACAAACCCGACATTAACATCGGATCGAGTATCGGGTTAACACTACGTACTTTTGTCGGGTTTCGGGTTGACCCAATTAGACCCGACTAAATTTCAAAATAAATTTCCTTTAAAATTTAAATATTTGTTTAGTATGTAGAACTAGTGGTCGAGTGCTGGATACTTATAGAAATTCATTAGGTGACAAAACGATGCCTTATTTATAATCAAGATTGGCTTCGTTTAGGTTTGAATCCGGAAAAAATGAAGATTTGGATACAATACAAAAAATAGAAAAAGGTACATCATTTTATCTTATAATATATGTAAACTGTAGACATTATCTAGCGCTGACCGTTTAAATCTTAATTTATGTAGAGTTGATGGAACAACAATATACTAATTTCAGTTGAGATTAAAAATCAAGATTAAAGAATGAAGGTTGATATTTTAAAAAAAACTTGATTTTATTTATGAATATTATGATGTTCTGTTGATCTGTTCTCAAAACTTCAAATTTTACTTTTGATGTTTGGTTCTCTTGAAAGTTTGGAATTAAATTTGGATGTTTTCTTCTTAAAAGTTTAATATTTACAAAACTTTAAATTATGCATTTTGTTTTCAAATTTTTTTAAGTAATATGCATATATGATTTGTTTAATATTTATCTTATAAATTGGATGCGTAACCCAACTAATCTGATTGGGCTGACCCGATAAACCCGACAACCCGACAAACCCGAACCCGACTTACCAGACTCTTTATAGGGTCGGGTTTCGGGTTAGATTTATTTTACTTCAAACCCGATAGACCCGACCCGACAAACTCGATTGACACCCCAATCCACAGGGGGCAATATGCCTTCCCTCGAACCCTCGACCTATGGTTAGCACCTTTTTATCTTCAAATTTTATCTCCAACAAGTCTTGAACCCAAGATTTCTTGAAGGAAAACCCCAAGGTTTGCTCGTGATTTTATTCATCACTACAAGGTTTCTTCAGAGTTTGTCATGTGTTTAGCTTAAAAAGGAAAAAAAAAAACTAATATAGCACCTATATAATATCATATCAGTGATTGAACCTAAGTTTGGTAAACATTATCTTACTAACATTTACCACGAGTGGTAAATTAGTGTTTGACTTTTTTTTTCTTTTTTTCTTTTTGTTTTTTTAAGTCTCTATTTTAATACTCCCTCCGTCCCCCAAAAAAAAATTTATTTTTCTGGACACTAGTTTTTAGGAGATAGTTAGTGGTGAGGTCAATGTTAATAAATTTGATTAAAATATAAGGTTAGATTGGAGAGAGAAAATGTTTTTAGGAAAGAATTAGTTGTGGGACCATAGGTAATACTATTATTTTATTAGGTGGACCCCTTAAATTATAGAATTGAGAATTTTTTTTGTGACAAAATTTTGAGGAGAAATGAGAACTTTTTTGTGAGACTGTGGGAGTATTTCTTTATAATGTTTGAATGGTGTTTATTTTTTTATACAATAATAATAATATTTTTTGTAATATCTTTTATTTGATTTATTTTATTATTTTAAATTATATTATATAATTGTAGTGTGCCTATTAAGTAAATTTACAATTAATCCAATATGTCTTCCGAATGTCAACTATGATAATAATTGTCCAAAATATCCTAGTGAAATTAATAACATGTTAATTTATAAATATGATTTCTATATTTACAACTCACTACGAAGCGCGAACGCATTGTTACACTTAATCTTAGTGTTGCATATATGTAAAGATGCATGCCTCCAAAAATATTAAATTAACATACGAATGATCTACAAATACTATAATAAGACCAATATTTTACCGTTTAAAAGGCTGAGTTTCTGTACACGACTCAAAATATTCCGAAGATCAGCCTTTTAATAACTAAAAATATTACAATTTTAGTACCTAAAGTTTATATGATTATGGTCATGGCCACTTTTCCGTCAAGATCTGACACAAAAGTTAGTCTTAGTCTTCCTTGTATTTAAATGCAAATGCCACAACCGTAGGAGTAAAGGGAAGGTTGATAGTGAACGATTTGGAATAATAATTGAATGTTAAAATAAAAACCAACGGTTATTCTATTTCTTTGAATTATAGTGACAAAAAGTGATGTTTGTTGCTAGACGTATATTCATCCTTGATGTTTTAGAGTCAGGGATATCGAATATTTATACGTCATGCTTCATAGCTTATAACATTGCAAGTTTGCAACTTAGTGGCTACTATCAAAATATACATAATTAGCCGTGTGTATAAATTTTGTTTATATTTACTAAAAAGTACTAGCGCGTTTGAGGAATGTCGTTTTTATATATACGCACTAAGCAATTGAAACCATGAAATTTATATTACTTAAAAGTTGTAATATCGATATTCTTAATCTAATTAATAAAAAAATTGTTTAATCAAATTTACATCCTATTAAAAAAAATTAAAAAACTTAAACATATTGGGGACTACTTGTTTTGACCCGAACTCATTTAGGCTCAACCGAAATCTAATTATTTTCATGTCAGATTGTGTGTCTTGTTGGGAATTTCTGCCACTGTTAAAAAAGCAAATGAAATTATCTTCTATTAGCACACCAAATAATATGTGTCTTAATTAACTATAATATACAATTGTGGTAGTTTTTTATATTAAAGTATTGTTCACTCTCATTTAATTGGCCAATTAGTTTTGCTAAAATGTAGGTATTGTTCATACAAGTATTTATACCTGTATTTATACCTAAGCAAAGGAATACTTGAGGTATTGTTCATAAATACAAATGATAAGGGCTATTTTTTAAGTATTGGTGAATACTTCACTTTTGGCCCTCAAACTATTTCCTATCTTTATAATTATAATTTTATCCTAATTTCAGATTTATTTAAAAAAATATAAATATTTATTTTATAAAAAGTCCACCATTAACTTTGTTATTTAATTACGATCAGAACTAGCCTAATATGATAATACTTTTAATTTTTTCATCATTTTTTATATGTATTAGTATGTTTAAAATATATCAAAAATATTACATACTTTGACGAGTTCTATAAAAAAAAGTAAGTTTACTCATTAACTATTTTATTTGTGTATTTAAAAAAATATTTCAACTTAATATGTCGGTTTTTTATAATTGGTTTCATTAAAAAATAATATTTAAACATCGCCGCAATGTTTTAAATATTATTAATTTTCATTAGTTCGCAATATGAAAAATATATATACAATTAAAGCCCGTACCAATATGAGGCCAAGAACTACCCTTGAAATTCTGAGTAAATAAAGTAAAAGTAAATAATTATTAATAAGATATATATTTATATAAATCTTATATTGCATAATGCTGTTTTCTTTTATTATAACTCGCACAATATATAAACAAACTCAATATGTGTGTGTGGATTATATATACGTATTTTTTTCTATGTCATATTTGGCATTCACAAATATCTTGGTCATTTATAAAAGTAAATTTTGTTAATTTTAACCATTTACTGTTTATTATAACTAGAATACTAGAACATACACGGTTTATGTTACAATTAGATGAACGAAGAATAGATCAAAGTTACATAAACTCGAAACGAAGTAGGAGCTATCATTACACTCGTTATAACTATTGGCAATGTCGATAATATACGTATAACACGAATTGGATAAATAATCTTGTCTAATCATTATTTACTTTTAATTGTGTCTCAGATTAGTCAGTATATTTAGAAAGAGAATTCATTGCTATACAAATTTTATATTATACACCACATAGTATTAATTTTATAATTAACTATATAACTATATTAAGCACTGATTGTATTAGATGTATTAAAAGTTGTGGTATAATAATCATCCCATATTAAGAAATAGATCATATCAGTCAATCGAAATTTGTTCTGTTTTAGTCATATTTTTCATTCAAAGAAATCCCTCGATTGGTTGAAAACCATAAGCTTTTGATGACGTTGGTTACGTCCTCCACCAAATTAAGCGATTAAAGCGAATGCCATCTGTCAACAATACTTGGAAGTTGTCGCTAAAAATTTGATAATGCGTTCTATCTCCATCTCTTATAATGGGTTGAAGAGTGAAGTGACAGTTGTATACTTGCATTCATCTACAAGTCACCTTAAATAATCTTTAGGCCGGTGGATATGTGTTCTTAGTGTCAACTATTGTACAATCAGATGTTAAAAAAGTAAAGACACAATATTAGTTTGGAGGTTATATCCATCACATGATCACACTCATTAAATGTAGGGATGCAAATTTAACCCGCGGGTTTGGGTACCCGCGGGTACCCGAGTCTTACGGGGTGGGTATTACCCGTCTAAACGGGTAACGGGTCGGGGATGGGTTTAAATTTCATACCCGAGAGCGGGTACGGGTCGGGTACGGGTTTTATAATACCCGCACCGTTTATACCCGACCCGAATATATATATATATTAACGTGTAATTTTTTTAGTACATGTTTAGCCCACGAGTCACTACTCAAACTTAACCCAACACTTAATCTCTCATTAGCCCAATTTAATAATGGTTAAAATTTGGCTCGTCTCCCGTTAGTCCATTACGTATTGAACGGAATAAGCCTGAACGAACTAAGAGTTTTAAATATTTTACCTATTTTGTTTAATTTTTTTATTGAACGGGTACCCGTCGGGTTACCCGTACCCGGCGGGTATTTTTCTACCCGAACCCGACGGGTATTTGACCGGGTACGGGGCGGGTACGTGTATAAGAATAGCGGGTCGGGTACGGGTACGGGTTTTGCAGTACCCGCTATTACCCGTACCCGTTTGCATCTCTAATTAAATGTGGAGGGGGCGGTATGTCGTGTGGCTTGTAGTGCCACTGGGCTTTTTTTGCTTCTAAAACAGTGTTTGCTTGTGATGTAGACTGTAACATCCCAAAACCCGGCCTAATAGTTTATTGACCTTAAGGTATCTTATTAAATGATTTCTGATTAAATGCCTAGTTAATTAAATTAGTCTGCTGTCCTTTGCGGTATTTTAACCAAGGGGTTAAAATACCCGACTTGTGATATTTTTGGAATGAAAACGTGATTTTTATATATTTGGATTCCTTGTTAAATATCGTTTCCAAAAATGCTTTCGTTTTTAAAATTGGAGTCCGTTTGCTATTTTAAATAAATTAATTTCGAAAGGGACTTTTCAGACATATACTGATAAAGTGAATTTTAGCCAACAAGGGGGTCCACCCTTGTTTGGCCGGTCGTGAGAGAGGGAGGAGGAGCCTCCTTTTCCTCTTTTCTCTTTTGTTTTCAAACCTTATCCAAAATTTCTTTCACTATTCCATTGCAAGACTCCACCTTTTCTCTCTACTTGTTCATCATCTTCCTTGAGCTTGTTCTTGGTGCTAGGACCCGATTTCCATACCAAAGTTTGTGTAGAAGAAGTCTAGAAGTAAGCTACACCTTCTCTTTGACTTGTTTATGGTGTTCTTGAGCTTGGTTATGAACTAGGGTTTGTGATTGTTGGGTTTTTATGGATGAATCTTGTTATGGATGTTGTAGTTTATGTTTATGCAAGCTTTTACATGAAATGTATGGTTGTTTGTAGTAGGAAGACAAGATTTGGTGATGTAACGCCCTAAAAATTTATGTAATCGAATTAATTACTTTTATTTAAATAATTGTGTGATATTTATTTATTTGAGATTTATATAAGTTATGTGCCTTTATGTGTATTTAATTCGAGTAAAATAAATACGCATTGATTATTTTAATAACAAGAGTGTTATTTAATTGGTGTTATTTGATCATGAGGATTTATTAATTAATCGTGTGACGTTTATATTCGTAACATTTAAAAATTCTTGAGTCGTGATTTTGTTGAGCTTGCTGCGTGTTTTTGAGGATCGTGAGGCCCGGCCAATAGGCCAAGGGCCGAACTTCTAATCATTCTATTATTCTCGAGCCCGAGAGAGAAGTTGGTAGACTTGTGCGTCGACCAAGAGTAGTGAGGAGCTGAACCCGGTCACTTACAAGATCCATAATTTAAATCTAATGGAGCTCCTTGTGTGGTTTCTTCCTTGAGCCGATCCAATTACCTTCATTTTACTTGAAGCCCGATTTTGATGAGGTACAGGGTTTGGAGGCCCGAAGTTTATTCCAAGGCTTGAAGCCTTTACAAACTTTTCTTGTGCATTAAGATTTAGCAAATAAGGATACAATTTTCCCCTTAATAACTTTCCTTATATCGAGATTTCCTTTGCCCTAGTTCATGCGGCTGTAACTTTCTCCAAGCAAAAACCCAGAGCTTCCTCACTCGTCCCTCATCTTCATCCTGTGATTATGGAGCAGTAAACAAGGCAAGATAGTGTAGCAGTGGTCGATTGTCATTGTATCGGTAAAGTTCTTTCTTCTCTTTGTGCTTCTATTCTCTCCTTCCTACGATCTTTAAAACTGTGAACCTCAATCGGGTTCTAAACTTCTTGTGTTATTGTTCCGGATGATGTGATGTAGCAGAAGGATTGGCGGGATGAAGTGACAAAGTCGAGCTAAACCAAGTCCTGTTCGAGTGCCGCTTCGAAGCCACAATTCGGTAGCTGATCTTCCTTGTTCCCTTCATTCGTTTTTTTTGTTTCCCTTAACTAACCTGTGATTGTTGCTGAAGATTCGAACAGAGGGGGGATCAGTGAAGTATCGAGCAGTGGGTGGTTATGGTGGTTTTGATCGAGCTATTGTGAAAGTCGGTAAGAGTTGTATTTTTGTTCGTTCCCTGGTTTCCATGTTATTTTCTTGTAACCGATGGTACTAAAATATGTTTTCATGTTGCGAGTGTGAGAGAAGGTTGGCCAGCAGAATTCTTCATCGACCGTATCGGAGATCACAAGCCTTAGAGAATAAGCCACCGTGATTTTTGGTTCGAGCAGATTGTACACCAAGCGTCCATATTCGTCGGTAGTACTCCTTTTTGTTTCATTGTTTTGTATTCATTATTTTCTGTGAAATAACCCTGCCGAGTTCTGATTTCGAGCAGGCTGTAAGGTTCGGGACCGTTCCCGAGCCATGGCTGTGAACTATTCAGTTTGCTGTAGTATCGGTTTGGAATTCATAGTCACATTGATTGTATCCTCGAGTCATGGTGATAGGGCTGGTTGTTGTTGTTGGACTTTTTATAATCGTAAAACTTGTTTTGTCCATATCATCGTAAACTTTTGTCGGGTTTAGCAACTGATTTTTTTGTTAGGAATGTCGGGTTGGGTAAAAGTTTTCGATCATAATTATACATTTTATCGAGAAACGGGAACCGAACCTTTAGGTTCTTGGTTTCCTTAAACCGAGAAGTTTTCTAAAGAATTTTATCAGATTATTGTGAAATTGAGATTCTGAGATAGAAGTGAAATTCGGGGCTGTCGGGTGCCTCGGGATTTCACGAGTTGATGTCGGGTTGGTAAAACGGGGTTTTCAAGTTAACACCAATTTCTGGCAGATTCTGCCCTATTATTCGTGACTGTTTTTAAATGGTTTAAAATAATCTTTTGGATTTTTGGCCCGCGCTGGTCTCTCGTTTTCCGAGTCCTCTTTCCAATGCCGCTGACGGCTCGTTAATCTGATTTACGGTTTAAAAGTTATCGCTGTTTTAGTAAACCATCACAGAATAGTTTTCGGTTCAGCTATTCCGTCTTGTGAGCCTGTTTTGAGCCCTTCTCTGTTTGGATTTAGTTTCCGAGGTCTTCTGTCAAATTGTAGTCCTCTGAGTCATTTAGCTACTCTAAAAATTTGAATAAAATCTAGTGAGCGGTTTGGGAGTTATAGCCGTTCCCGCGAAAGTGCTGAGTGCTGTTTAGTTTCTACTGAAACAACCTTTGAGTCTAATCCTAACCCGAGCTTCATTGTGCTATGTAGGACCTTTTAGGACCTGATTAGAGACGCTCTTTGGTGCTGAGGATATTTAGGAGCATACGTCTATTCGAGGTGGGTGATCTCACTATAAACTTGCATTTACTTTCGATTCATGATTTTGTGATATGTGTCATGAACTGCTATTGCTTGAGACAAGCTTGTTTACTTGATGATGTGCTAAGTGTTGTTTATTTTAAATACATCCTGAACTGAGGTATGGTTACTGAGTAACCGAGCTGGGTACCATATCATTATGTGTTGATCTGTGTACATGAGTTATGTTATGAGTTATATGCATGTGAGATGTGCTAGTTGATTACATATATGTTGAGACGATATGTGTTGAGTATGAGATAGTTTGTTTTATATGAGTACATGTTGTATGAGTCAACACGTTAATAAAACTAACCTAATAACTATGAGATTTTAATTACCGATCGCAAGAGGCGACGGCGAGAGCCAACTCTTCCCGTTTGAGTTGCCAAGGTACAATACACGACTGTCAGCGTGGTACTGCGGGGCACCTAGAGGACGGGTGTTGGAAGAGGGTGTTGTGACGAGCGTATGGCGGTGGGCGTACGTTGAGTATCGTCACAACCCACGGCGAACCTAAAGAGAATTAATAAAGGCCTTATAACGAGAAATGAGTAGAGTCTCTTAGGGAACATGTATGTGGCATGAACTGTTTGTATGTGTTTGTTTATTTTGATATTATCCACTCAGCGTGTGGCTGACCCCAAACACTTCCCCCCATTTTCAGGTACTAGCAAGGGCAAAGAGAAGGTTCATGGCTGATGGGTTGCATCTCGGTTTTTATTGATGGATTTGGATTTTCACTTTAATGTTTGTCGAGTCAAACTTATATTTAAAACTTTATTTATTCCGCATTAAATACCACGTGACGGTTTATTTTATGAATTTATGAGTGGGACCGGTTTTTATTTACTTGTACTTTGGGAAAATACTTATTTTATTACTTTAAATTTTTTTTTATTTTTCCCTTATTTTTGGGATGTTACAGGTGAAAAACACCTTCAACCTCCATTAATGGTGGATGTTGAAGGTGGGTTTTGATGAATCTTGGATTTCTTGAGTTTTGGATGGATAGAATTGTTTATTAGGTTGTGAAATCATGTTTGTTAAGTTATGGATGTTAAAAACCTAGTACTAATTAAATGGTGAAGTTAATTAACTAGTGTTTGGATGATTTTGTCAAAATGGTGATCTAGTGATTATACAAGTATGTTACTTGGAATTGTGATAGTTGTCAACTTGGTGGAATTGTTAAATGATTGTGAATTGCTAGTTGAAAAGTTAATTGCTAGTTGATGGAAATATGGAAGTGTTAGGATCATGTTCGGGTTTTTGGCCCGTTTGGGTCAACTAGTTGTGAATACTTGCTAAATGGTCAAAATGGTCAATTGTATTGATGAAGGATTTGTGCTAGTTGGAAATGTCATAAAATGTGCATTTTATGAGTCTTGTGTAGTTAGTTGTTGAAATTGATGATTTTGACGATTCGGTGGATTATCACTAACTCGGTATATTGTTGACAGGAACCAGGAAGGATACTCAGTGATACTAGCTCACTGAGTTAAGGAATCGGAAGTTGAAAGGTGAGTGGATTCGACCTACAACTCGGGTTTCGGTTATTTCATTTGGTATTGTCTTGTTGGTGAAAAAATGCAGAAAATCGCCAGATGAAGGGAGTTCACGACGCGAACTTAGTTCGCGATCGTGAAGTCGGTCCAGATAAAATGTTTAGCCGTCGCGAAGAGTTCACGATCAGAGTTCACCTCGCGAACTCTAGTTCGCGATCGTGAACTAGGGTTCGCGATTGGGAACTCAGTTGTGACGTTTTTTCGCGGTGTTTTTCGTAGCTAGTTGACTTGTTATGTATGCCTAGTGTTAGGGAATACCGTACATGACTAGGTGCACCATCGGGATGAGGTCAGTGTCGGATAGATAACGGCTGGGCACATTGTATCGACTAATAGGGTATCCGACCTTACCTGTATATGTTACAGTGTTAAGGGGAGGGAGTTGCCCTGGGTGTTGGATACAAAACGCTATCGGTTACCGTGGTTTTGGCCGACCATGGTTTAAGGCCCGCAAAGCCGCCGATCCTCTCAAATAAGTGATTACCCAACCGGAGATGTTTTTATAACTTCCGCGTTCAAGTGACTACCAAACCGGAGATGTTCTTTAACTTCCGTGTTTAAGTGTTTAGTGTAGTTGGTAGAGTTAGGAATTCATTCACTTAGCTTTTGTGCTAATCCCTCCCTTATTGACACATTTCAGGTTGGATAGCTTGAACGGGTCGGGCTTGGACGGGAAGTTTGACCATGCTTAAATTATGTTTTGTAAAATGAGCCGTGTCTAGTAATACCGTCTTTTAAATAACTTCGGTTGTAATATTTTGTGGGACCACGTTTTGTGAACTTAACTAACTAGATGCTTCCGTACTTAGACTAATACTTAATTGCCTTTAAAAAAAATGTGGTGTTACAACTTGGTATCAGAGCTTCGGTTTGGCGATGGATACATGGGGTTGGTGTTCCATTCCCAAATCGTGGCTCGTGTTTGGTCAAACCTTCCGGTCAAAGGGGATTAGAGCAAGTGTGAATTGGGTTTAGTAGTTAGTAGGTGTGTGCTAACGAGTTAAACTAAGCCTTGGTGAGATGTTGTGTTTTGTAGCAGGGATGGCTACGGATGGAAACACCTTGGATAATGTCCCGCCGAACACGAACCTTGGAAATGATGGAGCAACGGGCTCGGGGGGTGATGAAATACCAAACGAAGAATATATCGTGTTGTTGGAGACACGAAACATGGAACTTGAGGATACCATAAGGGCTCTCCGCCAATGCCAAACGACTGAGCCGCGACCCGAGGCTCAGTCTACCTTGCCACCCCCAACCCAAGCAAACCCACCCCCACGTTTCACTCAAACTACTCAAAATCCCGTCTTTCCCCGAAATGACTCCTCATCTCCCGATACAAGCATACTACAACCGCCACCCACCCACACTGTACCAATTGCCAATGCCCAACACCAACAATTCTTCTACCAACCTTTCCCGATCGAGAAGAAACCGTGCACTTACAAGAACTTCCTTGATTGTAAGCCAACCGAGTACCGTGGAAGTACCGATCCGGCGGAAACTCTAACGTGGCTTAGGGCCACCGAAAAGGCCCTTATTGCTTGTAATTGTGAGGACCACTTGAAGGTCCGGTATGTGTCCCGAATGTTGGGGGGACCGGCTATGGATTGGTGGGATGGGTTGACCGCGAACTTTAGTAACGAAATGATGGATGCGGTCACGTGGAAGCAATTTAGGGATCAAGTGGAGGCTCGGTATTGTAGCCCGTTTGAGTTGGATAAGATTCGGAATGAGTTCATGATGTTGAAGATGAATGATAGGATGACGGTGGATGAGCTCATCCTTCAGCTCAATGGGAAGCTTCGGTTTGTGACACAATGGGTGCCCGATGAGTCCACCCAAATCAAACACTTTGTGGGGGCGTTGTTGCCCGAGTACCGGAATATAACGAGACTTGAGGGGACTCTCTTGCAAGCCTATGATCTTGCCAAGTCGGCCGAGAGTGATTTCTTGGCTCAAAAGGTCGCGAGTCGAGAGAAGGCTTCGTTTCACAAGGGAAAGTATGATCAATCAAACTCGAGCAACCACAAGAAACCCCAAGGAAATCATAGGTCAACCAATGATCGTCGAAAGCAAATTCTTCAAGGCTCCAACCAAAGGAACCCGTGGTGCTTACCGTGTAAGTCCGCCCATGCCGGTCCGTGTACGGCACAAACTCGGAAATGTCTTAAGTGTGGGCAACACGGGCATGAGTCCTCGGAATGCAAGTTAGAGAATAGTGTTTGTTGGATGTGTCAGAAAGAGGGTCACAGGGCTATGCATTGTTCCATGAAGAAGAGTTCGGGTTCGGGTTCGGGCGGGGGAGCGGCTTCGTCGGGAAGTCAAAAGAGGAAGAGTCATCCGCCACCTACGGGTCGGGCATTCAAAATGACGGTGGAGGATGCCACCACCACCGACGATGTCATCACCGGTATGTTTCTAATAAACTCGATACCCGCTCGCGTGTTATTTGATTCGGGTGCAAATAGTTCGTTTTCCTCAAAGAGTTTTTGTGACAAATTGAAATTGCCTATTACCTTGATCGCGACACCTCTAGAGGTAGAGGTGGCCGATGGTGAAATGGTTCCGGTCACGACATCCGTGTCCGGGGCTAGTATTGATATTGATGGCGTGAAATTTTCGATTCTTTTACTTGTTATGCCGATATCCGGCTTTGATGTGGTTTTAGGTATGGATTGGTTAAGTGCTAATAGGGCCAACATAAATTGTCACCAAAAGTTAATTACTTTTCTATTACCCGACGGGTCACACGTCGTGGCCCGGGGAGACCGTGCGACCCCGACCATACCCATGATAACCATGATGAAAGCCCGTAAGTCCTTGACCAAGGGATGTGAATCGTTTATAGCTTATGTGATTGACGTGAAAAAGGAAAAGAAAGTGGTTGGTGATCTCCGGGTGGTTTCGGAATACCCGGAGGTGTTTCCCGAAGACTTGCCTGGGTTACCTCCCGTTCGGGAGGTAGAATTCAAAATTGATTTGGTGTCGGGTGCCAATCCCGTGGCTAGAGCACCGTACCGTTTAGCACCGTCCGAGATTCGGGAAATGATGACACAAATCCAAGATCTATTGGATAAGGGTTTTATTCGGTCGAGTTCCTCACCTTGGGGAGCTCCGGTTTTATTCGTAAAGAAGAAAGATGGTGCACTTCGTATGTGTATCGATTATCGAGAATTGAATAAAAGAACGGTAAAGAATCGGTATCCTTTGCCTCGTATTGACGATTTATTTGATCAACTCCAAGGGTCTTCTTACTTCTCAAAGATTGATTTGAGATCGGGTTATCACCAAGTTCGGGTTAATGAAAACGATGTTCACAAAACGGCGTTCCGAACTCGTTATGGCCACTATGAGTTCTTGGTTATGTCGTTTGGATTGACGAACGCTCCCGCGATATTTATGGATTTGATGAATCGAGTTTGTCGGCCTTATCTCGACAAATTCGTTATTGTGTTCATCGATGATATTTTAATTTACTCCAAGACCGAAGAAGAACATGAAAAACACTTAAGGCAAGTGTTAGAAACGTTGAAGCGGGAACAATTATTTGCGAAGTTCTCGAAGTGCAAATTTCGGCTTCGAGAAGTTCACTTTTTGGGTCACGTTATTTGTTCGAATGGGGTCAAGGTGGACCCAGCGAAGATCGAAGCGGTTATGAATTGGGTTGCTCCGAAGAACCCAACCGAGATAAAGAGTTTCTTGGGTTTGGCGGGTTATTACCGCCGGTTTATAAAGGATTTTTCGAAGATAGCGGGTCCTATGACGAGATTGACCCGTAAAGATGTACCGTTTCGGTGGGGTGAAAATCACGAGAAGTCATTTCAAACTCTAAAACAATTATTGTGTCAAGCTCCGGTTCTCGCCTTACCCGAAGGCCCGGAGGATTTTATTGTTTATTGCGACGCTTCACTTGCGGGTTTGGGTTGTGTGTTAATGCAACGAGATCGGGTCATTGCTTATGCTTCGAGGCAATTGAAGAATCACGAGAAGAATTACCCGACTCACGATTTAGAGTTGGCGGCGGTGGTTTTTGCACTAAAATTATGGAGACACTATTTGTACGGTACTAAGTGCGTGATTTGTACGGATCACAAAAGTTTGCAATACGTGTTCATGCAAAAGGAGTTGAATATGCGCCAACGAAGATGGTTAGAGTTGATTAAGGATTACGATTGTGAAATCCGATATCATCCCGGGAAGGCAAATGTGGTGGCCGATAGGGGTGTTCAAAACCGGGTACCCGGAAATCCGGGTACCCTAAAACCGGGTACCCGAAAATTCGGGTAGTAGATTTAGGTACCCGTATCAGTACCCGAATTTTCAGGTACCCGGTTTTCGGGTACCCGGATTTTCGGATACCCGGTTTTCGGGTACCCGGTACCCGGAAATATAATTTCTTTATCACAAAAATTACATAAATGGAAGTCGCCATTGTTTATATATTTAATTTCTTTAAATCTTAGTAATAAATTTGTTATTAAAAATTTACGTTATGATTTTCTTTAAAGAAAAATCATTACTAGTAATGAATCTGACCAAATCTTTAAAGACATCCAATGATTCAAAACCATGATTCAACGACGGATGTGAGAATTAGATGGTTTGTACGTGAGAATTGAGATAGGGTTTTAAATTTTAGACATTTGTCAAAATGATCCAAGCATATGCCCATATCTAATGATAATTAATGTCTAATAATAATATAAAAAAATATATAAAAATAAGTTGGAAAAATAAAATTCGGGTACCGGGTACCCAATTACC
Organism: Calendula officinalis; assembly: GCA_963853835.1. Taxonomy (NCBI): domain Eukaryota; kingdom Viridiplantae; phylum Streptophyta; class Magnoliopsida; order Asterales; family Asteraceae; genus Calendula; species Calendula officinalis. Next base: position 16,322,709 of record OY970829.1, on the reverse strand, counting down.
CGGTTTTTTAGAAAAACACTACCCGTATTTGATACCCGGAAACCGGTTACCCGGAATCCGGGTATCCGGATTTTCGGGTACCCGGATTTTCGGGTATCCGGATTTCGGATATCGGATATTTTTTCGGGTACCCATTTTTTCGGTTATTTTTGAACACCCCTAGTACTGGCCGATGCCTTAAGTAGAAAGGGAGATTCGGGACGGATACAATTTATGCGGATGGAAATTGTGTCGGATTTGGTGTCCCGGTTGAAGATTTCACAAATGGAAGCGTTGAATGCCGAACATTTGAAGGCCGAGATTTTATTAAAGAGGAAAGATGATTTAGAAGAAGATTCTCGGGGTTTGAAGACATATCAATCTCGGGTTTGGGTACCGTTACTCGGGGGTTTGCGAGAATTGATTTTAGCCGAGGCTCACAATTCTCGGTTATCGGTTCACCCGGGTAGCACGAAAATGTATAATGATCTTAAAGCACTTTATTGGTGGCCGACAATGAAGACCGACATTGCCCGTTTTGTGGGCCAATGTCATATTTGTGCTCAAGTGAAGGCCGAGCACCAAAAGCCCTATGGAACTTTAACCCAATCACCGATTCCCGAGTGGAAGTGGGACCGGATTACTATGGATTTCGTGACCAAATTGTCGCGTACGCAAAGGGGTCACGATATGATTTGGGTTATAGTTGACCGATTAACTAAGAGCGCTCATTTCTTGGCTACTAGTGAGACCGCCTCACTTAGTAGATTGGCGAAATTGTACATTGACGAAGTAGTATCTCGACATGGAATTCCAATTTCTATCGTGTCCGATAGAGATCCCCGTTTTGCTTCGAATTTTTGGAATAGCTTGCAACGAGAATTGGGGACGCGGGTGAATTTGAGTACCGCGTATCATCCCCAAACCGATGGGCAATCGGAAAGAACAATACAAACGCTTGAGGATATGTTGCGGGCTTGTGTGTTAGAGTACGGTGGGTCGTGGGATTCCCACCTACCGTTGATCGAGTTTGCTTATAATAACTCGTACCACTCAAGTATCAAGATGCCACCGTACGAGATGTTGTACGGGCGTCGGTGCCGAACCCCGACGTGTTGGTTGGAAGCGGGTGAGAAACAATATGCGGGGCCCGATATTGTACAAATGACCGCGGATAAAGTTGCTATTGCTCGAGAAAAGTTGAAAGCCGCCCGTGACCGACAAAAGATGTATGCCGACCCGAGGCGTAGACCCGCTACGTTCTCGGAGAACGAGATGGTTTATTTGAAGGTTTCACCGTGGAAGGGTGTTATTCGTTTTGGTAAACGAGGAAAGTTGGCCCCGAGGTTTATTGGGCCGTTCCGAATTAGTAAGGTGGTGAATTCTCAATCGGTAACACTCGAGTTACCCCCGGAGTTGTCGGCAATACACAACACTTTCAACATTTGTTACTTGAGGAAGTGTAACATCGAAGATCCGAGTCAAATTCTTCCGGTACAAGAGTTGCGGGTTGATACAAAGAAAAGATTAGTCGAGGAACCGGTGGAGTTATTAGACCGAAAAGTAACGAAATTGAGAAAGAAACAGATTCATATGGTTCTAGTAAAGTGGAAGCACAGTTTGGGTGCGGATATGACGTGGGAGACCGAGGCCGATATGCGGGAACGCTATCCCTCCTTGTTTGATCGAGATGGGATTCCGGGGACGGAATCTTCCTAAGTGGGGGAGAGTTGTAACATCCCAAAACCCGGTCTAATAGTTTATTGACCTTAAGGTATCTTATTAAATGATTTCTGATTAAATGCCTAGTTAATTAAATTAGTCTGCTGTCCTTTGCGGTATTTTAACCAAGGGGATAAAATACCCGACTTGTGATATTTTTGGAATGAAAACGTGATTTTTATATATTTGGATTCCTTGTTAAATATCGTTTCCAAAAATGCTTTCGTTTTTAAAATTGGAGTCCGTTTGCTATTTTAAATAAATTAATTTCGAAAGGGACTTTTCAGACATATACTGATAAAGTGAATTTTAGCCAACAAGGGGGCCCACCCTTGTTTGGCCGGTCGTGAGAGAGGGAGGAGGAGCCTCCTTTTCCTCTTTTCTCTTTTGTTTTCAAACCTTATCCAAAATTTCTTTCACTATTCCATTGCAAGACTCCACCTTTTTTCTCTACTTGTTCATCATCTTCCTTGAGCTTGTTCTTGGTGCTAGGACCCGATTTCCATACCAAAGTTTGTGTAGAAGAAGTCTAGAAGTAAGCTACACCTTCTCTTTGACTTGTTTATGGTGTTCTTGAGCTTGGTTATGAACTAGGGTTTATGATTGTTGGGTTTTTATGGATGAATCTTGTTATGGATGTTGTAGTTTATGTTTATGCAAGCTTTTACATGAAATGTATGGTTGTTTGTAGTAGGAAGACAAGATTTGGTGAAAAACACCTTCAACCTCCATTAATGGTGGATGTTGAAGGTGGGTTTTGATGAATCTTGGATTTCTTGAGTTTTGGATGGATAGAATTGTTTATTAGGTTGTGAAATCATGTTTGTTAAGTTATGGATGTTAAAAACCTAGTACTAATTAAATGGTGAGGTTAATTAACTAGTGTTTGGATGATTTTGTCAAAATGGTGATCTAGTGATTATACAAGTATGTTACTTGGAATTGTGATAGTTGTCAACTTGGTGGAATTGTTAAATGATTGTGAATTGCTAGTTGAAAAGTTAATTGCTAGTTGATGGAAATATGGAAGTGTTAGGATCATGTTCGGGTTTTTGGCCCGTTTGGGTCAACTAGTTGTGAATACTTGCTAAATGGTCAAAATGGTCAATTGTATTGATGAAGGATTTGTGCTACTTGGAAATGTCATAAAATGTGCATTTTATGAGTCTTGTGTAGTTAGTTGTTGAAATTGATGATTTTGACGATTCGGTGGATTATCACTAACTCGGTATATTGTTGACAGGAATCGGGAAGGATACTCAGTGATACTAGCTCACTGAGTTAAGGAATCGGAAGTTGAAAGGTGAGTGGATTCGACCTACAACTCGGGTTTCGGTTATTTCATTTGGTATTGTCTTGTTGGTGAAAAAATGCAGAAAATCGCCAGATGAAGGGAGTTCACGACGCGAACTTAGTTCGCGATCGTGAAGTCGGTCCAGAGAAAATGTTTAGCCGTCGCGAAGAGTTCACGATCAGAGTTCACGTCGCGAACTCTAGTTCGCGATCGTGAACTAGGGTTCGCGATTGGGAACTCAGTTGTGACGTTTTTTCGCGGTGTTTTTTGTAGCTAGTTGACTTGTTATGTATGCCTAGTGTTAGGGAATACCGTACATGACTAGGTGCACCATCGGGATGAGGTCAGTGTCGGATGAATAACGGCTGGGCACAGTGTATCGACTAATAGGGTATCCGACCTTACCTGTATATGTAACAGTGTTAAGGGGAGGGAGTTGCCCTGGGTGTTGGATACAAAACGCTATCGGTTACCGTGGTTTTGGCCGACCATGGTTTAAGGCCCGCAAAGCCGCCGATCCTCTCAAATAAGTGATTACCCAACCGGAGATGTTTTTATAACTTCCGCGTTCAAGTGACTACCAAACCAGAGATGTTCTTTAACTTCCGTGTTTAAGTGTTTAGTGTAGTTGGTAGAGTTAGGAATTCATTCACTTAGCTTTTGTGCTAATCCCTCCCTTATTGACACATTTCAGGTTGGATGGCTTGAACGGGTCGGGCTTGGACGGGAAGTTTGACCATGCTTAAATTATGTTTTGTAAAATGAGCCGTGTCTAGTAATACCGTCTTTTAAATAACTTCGGTTGTAATATTTTGTGGGACCACGTTTTGTGAACTTAACTAACTAGATGCTTCCGTACTTAGACTAATACTTAATTGCCTTTAAAAAAATGCGGTGTTACATAGACGGGGTGAAAGAGACGTCGCAAGCAATGTTTTAAAACATACATTTTGAATCAGACCGGCTGATGCCTTAAAACCGGTCGAACTGATAGGACTGGTTGAACCGGAATACAATATTATTCAGTGTTTATAATAAATTAACAATGTAAAAATTTTATACACGATAAAAAAAACCTAGAAAAAACATAATAACAAACATTACCTATATAACATTTATCAAATGTTTTTACTATTCATGAATAATTGATGAATAGTTTTTTTTTTGTTTTTTTTTTTTTTTTTACATTTAAGCTGTTTTTTAGTTGTTGTTGTCTTTTGATTTTGACATTTCAGGTGACTCTATCATTATTATTTTTATAGTGTTTAAATGATATTTTTTATACAATAACAATATTTTTTTATTATATCTTCTACTACCTCCGTATCAAAATAAGTGATATTAATGATGTTTAAAAGTAAAAGTAATGGTAAAAGGGTAATTTTACTTTATTAAAGTAGATAGTTAGTGGAGAAAGGGCCCCATATTTTTACCAAATAAGGTAAGTTTTAGAAGTGTATCACTTATTTTATTTCACCCCTAAATAGAAAGTGTATCACTTATTTTGATACGGAGGTAGTATTTGATTTATTTTATTATTTGATATTATTTATATAATTTGAAGTACAGAATGAAGTTAATCCAAATTATTTTATATTATAGTAATGTATAGATTAAGTAAATTTGCAATTAATTAAATTTATTTGCATTTCTTTTAAAGGTCAACTAAGATAATAATTGTCCAAGTTATCCTAATGAAATTGATAACATGTTAGTTTATTAATATAATTTGTATTTTTGTATTTTTGCAACCCGCCGCGAAGCGCGGGCCCAAAATTCTCGTTATAACAAATCCAAAGAATATCTTTCAACAAAAGTAATACGATATTAATCCAACCTTTTCATAAGTGTTGTCTGTTTTAAAACCATTGATGGTTATAAAAAAACCGATCCAACACAGTTTGATAGACCCAATTCGGTCAAAAACATGACCGTTCAATCCGGCCCAATTCTTTTTTATTGACTGGTTACTTTTGGCTGACACCATACATATTTTCTGGTCCAACCGAGTGAAAGAATGATGTGGTGGGAGGCAGTGTTACGAGGCCATTCACGCAGTGGTCAAATATGCATGCCTTCATGCCATGAAAGACCCATGCCTACAAGGCTACAAGCCGTGCTACTTGTAATTAGATGGGGGAGTGTAATTAGGTGGGGGGGGGTGGGCGAATATATTCAGGTTACTTAATGATGTCTTCTTTTGAACGGGCTTAATGATGTCTAATTCATTAATAATAAGAGTAATGGTATTGAGTTTTACCATTTAGTCATACTCATAATCCTACTTATTTAATTAAATCATGTATCAAAATTAAGAGATAATATTAAAAGAGATAATTAGTAAATTACACATATCATCATATCAAATGATAAGATTATAAGTATGACCAAATGGGAAGACTAAATATCATTTCTCTAATAATAATTTGAGTGGAGCCACAACCTTTTGGCTTAGTCAGTGGTACTCACACTACGTGATTAGGTTCGATATTTTATAAAATATAGTACGTGTTCTTTATTAAACGACAGGTTAAAAAACTAATTACATAAAAATAACTTTTAAGGTTATATATTTAGGGTAATGATCCATAGAAAATGGTCCTTATTTGAAGAAGCTATAAAAGGGTTGCATTTTCGTTACTTATACATATATGCATGCATATACAAACATATATGTATATATACATATATAATTAGACCATATATATTATATATTAGACCATATATATTATATATATGCATATTCATGCCCTATATATATGTATATATACACATATATATATACACATGCATTTTACGTAACTTGCATTTGCATTTTCATATCGGAACTTGCATTTTCGTTTACGAAAATGCATATACATACCATATATATATGTGTGTATATATATACATATAGAGGGTATACATGTGAAAATATATATATCTGTGGTCAAAATATTTATGTATCTATTATATATAATAAAAGAAGTTTTTCTTAACCAACCATTTGACACGTGTCACTCTCATATTCACCCAGAAATTTTTTTCCCCGCTCATTGTTTAATTCCAATTTTTAATTCAAGGGTTTCTTAAATTAACAGATTTAATTTAGTATAGATTTTAAGTTTACCATAATTATCTTATTTAATTTAGTATAGAATTCAAATCTATCTTAATTATCTACTGAATTATCGAAACTATCCTCTTTTAGTGCATCCTAATTTAGCTTATTTAAACGGTTTATTATACTGAATTATAATCATAAAAAAATTTCAATTTATTCTTTAGAAGCTAATCAACCAATTCTCTAAAACTACTTCACGTATTTTTTAACTATTTTTCAAGTTTTTATTTTATCCCATTTTTATATTTATTTGTAAGTCAATTTTACTTTTCGGGGTTTAATTCGTTAACATCACAAATATTATGTATCTATTTTTTTTAATAGTAGATTAGTAACATGTTTTTTTAGGGTTTTTATAACGTATGCCCATGGGCATACATTAGGTGCAATTAATGAAGCATCAAATTTCCTAATACATTTTGAATAACATTAATGATCCTAAATTCTTATCATTTTAGATAATGCAATAAATACGATTTTCAATTAAAATGGAAATTTGATGATTCATTAATTGCACCTAATGTATGCCTCAAGGGCATACATTAGAAAAACCCTTTTTTTTAAGCATTATCTTAAATCCTAAACTTAACCTTAAACCATAATCATTAACAACTTAACTCTAACCCTAAATTTGATTTTTACTATAGCTATAGATACTAAAATTTCTTAAATTGACAATTTTTTAGTCAAAATGACAATAATATTGATACATGCGAAATTCAACAAATACTTTAATAATGCAGTTAATGGTAAATATAGTGTCTACATATGAAATTCATTACATAGTGTTTTTTAAGTATTCCCACTTTTTTTGGTTATTTTTTTTATTGGTAGCTATATCATACTTGAATAACTATGAGAATGACCCTGAATAATTTGCAAGAATTTTTTGTAAAGATTGGGTACCGAAGACTCGAATGTTGTTATAAGTTATTTAAATGCATTTGTAATGTTTAAGGGCATCGTAATTAAGCATGTTTGAAAATTGACAAAATCATGATTTTACAGCCTGTGATTGGGTTTACCATCAGAAGCAACTTTATTTGAAGTATACAATTGTAATGTTTAATAAAATTTATGAGAAACTGACATGAATCATACTTGTATTGCCTTTTTTAAAGTATACATGTGTAAAATTCATTTTTACAAACTAACATGAATCATATATCATGTATTGCCTTATTACTTTGTTCTTTACCGAGTCTCATAGTCAATCTTTAAAATTTACAATTCTAAAATTTGTACAAATATATTTACTTTTTACAAAAACTTAAATACCAAATTAAAAGGTATGAAAACTACTCTTACAATATAACAGTGTTAAACACCAAAAGAATAAGACATTAATAATATAATAGTGGTTGTGGTAAAGATAAGTTTGACTTTTAATGTTGTCATTCGTTTTGAATTTATTGTTAAAAGGTTCTCGTATTTCGTTCGACCAATACCACACCGACACGTTCAAGATCTGTCCTTTTGCGGTTGCCCATTTTGTTTTAAAGCGAGGCTCATTCACGAACTATTACATGCTTAGCATTGTCTTTTTAGTAAATTAAAAAAGTAAGTTATGAACGTAAGTGAAACTCATTAACAATTTTGATCCGTTTACTTATAAACAGGTCGATTTGGATTGACTTATATGTTAAACGGGTCAAAAGGGTCAAATTTGATGTGAGTTTAAAGTCCATTTATTGTTTTTTTAGCTTTTAACAGTGGTGCACACACTTCTTGAAATTGAGCTTTTGGAATTAAATTTGTTAGGCTTCATTAAATATGCTTCAAGAATTGACAACAATGGGTTACAAAATGACTTGGTTAATTTATAGTTTATTGATTTGAATTGGGGGTGTCTTAAGGTTTATTTCTTATTGTATATATAATAATCATGCAATTAACGATAAATTTTTGTATTCTATAAAAATTACGTCGAGTAAAATTATTAACAGCCCGTGATTTTTCACGGGTCATAACCTAGTATGTACATATATGTATGTATATGTATATTTATATGTATATTTTATGAAAATGCAACCCTTTTCTAGCTTCTTCAAATAAGGATAATTCTTTCTTGATCTATATTCTACATATTTATATGCCCGGGTTGTTAAGCCATAAACACTGTTTTTAAACCCCACGTGTTTTCTAACTTCTAATACACCACAAACAAATCCAAAGAAAATATGTTGTAGCACAAATTCAATGAATTAATTAATATATATGAATCCAACAGAGGACAAAATAACCCAATTACATGGAAATCAAGGGTGAAATCGTCAATCCCACACCGGATGTAAACCCAAATGATAAGCTTATAAGCCACATACTTATAGGCTTGAGCCTACGAAATCATAGGAAAATAAGCTAATAAACCAGGTGAAATGAGCTAAAATAGACACTTAAATGAGTTTATGAGTTTATAAGAGGAAAATAAGCTAAGACTAGTGCTAACCGTGATGCAACTGAAGCCATCAATTTTTGTCAAATTAGCGTCACGTTGGTTCATACTTCAACTCATATTTAACTGACATACATATGCCATCAATAGTCATTCTCTTCAGTTTTTTGAATTTCATCATTATAACATGTTAGGGTGCATTAAATAATACCAACTTTCCATTAGAATTCAAAAACACATTTAATACATCACTTCAAAATATAACATATGGACTTTATTAATATTTAATAACAAATTATTAGGAAAGTTAATATTATTTAATGCACTCTAACATGTGCCTTGAAAAACCCTTATAAAAAACACACACAAAAAATACAAAATACCCCATTAACCTTTCAACTCTTCCCCTAAGGGAAGAGTTTCACCGACGCATGGCATACAACGCCACATGCCAACGAATTAAATTGAATATATAGATGTTTATCCATTCTTCGAGTGCTACATACTTTCCGGCTACATGTTTTTCTAATATTTGTCAAATCAAATGTAGTATAGTTAAATAAAGCAAGTAATGCAATTAACCAAATACCATACAAATATTGAGAGACAAGTCCAAAATAAATGGGCCAAAATGGATTGGAAGTATTTTATGGGAGGTCGTTGTTTCGAAACTTCTAGGTAGTAATCTCATGAGTTTTTCCATCAGAAAAAATGAGTTCACTTTTGATAATGCTTAGGAAAGTGACGTTTGAACAATTATATCTATGATAATGAGTGTGTCTATGTATGATCGCGACTTAAATGGTATTCCTAGCCAAAACTCGAGGTATGTTTATAGCCGATTTAGACATGGATCGAGATGGTACGTACATTGGATTTATACGGACGGATCGAGCCCTACTAAGATGAGTTGTAATATGTTTTCATATGATTCGTATTTTCGTTTTCTCATGTTGATGATATGTGTCGTATATGTTTTTAAACCATTCGACTTATTTTGTTAGTTTCCGGGCGACAATTCTCGACCCGGCACAAACCTAACATAGAAATAATCAGGTTAGAGTTGAGCCTAAATAGGTGCGGGTCAAAAACATGTCGACCCTTACAACCCGTTTATAAATTGAGTCATGTTCCAGTTGGGTTATGTATAAATGGGTTGACCCGCCAATCCATTTAATTTTATAAACTAAAAAAAGGATGTATATAATATAAAATCATCTAAACCCCACCTAAAACATTTATAATTCTCTATTTGACCTTTCATTTCCTCATGTTTAGCCTTGTATTTGGCTTCATTTTTTATATTATAACCACCAACCCGATTCTGACCCGCTAACTTATTTGAAAAACTAACATGTTAAGTTATATATGCTAGACGGGTTGTGTATGGATTACCATAATTTAAATGTGTCTGGATTAATTTTGATTTTTTTTTACCAAAAATTCTAAACAAGTTATTTTTGGGTTGAGTGATTCCAATTTCACTATCCTAACTTACTAAACCAAATCCAACCTCACTGCCACCCCTAACTTTAGGTTATTTTTTTAGAATTCTATTTTTTTAACTATATATAAGAAAAGTTTACATTAAATCAAAATTAAAAGTGTTAAATACATAATAACTTTTTTGGTACCTTAAATAGTTGATCGTTACCATAATAAATAGCAAGAAATTCAAATACAATGATTGAAAAATGGTCAAAGAAACATAATTTTGGTGATAATATGACATATCGATTGGAAAATGTATTCTATTTCGTCTTGGCTTGTGAATATGAAATGACCATCATGCATCGATGGAGCCTAGCTCAAGCATTTTCATCCATGAAACTTCATCTTTCATTTGATGGTGTATATCAACAACAGAAAAACACACATCATCAAACACACATGATTGAGGTTTAATCATTAAACATTTATTGAAACACGAACGGACACGAACGGACCCGCGTTACGATTAATGTTTAACGAATAGATTTTGGCCACGTCCGATAACAAATTGTAGAGTTTTTAGGTTAGTTTGTAGCATAATAGATTGTAATGGTCCACCACAAAGACATGTTCTTTAATATGTTTTGGATATTCTGAACCGATGATTTAGCGATTTAACTCGTAAATTCTTGAACCTTTCGAGTTTTCAGCTCATAAAAATATTTGTCCAAAAATTGATTGATGTGTCGATAAGCCCATTTTGCATCTAATTAAGTCGGGTTCACTTATCAACACTTTCTCACCTTTTTTACTTTTCTTTCTAACTTTATAAAGTTAGAAATCATTTATAGTTGTTGACTGAAAATATTGAGTTAGTTGTGAACACAGATTTTGTGATTGAAAGCATGTTGTTAGATTATAACTGTAATTGACTAAACTAGACTTTGGTCCGAGTCCAACCTTTTTTTTATTTGGGTCGGGCCAGGATATATGTTTAGAGCGAGTCTGAAATTTGGACCGCTTCAGATAAATTGTGAGGAAATCAAACATGAAGATTCGGAGCAAGTGTGAAGTTGGACCCACTTAATGTGTTTGCCAATGGCACATAGCTCAATTGGTATTGGATATATGCACATTTGTAACATGAAGCACAAGGCCACGGGTTAGCCATAATGGCATAATCGATGGGGTGAGTCAGGTATGATTTCAAATTATGGATTTGTAATCGATTGTAGTCAGTCGAATTTCCAGTAGTAAACTTTTTGCAACAATAAATTTTAGAGTAAATTACATGAATGATGGTCCTTTAGGTTTATAGCAAATTTCACCAATGGTCCTTTAGTTTCAAAAATTACACCGATGGTCCTTATTTTTGAAAGGTTTTTCACCGATGGTCCTTTACTAAAAAGTCCGTATATTTTTCAAGTTAACTAACATCACATGTGATGCACATGGGGGTATTTTGGTCAATTTGTCTTTCCTAAAGGACTATTGGTGAAATTTGCTATAAACTTAAAGGACCATCCGTGTAATTTAATTGAGAAGGGGAAAGACAAATTGACCAAAATACCCCCATGTGCATCACATGTGATGTTAGTTAACTTAAAAAATAGACTGACTTTTTCATAAAGGACCATCGATGAAAAACCTTTCAAAAATAAGGACCATCGGTGTAATTTTTGAAACTAAAGAACCATTGGTGAAATTTGCTATAAACCTAAAGGACTATTCATGTAATTTACTCTAAATTTTAATGTGTTTAATATGTTAATAACATTAATTTATATAAAATAAATTTAAATTTTAATCTAAAGAATTTCAAATATCTGAATACAAACGTGTTTAACTGTAAGCTAAAACTTTGAAGTTTATTGATTTGAAGATAAAATTTTATAGCTAAACCAACCCAATTTTTGTACACATGTCAAAATCTCTCCATTAGCTTCAATGTTATTGAATAATACGGGATAAATTGGACGTAATAGCAAATCATGGTTCTATGGTGTAGTGGTTAGCACTCTGGACTTTGAATCCAGCGACCTGGGTTCGACTCCCGGTAGGACCTTTTTGTGTAGTTAATGATTATATTTATTTTGGGCTAATTAAACCTAAACTATTGGACTAATTACGGTCATATAAAAACCCATGAGCCAATGATGTCTTGTATCATACTCTATGTTATTTGAGTATGTTAATATCGAGTTCCATAATTTACATAAACGGGCTAGGTTGTTGGGCTCAACCTGAAAATTGTAGTCTTGCTAGTTTTTATTGAAGTCCACTTTGTAAATTAGAAAAATTCTTATTATTTTCTGTAATCTCATGTTTGTAAAAAATATTTTGGGTATGTACGATTTCTCATTTTCTTAACTAAAATTCTAGTTTATTTTCATATAAATTTCTAATTATTGGCTTTCTATCGTCATTTGCGATCACCAAGGCCAACAACGACCACCATCGTCAACCATTGTCGGTAATTATCGCCTCCAAGCTTTTACTAACTATCTTATTTGACAATCACTGCATTGTCCCTCTTTATTTCTATTACATTATGCGAGTATCACACTAGTTAGTTTCAGCCTTTTGTGTACCTAAGCATCACATAGATTGATGATCTTTCCGACGTAATAATTACTAAGAGAATTTGATGCAGACCCAAATATGGAGGAACATGTCTTTTTATTATGTGAAGCCAAAGACGGTGTGAAGAAAGAGCTGCATTGAAATGGACATAACTTTTGTCTTGAGTGTCTGTTTCAGACGTTCGAACATCAAATCGAAACTAGTGACGACGATTACGCCCAGGTAAACAGTCGTAGGTGGTTTACGGAACTTTCCGACACTAGTTATTTGCATATTTTTTAGATTTTATGTTTATTTTTTACACTTTATATTAGACCCAATCTTATGTCCTCTTTGTTTTTTTTGCCCATTCAGAAATCTTAGCTTTATTTATGGTTTGTTTGAGATTCTGGAATATTTAGTTGATAATCTTATGAGAATTGAGTTTTTTTTTCTTCCAAATATGCGTTCTTGTGTTAAACATGTTTTCAAAAATAAATCTATAGTATTCTTTGAATCAACATGATTTTTTTAGATTAGATCTGAATATTCTAATAATTAACCGTACCAATCTATATTTTCTTGAGTCAACATTAGAATTTGAAGTGCATACGATAACATATTTTTTTCTCAAACGAGAAAGAAACTTAGATTATGAACCATCCAAAGATACATTTTGTGGACTTCCCTCATGTGCGTATATGTCTTTGGGTGTAGTCATGCTTTAAATCCTTGTCATATACTCATACTCTATTAAAAACGATGATAGATCCAAATTTTCGAATTTGTATATGTTCTGATGTATGTTAAAATTAAATATTCGATACCCATTTTGATGATAACTTTTCTATATTTACTTACGCTAAAAGACAACTACAAAAATTTATTTGTTCCTCTTATTCTTTTGACTATTATATGTAAATTTAAGTAACAAAGAATATCAATCTGCATGGGTTCTGACTCGTTCAGTGATCCAACTAATCCAATAACAACCACTTAATTAGTAGGTAGCTCGGATTCGGAGTCGACATTGGTAAACCTCCATAGTCAAAACACGAAATATTTTTTTGCTCATTCTAATTGAACGTGACACAATGATTTGAAAAAACATCATATGTATTTAATAAAACTTCTTGCTCAAACAGAAAGTTCAAGCTACCATAATTTCTTTTCATCAACTCTTATACTTCCTCCGATTCAAAATAAGTGATACACTTGGGGTTTCACGGTTTTTGAGGCAAAAGATTATAATGATAATTAAATTGGATTGTTAGTGGAGAATGGGTCCCACACCTTTTGAATAAAGTAAGGTTAATGATGTTTAAAAGTAAAAAGTAAGGGTAAAGGGGTAATTTCACTTTGTTAAAGTAGATAGTTAGTGAGTGTGGGTCCCATTTTTTATGCCAAATAAGGAAACTTTTCAAAGTGTATCACTTATTTTGAATCACCCAAAAAAGGGAAGTGTATCACTTATTTTGAATCGGAGGAAGTATGAGTCTCTTTATATATATGATGCATATTTCTGATAAAACATAAATTTGTCTTGAAATAGTAAATATGTTTTGGTTGATACTTACGTTTTCCTATTTGGGAATGTTCCAAATAAATTATACTCCCTCATTCCCACAAAAAAGTTTACATTTCTCACTAAACTTTTGTCCCACAAAAAGTTTACATTTCTCACATTTGATGGACCCCACATAATAAAATATTACTCCCTCCGTCCCTAAATAAAGTTCTCATTTCTCCTTCAAGTTTTGTCTCTAAATAAAGTTCTCATTTCTCAAACATAAGGGGTCCACTTAATATAATAATATTATTACCAATACTTTCACCACTAACTATCTCTTAAAACACTTTCTCTCTCCAATCAAACCTTATATTTTAATCAAAAGTAATACCAAATACCTCACCACTAACTATCTCCTAAAATGTTGTGCCCAACACAAATGGAAACTTTATTTAGGGACGGAGGGAGTATTATACTAAGAACTCCACCATTAATATCCACTAATTATCGTTCTCTCTCCAATCCAACCATATATTTTAATTAAAAGTATTACTAGTGACCCCACCACTAACTATCATCTAAAATCTTGTGCCTAATAGAAATGTAAACTTCTTTGTGGGACGGAGGGGGTATATAATAAAAGATAAAAATAAAGATTTTGTCATGATTTAAGAGTCTCTAGTCTAATGCTATGATGTGTTATCTTTCATCGCCGTGGTTGAAGGTTCAAATACCATTACATATATCCATAGATTAATATTTGCATTTCAAAAAGGAAAAAAAAAACATATCGAGAATATAAGCATTCAGACAAGTCATATTTTAAATACTTACTTTAAGGTTAATTGCATGATTTTGATATGAAAAAAGTTGGTATAGAAATTAAATGCGTTTGACCCAATAAGTTTGTTACAAACGCAATAGTTATCTTTTAATAAAATAAATATTTTTAAACTAAAACTATAAAAAGTTTAATTATTTAATAAGTTAACTAATATAGAATTTATAAACTCATTTATGCCTAAATAATGAATAATGTTATATTCAGTCGTAAAGTTAATAACTTTTAAAGGTCTAGCGGAAAGATTGAGAAATAATCCCGCCAACAATTATATTACCTACACGACGAGTAAAATATGATACTCTATTAAATTTATGAGTTTTAATAATGACAGCCTTAAGGTTATCTCTAAGTGTATAAAATATATACATTAAATTATGGGAGGAAGCGGTTCCTAAAATTCAGAGATAGTATAGATTGATATACAAGCTTTTGATGCGTGTCTATTGACGAACTGTTATTATCAAAACACTAAATTTATAACGAGAATATTTTTGAAAAAAATTGTAAAATAAACAATATTATAATTTGACCATGATGTGTTTGGATTATTAGCTTTTTAATTTATATACGGAGTATTATGTTATTTTTAATTTTCTTTGGCTGTTTCATTTGACGGCTTCACTCATACCATTAATGGATTCAAACTTCTTCCACCGCTAAGCCGTCCTCATTGACCTCCCCTTTAGAGAAAGAAACAAACTTAGAGAGAGAAAGTAGAGAGAGAAATGCATGTGGTACATCCCCCCAAGCAGTCGGATTCCGCCGGTGGTGATGATGATGAAACGCCGGAGGTTCTACGGACGTACCAGACTTGGAAAGGAAGCAACGTATGTTCACTTACTTCGTTTAAAATTTAGTTTTTTTGCTCTATCTGATCCTGAATTTTGAATTTTAAGATCGTAAAAGTTGAATTGCGATCTGCAATCGACTGATTTAGTTTCTGAGCTTATGATACGCTTGTAGTTGTTTGAGTTCTGGCTTTTTCCCGAATCTAGGGTTTTGTTTTGATCATGTGAGGTGAATCCGAATAATTAAATTCATGATTGTAGACTATTGAAGGTTATAATAGATACTGATCGAAAAATGAGCGCAAAATGAATTGCTAATCCACGCCCTAAATATTGGGCAATTTTGTAGCCGGTAACTATGATAGCATGCGTATGATTACTAAAATGTGTAATTAGATTTTAGATATTTCAATCAGTTGCTTTGTTTTCTACTGTGCAGATATTTTTTCTTGGTGGAAGGTTTATATTTGGACCGGATGTGAGATCTGTTTTCCTATCCATATTTCTAATAGTTGCTCCTGTTGTGGTTTTCTGTGCATTTGTTGCAAGAAAGCTGTTTGATGACTTTCCTCATCATCTGGGATTGTTGATTATGGCGGTGGTAATCGTATTCACTATTTATGTAAGTTCTATCAACTTGCAAAGATTTCAATTATTACATCAAAATTCGTCTGGAAATGTTTAGACTAATACAATATCTGAACACAATTTTTTATATATAACGAATTAAATAATTATTGTATGATCATGCAGGTAATAATCCTTCTTTTAATGACTTCCGGAAGGGATCCGGGGATAATTCCCCGTAACACACACCCTCCACAACCGGAAACTACAGATCAGGGCATAGAAACCGGGTCGGGTCAAACTCCACAGATACGGTTACCTAGGACAAAAGAAGTAATGGTCAACGGGATGACTGTAAAAGTCAAATATTGTGATACTTGCATGTTGTATCGACCCCCACGTTGCTCTCATTGTTCAATTTGTGATAATTGTGTAGAAAGATTTGATCATCATTGCCCGTGGGTCGGCCAGTGTATTGGACGGGTAAACATCGTTCTTCATTTTTAACCCATTTCATTTTAGGCCAAAATACATTTTAGTACCCTAAGCTTGGATGACGAGGTTTATACTACTAAACTTGGTTGATTTAGTACCCCGACTCATTAATTTGATCGCGTTTTCTTACTTGACTTACTTTCATTGGAGCTTTTGACGGATTAAAAAATATGTGTTCATCTCAATATGTTGATATTAGAAGCAAATCATGTTAAAAAAACAAGATCAAATTAGTGAGTCAGGGTACTAAATCAACCATTTTGTCAAGTTCGGGGTACTACGTTGTACTTTTAATAGTTCAAGGTAGCAAAAGACCTAGTCAGCTAAGTTCAGGGTATTAAATTTTGGCCTTTATTTTATGGTAGAGGTGGCAAAAATGGGCGGGCCATGCAGGTTTGGGTCTTGTTGACCCGAAACACTTTCTCTCGACCTTTTTTTTTATAATAAAAGTTATGTTTTTGAATGCAGCGTAACTACCGATTCTTCTTCATGTTCGTTTCATCAGCAACCATTCTTTGTATTTATGTGTTTTCATTTAGTTGGGTGTATGTTATAAGGATCATGCACGGTGAAAACACGTCAATTTGGAGAGCTTTGATTAAAACTCCTGCATCAATCGGGCTTATAATTTACACTTTTTTATCGGTTTGGTTTGTTGGTGGTTTAACTGTCTTCCATCTATATCTCATCAGTACAAACCAGGTATAAACCCGTCTCCTTTAGGGTTGTTTTTGTACGGGTCAAAACAGATTGGGCTGGGTTGACCAGAAACACTCTCGGGTTGTTTAGTTGTAGAAAAGAATCGTAGAATGTCGTGTTTAGATTGGACTCTTAAGAAAAAGTCATTGAAAAGAGAAATCATATTGTTTTTTATTTTAGAGTAAATTACACCAATCGTCCTTTTAGTATTATACGAAATTTCACCAATTGTCCTTTAGTTTCATAAGTTACATTAGTAGTCCCTATTTCTGAAAGTTGTTGCACCCGTAGTCCTTTTGACCAAACGTTGTTAAAATTTTCTGTTAAGTTCCCATGTGCATTGCACATGAGGATATTTTGGTCATTTCCCATTTTATTTTAAATTAAAAAATACATGGAGAAACTAGAAATACCAGAGAGTTAACAGAATTATTTAACACCGTTTGGTCAAAAGGATGGGTGCAACAACTTTCATAAATAAGGACTACCAGTGTAATTTTTGAATCTAAAGGACAATTGGTGATATTCGGTATATACCAAGAGGACGATTGGTGTAATTTACTCTTGATTTTATAACTATTTTTGAAAACTGACTTTTATAACTCTCAATTTTTTTTTTAAATGTTGTAGTCGACATATGAAAACTTCCGGTACCGATACGATCGCACTGAGAACCCATACAACAGGGGCATTTTCGGAAACTTAATGGAAGTTTTCTGCACCACCATTCCTCCATCCAAGAACAATTTCAGAGCATTTGTGCAAAAAGAACCTCAACTTCCAACTAGACTCATCAGTGGCAATTATGTAAATTCAAACATAGACAAAATCCCGAGCGACATTGAAATCAGTAACTCAAAGCCCATCTGGAAGACCAACAACAACAACAACAACATTGTGACCATCACCGGAGACAGTGGCGGCACTGGCGGTGCCACCACCGGTGATGGTGGTGGTGGTGGTGGTAGTAGGCGGTCTAGTTGGGGCAGGAGGAGCGGAAGTTGGGACCTACAAGATGATATTGATTCGATCGCATTGAGTATTGAACGAATCAGTGTTGGAAGTATCGGCAGCTTAGGTGGCAGTTTGGATGTAGCAGTCAAATGACATGTCAGCATTGACTTTATTAAAATGATATTCATCGAGTTGAGTTTTTAGTTTGTACCCTTTAAAATTGGGGGTATAGTTATAGTGGAGGCTTTCCATTGTGTAAATTTTTTAACCACTTATATTTATGGATTTCATTAAACTTTATAAATCGAAATATCCCAAAAACATACTTCCTCCGTCCCACAAAAAACTTCCTATTTAGCTCTTGCACAAAGTTTTAAGTGATAGTTAGTAGTGGGGTCATTGATAATACTTTTGATTAAAATATAAGGTTGGGTTGGAGAGAGAAAGATAATTAGTGGATATTAGTGGTGAGTTCTTTAGTAATAATAGTTTTTTATTATGTGGAGCCCATAAAATATGGGAAATTGGAAGTTTTTTGTGGGACAAAAATTTAGAGTGAAATGAGAAGTTTTTTGTTGGACGGAGGGAGTATATGCTATTATAACAATACATGTATCACATGTATGTGTATATATATGTTTATATATTATTTTTCTTTTAAAAAGCGTATTCCTGTCTATAACGAGTTCTCTCAACGTGATTGGGCTTTGCTTTTGTTGTATGTGACCTGATCTTTTTCAAATCTTCTTCTGGTCATGTGATAAGGGGGTGTTTGGGAAAGCTTATTTAGAGGGGCTTATAGCTTATAAGCTTATATAAGCCTTAATAATCCCTTTTTAAAGGGATTATTAAGGCTTATATAAGCTCATAAGCTATAAGCCCCTCTAAATAAGCTTTCCCAAACACCCCCTAATTGTTTACCTAAGGAGGGAATCAAATTTGTAGCCTCTAGAAGGTCATACGGGGGTTCTTGCTATTTTGTTTCTATAAGCTATGATATCTTCATATTTTAAAAAATGGAATACTTTTTAGTTTTAGAGACTAAAGAAAACGGTCAACAGATGGCGACAGGAAGAATCTTCTAAATGTCAAGTATCAAATCAATATTCTTAGAAAAAGATGTGGTCAAAGTAGGATAATACATTTTCAAAGGTTTAAAATGAAAACAAACGTATTTAACAAGGATCAAAACTCTTAGTGGGCGTTTGGCTCGACGTAATCCTCCGTAATGTAATTGAAATTAGTTGTAACTAAATTCGGTTACAATTGAATTCGGTTGTAATTGAATACGGTTACGCGTTTGGTTACCAAAATTTTGAGTTGTAATTCAAATCAATACTTATGCATTTTCTAAAAACCTTTTTTAAATTCTTTTTTAAAATTTTATTATTTATTATTTATTATTTTATTATTTTATTATTATTATTTTATTTCTTTTAACTTTTTTTATTAATTTTTTAAAATTTTATTTTTATTTTTCTAGTTAAAAAAAAAAATTAAATATTAAATATTTTCTATTTTTTTAATTGTTTTTAATTTTTATCTAATTTTGTAGAATTTTTTTTAGTTATATTTTAATTTTTTTAAAATTTTTTAAACGATTTTAAAATCTGAAGCATATAAATTATTCAAATTTATTAGTTTACAAAAGTAACATAATTGTATTCATAGGGTGTTGGCACGTAATTCAATTAAAACGAATATCATAATTTAAAATTACATCGTAATTGAATTATGAAAAAAAAATCCAAACATCCTCTGTAATGTAATTAAATTACAATTACCGGGGCTTAAGATACCAAAAATTCGCCATTCAGAAAAGGTATCGGAAAATTTTGAGCACACTCGGAATCCACGAAGACGGCGAGGCGTAAGTAACTAACTCCCCACAACTTTCCCGTAATCTTCGTTTTTTTCCTAACAAATTTTCACTCAATTTCAGTAATGTGAATATGTAATCGGACGATTAGGCTATGATTAGTTAGTTGTTTGTGACGAGTACGAAGGAGTTAATACGAATCGTGCTTTGTTCAACCGGCGAAGGAACACGTGGCAGAGATGCGGCGGACGAAGTTCTCAATCGGCGGTGAACCGAATCCGTCAACGGCAGGGTTCCGATCAGCAAGTGAAATAGCTTTAGAAACGTTCCTCAGTAAGCCTATACTTCCTATCATTAATAATGTTATGGGGGATAGAATGGTACGTTTTTAAGCAAGACCAGATGAGAAGAAAACTTGGACAGATCTGGAGCCAGGGGAGCGCCATTGTTATGATCTAGAATACATGACAGATTTGGACATAATTCGTGTAGGGATCCAAGTTTTTCAGTCTATGGGGTGTTTGGAAAAGCTTATTTAAAGGGGACTTATGGCTTATAAGTTTATACAAGCCTTAATTATAAGCTTTCCCAAACACCCCTATGACCGGAACCCTAACCGAGTGGGCGGTTGCAAATCTGATGTCTTAGCTTATAACTTAACGACCAGTGATGGACTCCATTGTTTTGATGAGGTACCTGGAGAGCTAGAAGACATTCACCGGAGAGACTTATTCGTTTGCGTCGATCCAACGCCGATATCTCAAATTGCAAAATACACCGAGTTTCAGATTCTGGCACCGATGGAGACTGAAGAACAGCGAGCTAGGGTTGCAAAGGCGTTTTCATACCTCGCAGCAAGCTACATGAGGTTATACACAAAATCAGCTGAGAATTTCATGAAAATTGATTAAGATCTCGTCAACAGATTCACAAAATTCTATTCGTATACCTTTCCGTTTTCAAATTACCGGCCGACATTCGATGCTGTAAAGGTGATAAAATTGCATTTAGAATCAAATCCTACGCTGAAAAACACGTTCTACAACTTCTTGTACGCCGGAGAGTCCAATCCCCATGGGAGAGAAATTAAAGGCTTCCTGTATGAAATTCATGTCTCGTTCAAAGGCCTTCAAGCTCCACAGGGCGATCATGGTCTGGACATGTGGCGGTTTGGGAGAATCTTTGATTCTTCATTTTTATCGTCTCTGCAGATGAAAAATTCGAAGTTTTTTGCAGCAGTTTGCGCCAATGTGTTGAGGATTTTGGGGAAAGGTGAGAATGAGGGTGTGATGAATATATATATCAATTGGTGAATATGGATGAGGGCCAGAAGGTGAAAGCTGTGGCTTATGCAAATAAATTGATCCATATACATACACATCCTGAACAATATGTTGTGAAGAGGAGATGGGAAAATTGAGATGGTAAATGCAAAGTTTAATTGACTGTTATGTTTTTAGGAGAGATTTTTAGGTTATCTGTGTTTTGATGTAATCTGTTTATCAGAATTAAAATAGATGGGAAGTTTTACAATCTTAATCAATTGCCCCTAATCACCTTAAACTTTAGGTTAAGAAAAGAGAAGTATTTTGAGAAAATTTTCTTAAATTGTTTTTGGAGTAAATTACACGGAAGGTCTCTGTGGTTTGCCACTTATTACAGCCACAGTCCCAGGTATTCGTTTATTGCACTGGAACCCTGGTGTATTCAATTTGTTACACCCGACGCCCCACTGTCAAACGGACGTCAAAAAATTCCGTTAAATGACCCATGTGCACCTCACATGATGGGCAAATTCGTAATTTCCCTTCTCCTTTTAAAGAGTAAATTACACGGAAGGTCCCTGTGGTTTGCTACTTATTACAGCCACAATCCCCGAACTTCGTTTATTACACTAGTAGTCCCTGGTGTGTTCAATTTGTTACACCCGATGTCCCTCTGTCAAACGGACGTCTAAAAGATCTGTTAAGTGACCCATGTGCACCTGACATGATAGGAACAATGGTAAATCTCCTTCCCCCCTCAAACGTGTCTTCCCCAATTTACACCAGCCGTCTCTTCACTTATTCCCTCTCATCTTTCCCTCTCTTCTCTCCACTCTATTTGTTGTTCAAAAAACCCTTCTTTTCTAACAATGGCTGGCCAATCGAGCAGTAAAAGGGGTACGAATAATGAAGAAGACAACTGCAATGAACTGTACAGTATGTGTTTTGTGTATTTATGATTTTTTTGAAATTTTTTCTTACCGAACTTCACGATAACTTATTTACAGAGCATTACTATTGTGCCCATCATGTGACGTGCACATGGGTCACTTAACAGGTCTTTTAGACGTCCGTTTGACATAGGGACGTCGAGTGTAACAAATTGAACACACAAGGGACTTCCAGTGTAATAAACGAAGTTCAGGGACTGTGGATAAGTGACAAACCACAGGGACCTTCCGTGTAATTTGTTCTTTAAAAGGAGAAGGGAAATTACGAATTTGCCCATCATGTGAGGTGCACATGGGCCACTTAACGGAATTTTTTGACGTCCGTTTGACAGAGGGACGTCGGGTGTAACAAATTGAATACACCAGGGACTTCCAGTGTAATAAACGAAGACCAGGGACTGTGGCTGTAATAAGTGACAAACTACAGGGACCTTCCGTGTAATTTACTCTTGTGTTTGAGAAAAGGTTTAGATCATTTCTTCATATTTTGAAAGGGAATTGATTTGTTCAAGGCGTAATCTACTTTCATATAAGATAAATTAAAATTATTTGACATTTATACCCTTATCTTTTCTTGTGCATTAGCCCTAATCCTAAATATTACTTCTTTCTTCGGTCTTCCTCACAATTTGCAGCAAATAATTCAACATGTTTTGTATTTTTGTCATGCAGCTGTTTTAGTTGGTTATGGAATTGCACGAACATTTTATTTTTTTTGAACATTTTTGAACGTGGGTTCATGCTTTCATCGTTACTTCATTAGGATGTAATTGGTAATAAGTTTTTATATCTAAAATGAAAATTAAATGTAATAATAAATCAAGAGTGATCCGTTATTATATTCCTTGCTAAAATCAAAATAAAAAATCAGAAACATAAGAATGAAATAACTAATATTGAAGAAGAAAGAAAGTAGATAAATGGCACTATAATGTAAGTAAGCTAGAGAGTAGAGAATCATAGGCGGATGAAAGAAGAAACTCAGAAAGAAATAATCAGTAGGATGAGAGTTAATCCATAAGAAAAGAGGGAAGGTTACAAGGGTATAAACGTAAAATAATTTAATTTGCCTTAGATGAAGTAAATTACGCCTTGAATAAATCAATTCCCATTTTGAAAACATAAATTTGTTGAAATTTCGTTGACTTTCGGGGCTTGGTATTGACCAGCAGTTGACTTTGTATGAAAATGTTTCTATATAGAAATCATCATAATCTAAACAATTAAATTTGTTAAAGATCATTTCATGTATTCATTTGACCTTTATAAGCAATCTGAAATGATATAAAATTTGATGATGAGAAATGGAAGGAGAAACTGAAACTGATTTAGAGAAGAAATAAATTGAGTTTCTAGAAAAACATTTTAAGATAAGAGTTGTTGAATCATGAGAAAATTTTCTATGAGAAATAGTGATTCGGACTATTATGAAGAGATGCAAAACGTCGTAAAGCTATGACCAATCGACCATGTTGACCGATAACAAAAAAGAAAAGTTGTTCAAACCATCAACACAAAATTATAAGCTTAAATATGATGATAACAAGAATACAAATAAACAAACACAATGTTTTATGACAAAAGAAGGTCATTCATTTGATGAAGGAAAATCTTATTATTCTTCTTCTTAATCTTCGACTACGTGTAAAAAGGTACATGATTTTTCTAACTCTGACATTTCTGATTTAGAAATGAAAAATGTTTCATTGACCAAACAACTACATGATAAAGACTTTCTTATCGAGAAGGCAGATTGTGAAAACAAAACAAAAAGAAATAATAATTCCAAACGTATGTTGTGTATTGAACAAATCAAACAAGTAGTTTCAAATAGTGAGTCGGTACAAGCTATAAAATGCAGAATTACTATCGAAAAATAAAAGTCATTTTTAAAATATGTGATAATAGTAAAGGAGAAATGAAAAAAATTTCTTACTATTTGTTTTGCTCATTTAATCAAAATACTACCTCCGTATCAAAATAAGTGATACATTTGAGAAATTGTGGTTTTTGAGGCAAAAGATTGGAAAGTGATTTAAAATAATATAAAGTGGATAGTTAGTGGATAATGGGTCCCACTTCTTTTGGATGTAGTGAAATTAATAATGTTTAAAAGTAAAAGTAAGGGTAAAAGAGTAATTTTACTTTATTAAAGTAGATAGTTAGTTGAGAATAGGTCCCACTTTTTTGCCAAATAAGATAAGTTTTGAAAGTGTATCACTTATTTTGTTCCACCCCTAAATAGAAAGTACTGAGGTAGAATGTGATATTATGACGAGTATATCATTTCTCATAATAAAAATTCGATAATAATCACGAAGTTTCAAAATCGAACACAAACATCCCTTAAACCAAAGCCACCGGAAGCAGAAGGTTCCATTTCTTCCTATCCAATCACTCATCTCCCTCTCAAATCGCCGGCGTTCCGTACCCCGGTCGATCTCCGACCTCCGATCAACTTCCTTACTCAATCAACCAATACCTAATCGTCAACATGATTACAATTCCGTATCTAACCGCCTTATCAACCTACTTCAGCTACGGATTGCTCTTCGCTTTTGGTCAATTGCGTGATTTCTTCCGTAATATGGTTGATTGGTGGAAAGCTAGCAATCTTCAGGTACATCATATCTTATTGTATATGTTAGTTATCAATATTGAGTTGTGTTTTTATGCTTAAACGATCAATATGTTGTGTATCGTCAGGGTTACGCACCGATCTGCTTAGGGCTTGAAGATTTTTATATTCGCCGGCTGTATCTTCGTATTCAGGTAATAGTAGTTTGCGCCTATTGATGATTCGTGTGCTTTGTTTGTTCAGTTTTTTCATTTCATCAGTTGGATTCTGTTCGTTGATTAGGTTTTGGCAACTCATGAAGCTTGATTAAAATTGTATAATGAATATCAACATTTATGAGTGTATGTGGATACATTCTGAGGCAGATCTCAGTTCAGATTCAGATTGAGTTCTAATTTATGAGATGTAAATTACAAAATAGAAAGCTCATAGAGTAGATCTAGTGTATACTTGAACTGCTTCTATAACTCCTGCTCAACCAATTGACAAACTATATTACCCTAAATATCAACTTACACACACACACACAAATATATATGAAGATTACATCTTTTTATTAATATGTAGGATTGTTTTGGAAGACCAATAGCAAGCCCTCCTGATGCTTGGTTTGATGTGGTGGAACGTGTTTCCAATGATAATAACAAGACACTCAAGTGAGTGTTTAGATCTGCATTCTGAGATAACTATTGAAATTTAGTATAATTCTTCATTTTTTTCTTAGTATCCAAACTTTAGGACATGCTATGCTGGATACCATCATAAATTTCTTAATTTTTTTAAACATTATTTGTAATATTTTGGCAGGCGGACTACAAAAGTAAGTAGGTGCCTTAACCTGGGATCATACAACTACCTTGGATTTGCTGCAGCAGATGAATACTGCACTCCACGTGTAGTTCAGTCTTTAAAGAAATATTTTGCAAGCACATGCAGTACACGTGTTGAAGGAGGTAGTTTTCTCATTTCTGGTTCAGTATCCTATTTACAATAATTGTATATCCTATTTACAATGATTTTTTACCAATTGTTTTATTTTTTGTAATTGTTTTTAGGTACAACAGCACTGCATGCAGAATTGGAGGAAGTGGTAGCTGATTTTGTTGGGAAACCAGCTGCTTTGGTTACTGGAATGGGTTATGTCACTAACTCTGCTATCCTTCCTGTTTTGATTGGAAAAGTATGTACTGATATATGATTAACTAATATCAAATTTGTGGTTAAGTTTCTATTTTTTTTTTGTTAATTTCCTATAGGGAGGGTTAATCATTAGTGATTCTTTGAACCATAACTCTATTGTAAATGGTGCTCGAGGGTCTGGTGCTGCAATTAGAGTATTTCAACATAACAGTAAGTTTTATAACCATTTTTAAAAAATTCAGTTATAATTTTTCTGTTTTCATATAAAATGGCTAGTGAGATCCTTATTCTTTTTTTATTTATCTTTTTAAATTATTTTAGCACCTTCCCATTTGGAGTATGTTTTGAGAGAACACATTGCTGATGGTCAACCAAGAACACACAGACCATGGAAGAAAATCATTGTTGTTGTGGAGGGGATTTACAGCATGGAAGGGGAAATTTGCAAGCTTCCTGAGATTGTTTCTATCTGTAAAAAATACAAGGTTTTTCTTCTTTTTTTAATTTTATTAATTAATTAATTAATTAATTAATTAATTAATTAATTAATTTATTGTTTATGTAACAGGCATATGTGTATTT
The DNA here is from genome assembly GCA_963853835.1 of Calendula officinalis. Classification (NCBI taxonomy): domain Eukaryota; kingdom Viridiplantae; phylum Streptophyta; class Magnoliopsida; order Asterales; family Asteraceae; genus Calendula; species Calendula officinalis. The sequence goes on along the minus strand of OY970829.1, from coordinate 16,296,032 downwards.
GGACGAGGCTCACAGTATTGGAGCAATTGGGAAAACAGGAAGAGGTGTGTGTGAGCTTTTAGGCGTTGATACTGCTGACGTGGACATAATGATGGGAACTTTTACAAAATCATTTGGATCATGTGGTGGTTATATTGCAGCATCAAAGGTCTGTCTTTTTTTTTATTTTATTAATTATTTTATAAAACAACTCATGATATTTATTTATTTGCATTTCAGGAAGTAATTGATTATTTGAAATATAATTGTCCTGCTCATTTATATGCAACATCTATATCACCTCCTGCTGCTCAACAAATTATTTCTTCTATTAAGGTTATTCTTGGAGAGGATGGCTCTAGTCGAGGTCCAACTGTCTTACTAAATTTTTTAAATATATTCAATATTTTAATGCTAATTTAACCGTTTTTGATGTAATTTTGCTGATTTTTTACTTTTATAGGTGCTCAGAAACTTGCTCAAATTCGTGAAAACAGCAATTATTTTAGATCAGAACTGCAGAAAATGGGATTTGAGGTTTTAGGAGATAATGACTCACCTGTAATGCCTATAATGCTTTATAATCCTGCAAAAATCCCTGCTTTTTCAAGGGAGTGTCTCAAACGGAATGTATGTGGCTATCCTTACTTATCTTTTTAGGCTAAAATACATTTTAGTACCTTGAACTTGGCTGACCAGGTCTTCTACTATCTTGGACTATTAAAAAGTGCATCATGGTACCCTGAACTTGACAAAATGGTCGATTTAGGACCCTGACTCATTAATGTGATAGGTTTTCTTACTTGACTTAATTTCGTTGGAGCTTTCGACGGACAAAAAAATATACGTTCATCTCAATATACTGCAAATCACGTGAGAAAACAAGACCAATTTAGTGAGCCAGTGTACTAAATTGACCATTTTGTCAAGTTCGGGGTATCATGCTGCACCTTTAATAGTTCAGGGTAGTAAAGGTCCTAGTCAGCCAAGTTCAGGGTTACTAAAATGCATTTTATGGCCGTCTTTTTATCTTCTATGAATTATTATTTTTTAACGAAATTTTGATTTGTAATTGAGTTGTAAATTTATGGAAACAGGTGGCGGTAGTTACAGTTGCTTTCCCAGCCACCCCTCTACTGTTAGCTAGAGCACGTATTTGCATTTCTGCTGCTCATACACGTGAAGATATGGTCAAAGCCCTAGAGGTAACAACCTTTGACTTTACATAATGCAACAAAATCTAGATATCATTATTTAATTGTCAGTTAATCATCTTAAATGTATGTTCAAAATTAGGTTATAAGTACAGTTGGGGACATGGTGGGCATAAAATATTTTCCAGCTGAACCCAAGAAGCCACAACTTGAAGAAAACAGAGTTAAGGTTGACTAAATTGACCAGTTTTTCGGGTCCCACAAAATCACTGAGCCCGTGTGTATCTGTATTTTTGCTGTTTATTGGTCACGAGAAGACATATACAGATGCAGCTACAGCTATACTTACATTGTATTGTGAGTATGCGTTTTTAATGTTGTACGTGTTTCATATGTTCTTCACTTCAAACCCGTGTTTGGTAAAACCGGGCATGGGTTTGGTTGGAGAACAAGATCATGGTAAATATTAAATGTTTGTATGATTTGTTCTAGTTTCTTTTTAAAGGATAATTAGGTTTTGTTTTTGAAAAGGTTTTGAGGTTTATTGATTTAACATTATTTTAAGACGTTTGGTTATTTACGTATTCTTCTAGTTATTTTGATTAGTTGAATGCAATATTAACCCGTATGATGAGAATTACAATAACATAGATTTATTCATTTAAACAAATGATTTTTTTTTATCTGAAACTAGTACTTCTATTAGTCAACTTATATGAAATACATTCACAATGGATGAAGTTATATATTGTTAAACGAAGATGTTTGATAAACCTCTTAATGATTCAGTTAAGAGGACATCTTCTTTTTTTTGGAAACGGCAAATAATATATAAAAACCCGAGCTTAGCAAGAAACTAAGACGGAAACAAAGTACAAATTACAAACAAGAAATAAAAGGGCAAATACTCCAATCAACCAAATTACAATCAAGTTTACTCCTATGTTTCAACCATAAGTGCGAAGTTGAAACAATTTCATTTGCAATAACCGAATATGACTTGTGAACGTTATTGAAAGTGTTTGATAAAGTCTCTTAATTAGCCTCTAAAAAAATGATGTCGATAAATCATCTCATATTTATTGATAAAATGAAATTTAAGTCAAAGTGTAAAATAGTGAAAAGACTAAAACTGAAGGGGCTAGTTTGTAGTACCTGTAAAGATGTCACTCTCTGTGCATTCTTACACAAACGTGTCGTCCACATAAAATAATTACACTCGTTGTATCTCTATAGATACATACACAGCCACTTCACTGGTAGCCGCTTGTATTTCTATTTTCCGGTGAAAAAAATGTCTGAGCTGCAACCACCGGTAGATGCTCAAATCAACGGAGGTGGAGGTAGTCTTCCGGTCGGAGTTCCGCCGGAAACAGTGCCGGTGGCTCCACCAAAACGACAGCGTAGACCAAGCGTCCGACTAGGAGACATAGGAGATCAACTCTTATACGAAAATCAACGAAGAAAACATCAATTGAAGTTTCCCTCCAAAGATCCTAAATCTTCAAAAACCCGACCGCTCGTAAATCTAACAGCCGGTGCCGGCCAAATTACCGGTGAATATCAAGATGTCGGTGATGATAAAGACGGCGGAAACGAGAATTTGAATAATGGTAGTAATAATTTGAACAATAGTAATGGTTTGATTGGGAGTTGGAAACCTAGGGTTTGTTCGAACTCAAAAAGGGGGTTTTCTGGTACGAAACGTTTTCGATCAAATTGGGGCTCGAAAATGGACGAAGGTGATGAGAAATTCGACGATACGAATAATTTCGATTACAATTTCGACGACGATGATCAAAGTTTGAATTTTTCAATGGATAATGAAAGGGATTTGAATGATGATGGTGGTAAAGAAATTAGGGTTAGGGTTTCAGATGGACCTTCTGATACAGATGGTAGAAATTGGAACAATAATCATCCAGAAAGAAATGGTGTTAGGGTTTGGTTGAATCAATTAGGGTTAGGAAGGTATGCTCCAGTTTTTGAAATACATGAAGTTGATGATGAAGTCTTACCTTTATTGACATTAGAAGATCTTAAAGATATGGGAATAAATGCAGTTGGTTCCAGGCGAAAAATGTTCTGTTCGATCCAGAAGCTTGGAAAAGGGTTCTCATGAAAACTGGTTATCTTCTTGTACTTTTAACAGTGTAGTTAAGTTTTGTGATAAAATTGTTTTGTTTTTATGCTTAATTAGCTTTTTTGATTCAAGTAATGTGGTTTTGTTGTGTATAGTTTAGTAGTTAGATTAGGTTTAACTTTGCTGATGTTGTCTTTGGCAAAAACTGTTGAGGTTCGGAGCATTAATAGTTGAAAATTGAGTTGTTGAGTGAAATGATATGTAGATTGGTAGTCCGGATTGTATATAACTTAACTTTGCTGATGATGTCTTGAAGAATAAAGCTAAAATAATGTTGCAATTTAGTGAATTGATTGTAAGATAATAGTCTGGATTAGATCAAAATTGTGTTGTGCATTACACTCTTATGCAGGGTTGTAAAACTTGATCAACTCAGCCAAGTTGGCCCAAATCATTAAAAAAAAACTCGGTCAAAACTCGCCCAACTTAGTTAAAACCTGGTCAAAATGCGGTCAAATTCTTCAAAATGCTTATTTATTATCACCCCACTCTCCAAAATACATTTTAAGTCTTTTTATTTTTATATATACTAGTCCTTTACCCGTGACAATTGTAAAAGTAAATGCGTCGACCCGTTCAACCATTTATTGCCATGTGCAATATAATTCTTGATTACTATAAAATTAATTAAAACCAGTCACATAAGCAATTAGATAATTTCTGAGCAAAATGATATAAGGAATCATAAAAGAACCGAACCGGGATGATTTTCGACCCACTCCCTACCTCGCGTCCAATTGGTTTGAATTTTTTAAAACATTGATTATACAAAAGGCCAAAAAATGAAAAAGTTAAAACAAAATTCAGTAAGTTACCCAAAGGTTTGGTATCTCCTTGTCATTCACGATTATGTAGAAGATTGGTTTTGCATAATATGAATTTTAAAGATGAGAAAATCGTCCCTCAAAAATATGATAATAATAATTTTTTATAGACTCAAATCCTGAATTCATTTGGTTAATCGAACACCTAACATGCATATATTATTACATAATTAAGTAATTTATATAGATCATAAGCAAAGATTAATAATCATATTTAAACTAAGTGGGAGATTAATCAGAGAACTTATGGGTGTTATAAAAGGTTAAAACAAAAATCTACTCATAGGGATTTCACTTATATTGAATACGTCGACCATCCAAAGATGGATTTTGAAGATGTAATGAGAAACTGAAGCATGGGTTTTACCGGAGGGAGACTTTGACAAGGGTTGTGACTGGCATCAAATACCCAAGCGATTGAAGGGGATGTGACGGAGGAAAGGAAAGGGTGTGTCGGTTGGTTGATGATGACTGGATGAGGAAACTGAAGAAATGTATGTGGACGGGGGAGGATGGGTAAGAGGAACTGGGGAACTGGGGAAGGATGGGTAAATGGCACCTGTAATTTGTGTCCAGATAAAAAAATGTTCAAAAAAGGCATCAAACTAAAAACCTATAACCAAACAAAAACATAAACAACATGACCCAAACAGAACTATTAAAAATCAACATATTTTACACACGCTAAAATCAAAGCTCACTCCGTGATCAGAAACACCAACCTGAAAAATCAAGCACACAACTTAAATCAATACAAACACACAGTTACATAATTCACACAATGCAAAAACTTACATTACTAAAAAATGATATTCAGTTAGACGGTTGTAAAACTCGAGGCAGTTTTCAAGATTTCTTTTTGCAATCTCCGTTTCTGATGTATTTGAATAAATGTTAATTCAGCTGTTTGAAACAGTACAAAGTTGACTATGTCCAGCACTATGTTCCAAAGGGTACATTGTTGTCTCTTTTACATATTTTTGATGTTCTTCAGCAGCCTTTCTGAGGTTTGGAAATCGGCTTTTGTGAAGTTTCTTTTTTATTATGGAACACGATGCTAACGGGTCATCTGACCCTGCTGCAACCCACCTATTATATCAATTATTATGCAATTAGGGATGTTTGTTTCTAATTATGTCATTTTTGGGATTAATAAAAAATAAAATAAAAATAAATTATAAATAAATAGAGACCTGAGAATTTTCTCTGATGCAAGTCTAGCAGCAGTGATAGTATTGTGGCTTGGCACCCATTTTACTACACGCTTTGGGTCCGCTCGCATGGGCGAATGAATTTTTATAAGCTTATAATTGAAAAAAATAAAAATAAATAAATGAAGTTACAAAATATGTAAATAATGGATAAAAAAATGTTATTTTTGCCAGCTCATATTATATAATAGTATTGATGGCATGTATCAACTTACTCCTAAACACTCCATCATCTGGTAGTAAGCCCTACCCTGCAATGGGGTATGCCCTTGTCGAGACTCTGAAAAATATCTTGTCCTGTAAAAAAACATATCCAGCATAATTATTATTTAATTGAGTAAATTACAGAATTGTCCCTATCGTTTTCCAAATTCTACGATTTTGTCCCTATACTAATTTTTTCGTGTTTTTGGTCACTATACTTTTTAATTTCGTGATTTTTGTCCCTATGATGTTTAAATTTCATTTTTTCGTCCATTTTGACCTAGAATGAGAAAAAAAAATATAATGGTATTTTGGTCATTTTAGGTAAAAAAAAAATGGACGAAAAAAATGAAATTTAAACACCATAGGGACAAAAATCATGAAATTAAAAAAGTACATGGACTAAAAACAAAAAAATAATAATACAGGGACAAAATCGTAGAATTTGGAAGACCACATGGACAATTTTTTGTAATTTACTCTTAATTTTACATTGTTTTCACCAACAAAAGTCAACATCGCCTTTTGATAAAATTCCGATGCATGTAAACTTGGGTCAATTTTGTAAAATTAAAGGAAAAATACCATTCTTTATAGCCTGGATCAACTGTAAATCCATACATATCAACAATATCACATACTGAAAGAGCAAATTCTAGAGCTTTGAGTCCAGTTCCTTTTGCTGCTGACCCGAAAGATGCACCCAACAGCAGATATACCCGATTCAGAATCGGGACTTCCTACAATACAAATTTCACAAATAAAATAATTTGAAATTGAAATAAATAATAAAAAAGATAGATTTAAGAAATGATAATTCATGCTCACCCGAATCATCTTGTTCATGATGTCATGGATTGTAGTTTTGACGAGCAGTACTTCTTTTCCAGTTTCTGTAGAATGTGAAACATTTAGCATGCTTGCAGTAAAAGAATAAACATAAAAAATAAATAAAAAAATACCATATAACTCAGCAACTTTATCCAGAGCTTTTGCAGAACCTCTATTGAGTAGGCGAAATGTACTTTTTTTACCCACATATTCTGTATAATTCTGCATTCCATTTGCAGCAAAAGAGGTTTTTTTTAATAATTTTGGGCATTTTATAACATTTTAAGTCTGTTTTTCTGAAAATAAGATGTAATGGATGCATATGTACCTCTATTGGTGCCCCATTTTCCCTCAAAACAGCATCATAACCATCAATTTCCTTCCCAAATTTGGTTTTTAAAAGATCACCAGAATTACCAATAACTGCACACCGACCAAACTGATGTGAAACATATGGTGGTGTTTCAGGGAGCACCAAAGAAAGTTTCTCCATGCACAGTGTTTTATTTTCACAGTTGTTACTGCATTACAAATGCAATATATTAGACTGCAAACATAAATAATAATAGTAAATATTTAGAATAAAAACTGTACACACTTACAGAAGTGTTCCTTTATTAATCCTTTTCCATGCATAATCTTTCCATCCATCAGGTAGAGCATCAATGAATTCCTTGGTGAGAATGGTGGTGCTGTTCCTGACCTGTACAACTCAACTTATGAGAAATGAGACAATTACAAATTGTGGCATCTATATATTTTTTTAAAAAATTTGCTTAAAAAAGCTTCAAATTTGGGGAAAAGATGGATATAAAATTATCTACACATCAGATACTAACCTGTTCCCATGTGGCAACTGCTTCACATAGATTAAACTCGAAAGATAAACCCTCAACATTTCCAGTTTTGGGGTCTTTCTGTTAAAAAAGTGAGTTCAAAAATTAACTTAAGAAGTAGAAGATAATAAACATTTAATGATATGGAAAAAAAAACTTAAGAACCTACCCATTTAGGGATGGTGTCACTAGGAAACTGAAGTGTAACTGTGCAGTAATCTCTGCCACCAATAGCTTTCAGCCCTAATCCATTGGCCGCCTGCATCAATTTGCAATTTTGCATCAATGAATTAGGGTTTACACTCTTTCCATTTCTTCATATCATGTACAAACCCAGTCTCTGAAATCACTAAGCTACAGGGACTTTAACGTTTCAGATGGTTTTATTTTCTTCAATTTTATAAATTAATGCTGACAGTACTATGCATCAAAACATGAACATGCTCTAAATTAGCTGATTAACTCTATTCATCAGCTCTCAGCATAAAAAAACTCCGATTATCCAGCATAAATTCCCATCACAGAAACAAATTTTCTACTTACCCTAATATAACGACCTATAACCGTGTCTGCATTTCTGGAACCACTTATAACTACTTAACAGCACTCCATTTTACTAAGAAATATTTCAATTTCAATTTGGCAATCAAGAGTTCGACTAAATTAACAGAAAACTCACCACACACTTCTGAAATCCACTTTGCAATGATTGCAACGCTTCGATTTCTTCGTCTGAAATGTTTAATGTCCTGTCTACTCACACGTATCAATTATAACATCAAATCAAACTAAATAGACCAAAAAAGTGAAGATTCAACTAATAGAAATGAAAAGCAAACATACTGAGATCAGAAACGCCGGTGATGTATATGAGAATAGCTGCAAATCCAGATGCTAGAGCAATAATGAATGCCAATTGTAAAAGCTTCATTTATAAATTATCTATCAGTCTTTAAGCTTAATAATCCGTTGAGATCTGTGTTCAACTACTTCAATTAACTGTGTATTTTAAAGAAATTGAAACCCTGACTCTTCGAAAAATGTAGTGGAACAGCAATACCTCAGTCGGTGTTCGAAATCGTCGCAGTGACGCTGATGCTCTCCCGATCTGATTTGCGAACAGCAGGATATTTTATAGTTACGCGAAATGTTACATCTACCTCCCTTAAAGTATGTTCTAACTTACTTTTCACTCCCTATATTTAAGAGTATTTGGAAGGGGGGCTTATCTAGGCTTAACAATAAATTTGTCTAGATTAATTGATCATCAGATATATCTTTAGAGAATTTTCTTTTAAAATGTCTTATATTCAAAACCTGATAAGGATGGAATTCTCGGGAAGAAAAGAAAGAGATGGAATTGATTCCTAAAAAAATGAGATGGATTTAAGGAAGACATATTGATCATTCAAATACACTGCATAACTCGAACCATTTATATACTAATTAGCCGTTCAAAAAAAAAAAAATACTAGGCTTAACAGCTTGTGGTTCTGAGCTTATTTAAATTTCTTTAGGCTTGTGAAAAGGGAATTAATTTCTACATCACATCTTTTGATACTTATACCACAAAATACAAGTATTACTGCAAACTGTACAAGCATATAATGCATCTCTTGTGTTACATAGATTAAAACATGTGGTGTAAACATCACTCCCTTTGTGGAAATGGGTCCACCAGTCACACCAAAATTTTTGCTATATCAGATGTCACCTAACCAACCATACTATATCACTTAGGGGTGAGCATAAAAACCGAAAAACCGAAACCAAACCGTTAAAACCCGACAAAACCAAACCGTTAAAACTGAAACCATTTCAAAACCGGCGGTTTGGTTTTAGATTTTGAAAAAACCGATGGATTCGGTTTGGTTTGGTTTCGGTTTTAACCAAAAACCGCTCCATTAAGAAACCGCCCCGCTAATATTTAATATATTATATATTTTTTTAATTTTATATTTATTAAATAGAAGTCGACTTATTTAAATATTTGAAAGTTCATCTACCATGGTTCATTAATGTTTATATCGTTATTATATGTTACAAAATACGTTTATAATTTGAATTTTGGGCTGGAAAATGATATTCATTGTTGAAATATATTATTAGACATTGAAGTTAATGCTATAAATTAGATATTGTTACTGAAATTTGTATGTAATTTTGGAAAAATGAAGATTAGTACATAAAATTATATATCAATGTTTTAAACGAGGTGGATTCGGTTTCAAAACCGAAACCAAACCGTTAAAGGCTAAAAACCGCTAAAACCGAAACCGTTAGAAACCGAAACCATTGGGTTTGAAAATCCTAAAACCGATATTAGCAGATCGTGTTCGGTTTGAGCATAAAACCGCCCCAAACCGCCCCATGCACACCCCTAATATCACTTGACAGAAAATATACATTACACCATCACACACCCACATCTAAAAGGAGTCTCACCTAAAACATGCCACATCAACGTGAAGATGTGGACACCTAAGCAACCATGGTGTGATCCAAAACCCATACCAGGTAATCTCAAAAAAATTATATTGATAGATTTTCACTAAAGAGACTTTTATACTTTTACCTTTCTCTTAATTTTTCTTCCTTCCCAATCTATATCTTCCTTGTATAAAATAAATAATTTACTTATTCCATCCTATAATAAATTATGAGTTTTGATAATGACAACCCTAAGGGCTCTCACTAGACATGCATAAAATATTTATACATTAATCTATAACTACCTCCTGAATCTTAGGAACTACTTCCCCCATGAATTAATGTACAACTTTAATGCATCTAATGTGTTATTATCAAAACCCATAAATTATTTATTTATTTTTAAAGTTTTTTAAAAGTTTTTTTTTTTAATTTTTCAATAATATAATATTTTTTATACTAAACACTCACCACTAATCATCTTTTTATACTAAACACTCACCACTAATTTTTTATACTAAATACTCACCACTAATCATCTTTCTATCTCTAAACAAACATTATATTTTAATCAAAATTATTACCAATAATTTATCATTAACTAACTCCTAAAAATTTATATAGACTATAAATGAAAAATTTATGATGGGACGGATAAAGTATTTAGCTAAATTATTAATTTAAATAATCTATTTAGTAAAACTTACTCTATTACAGTAAAACCTCCATAAATTAATAATCTCGATAAAATTAATAATTTATCCGGTCCCAACTTGGGACTAGTACAAAATCGGACCCCAATCGATAAAATAATAAGATAATAATTTTTTTTGAAATCCTAATGTAAATATATTAGTCCCAACCAAACTATAAATTAATAATTACTAAAATAAAATTCCAAAATTCTAGAGTTATCAAGTAAAAAATGAATCTATAGTCACTAGTTTTTTTGTGAACTTCAAATCTATATTAAGTTCATCTTTAAATCTGCCAATTGCACTTAAGAGTTGAGGCATTGTATTCTCGTATTGCAACAAGAAGTTGTGAAGAGTTGTTGCCGCTTGCAATGCTTCTTTCCGAGTGACCGGTTCCAAAGAAACTGAATCATCGTCAACTTCATCATCAACCGAAATTCTCAAGCCAACCCTGTGAAAGTTTATGCTCAGATTCTGGATACAAAATGTGACAACCCTCGGAAATGGGTCAGTTAACCGATCCTCGGTTGTAACCGAGCACCAAAATGTAAAACAAGTGTCATTGATAAAACTACATTTTATTATATGAGCCTAACATTAATCGGTATTATGTGTCGATCATACACATTTTAGCTAGTTGTGACGTATAAACATAAAGCCCCTTTTATATAACTAAAAATATAAAAATACTAAAATTGTTCTTTCAACGTAATATATTTATATATACCGACCAAATTTAAGTCACATTAAAACAAGACACGAGCCGTTAACTACGTCCAAAAAAAATGAATACAAAATATAATACGTGTCAACAAGATTTTAATAAGACAATTAGTCATCATTTGGTCACTCAACTTATATTTTATATCACTCAACTAATTAGCTAAGCCTAGGATAGCTACTAACTAATTAGTTACCAACTAAATGGCAACTTATATTTTATATCACTCAACTAATTAGCTAAGCCTAGGATAGCTACTAACTAATTAGTTACCAACTAAATGGGTTAAATGAGAACTAGAATTAAATAAAACTAAAATATTTATCCATTTAACTCCATCTATATCTATATATATATATATATAAAAATTGAGTTCCAATTTTGTAGTTGTAATTAATATCATGCATTTAATATTAATAATAATTAATATATAAACTCAATTTTAAAAATAAAATCATTAAATTGTAATACCAAGAGTTTTGAAATAAATATAAATAATTATAATAATAAAAAGTTCAATAAATAAGAGACTTTTCAAATTACATGAATCATACACATTAACATCTATAAATAGTCATTCTCATATTGCAAAAATTTTAACACTCTAAAGGTACATCCAAAAGAAATATCTAACAAGTGGGTCAACAACAAAGATCTATAGGGCTTTTTTTTTATTTAATACTCAAGTATTAATGGCTTTTTTTATTTATGGTCGCTATTAATTGGTAATCAAACATAATGTTTATTATTTGTATTTTTTTGAAGAAAAAAAATCATATAGATGAACTCTTTATGGTTTTGTCTTATAGAGAGTATGTTAGCTGTTTTCGTTTAAAATTACACAAACTCTTTTGTATATATGTACAAAATTATTATTCGTTGTTTATGTTCATTTTCTATAAAAATTATATTATATTAATGATCTAATAGTTATCATTATAGTATATGAGATTGTGTATGATATTATCACAATTATTTAAGATGGATATCTTATCATGTTAATGGTCACAAATTGTTGCTCATTTGATGGTTGTTAAATTTATGCTTACTTCTTTTGTATATGTATAAAATATAAAAATTGAGTTCCATTTTGATGTCATATTGGTTGTTTATGTACATTATGTATATAAAAATATATTATATAATGATCTAATAGTTATCATTATAGTATATGAGATTGTGTATGATATTATCACAATTATTTAAGATGGATATCTTATCATGTTAATGGTCACAAATTGTTATTCATTTGATGGTTGTTAAATTTTATACTTACTTATTTTGTATATGTATTAAAATATAAAAATTGAGTTCCATTTTGATGTTATATTTATTATAATATTAAATAAATCATCTATATCTATATTCTGTATCTATATATCTATAAAAAATGAGTTTCATGGGTGAAGTTGCATTTATTACCATATATTAAAAATTAAGTTTCATTTTGATATTGTTTTGTTTTAATATTAAATAAATCATGTTAATAAATATTGAGAAGCTCAAAAGTTGTAAAATCAAGAGTTATAACTATAGTGATAAATTCATTTTAATAACAATTTAACAAACTCACTAAATTGTAAAACCAAGAGTTTTGAAATTAATTAAATAATGATAATAATAAAAAATTCAATAAATTAGGACTTTTCAAGTGTTATAAATTTTACACATTAGAATCTATAAATACTCATTTTCATGTTGAAAAAATTTGAACACTTTAAAGGTACATCCAAAAGAAACATTTTTGCTTACAATGGATTGAGTCCTTCATCTAATAAAGTTGTAAGCTTATGTATTATCTTTATTGTTTAAGTTTATGTTTTATCTCTAAATATTATTTTTCTTGGATAATCCAATGGTGGTGTTGCTAATATTGTTTATATTGTAATCAAGTTTGAGGTGCAATCAAAAGAAATATTTTTCCTTACAATGGATTGAGACCTTCATCTAATAAAGTTGTAAGCTTATGTATTATCTTTATTGTTTAAGTTTATGTTTTATCATATTATTTTTCTTGGATAATCCAATTGTGGTGTTGCTAATATTGTTTATGTAACACCCGTATTTTTAAAACATCGTTTAAACCATTTAAAATACATTTTCCCAATATCTGACATATTGTCCAAAATACAGTTTAACAAAAAACTTTAAAACTTATATCAGAGTTTACAAAAATACGGTGTCACCGAGTATATCAAAACCATAGGCAACGGGATCTACCTACTTCTAGTGCAACCTTCTATCACTTCAAACCTGTACCTGAGTACATAGCCACAAAACTAACGTAGTACGTGAGACAAAATAGCCTCGTGAGATACATGGGTTTTAGACCCCAATAATAGTCATTTCATAAATATATAAACATATATATAAACTACATAAACACCGTCTAGTCACCCTTTATGACTCTAGCTACTTTGCTTTCCTAGCAGACATGTCTAGTACCTAGTCATATAGGTACCAGAAGCCCAATCATATCTAGTACATAAACATATATGTACTAGAAGCATCAACCTGTCTAATACATAAACATATATGGATTAGAACCTAGCATACCTAGTACCAAACATATGCGTACTAGAAGCACAACCATATCTAGTACATAAACATATATGTACTAGAAGCACCAACATGTCTGATACATAAACATGTATGTATTAGAACCTAACATACCTAGTACCAAACATATGCGTACTAGAAGCACCCGTGTGCTTAGTGTATAAACATATATACACTCGGTGTATAAACATATATACCACCGTCCAGTGACCGGGGGTCCCCCGCGTCACCACCATCTATCTCTTACCATAACCTAACAGTTATGACAGTCAAAGCCTTCGGCTATCACATCCAACATCAAACAAGTTAGTTATCTAATACTAACGACATATAATTAGTTCATCACAGTGTGAACGTACCTGTATGGTCCCATGGACCCGATCATAAGCAACCACAGTTACTTCTACATCTATGAACCCTATGAGGTCCATGCTTACTTTATACAAAAGATACATTTCTTATCTATCGATAACATAATACTTTTATCTCTTCCTTGACTATAATAGACAATTATTACTAGTCACATCATATTCTTTCTCATATATATTCGTTCTTTACTTTTATTAGTATATCTTACCAATAGGTACTCATTACTATAAAATCATTCCCAATTGCTTTACTAATAAATATTTATTAATAAAGGCTCCGTATACATTCTCTTAATCAATTATTTCATTATTATTGTTCATTAACATAGATTCCATAACTACTTGGATCTATCATAATTTACTTCAAATTCATCAATCATACTAGACACATTCTAGTATCACATTCTACATACTTTCATACATATTCAACTACTATCTTTATCAAAATATTTGTTAATAAAGACTGATACAATATCATATGTACTTTCAAAATTAATTGCTATGTACCCAGTTTAAAAGTCTCATGTACTCACCTTAGCAAATAAGTGCTCCAACCGTATTCTTTACGTCAGTTTCCTTGCTCCCCAATTCGGCCAGCCTTCCAAGACCTCACCAAATGCCTAATACAATAATCACAAGATTATCAACAACACATTCTACTACCAATGTGTCCATCTATCTCTAGATAACACTTATTAACTCATTTCCCCCAATTATGGTGATTTACCAAGCCCTAGGTTTAACCAACCCTTAAGATTCTTACAAATCATAATCCTACACTTGTTTCCTTTGTTACTATACCATCTATCAAGTGTATACAACGTTTATTCACCATAAACCATAACCCCCAATAGCTAGGGTTTCAAACCCAACCATCAAAAATACATAGATCTAAAGCTACAAAGATCAAGGAGTGAAGATATACCTTAAATCTTCAACTAGGAGTGAAGAATCACAAGATTTGATGAAGAAATCAGCTCCAAATGACGATTTACACCCAAAATCGTCCACAAACTCGAGAGAAAGAAAGTAGGGTTTTCAAATGCATCAAATGAGCTCAAACCCGATTTTATTGCTGCCAGACAAAAGATCACGACGCGAACAATGTTCGCGTCGCGAACTCTGCGATTCCCCATAGTTCACGATCGCTAACTCATCGTTAACTACTTCGCGCCCGATAGCCAAACTCCCTGGCCCGACTTCCCGATCGCGATCGGTAGTTCGCGTCGCGAACTTCTGAAGTGTGCAGGGCTGCACTTTTTCCACTTTGTCTCGACCCGGTTTCGCCCATAACTTTCTCGTACTGTGTCCAAACGACACGAAACCAATTTCCACGTGTTTTATATGATTTATCCATAATTATCATATTTTTACATATTTTATTTATTTACAATTTTGGGTCGTTACAACTATCTACCCCTTAAAAAGATTCCGTCCTCGGAATCTCAAAATTTTCCACCTATATACACCCGAGCATTACGCTCTCATTCCCTTGTGGTCGTCACCAACAACATTTCTTATTCCGATTCCCGTTAACATTATGCTTCACAACATCTACTCAATCTTATCGAGCCCGAACGGTTAGAACTCAATTTAAAACCCACAATACTTAGACGGGTCAAAATTTCACAATTTGACCATAACACCGTCATTCTCTCGACCAATCCTTTCATTCTCATAACAATGGTATGATACAATCATACCATTAACTAATTGATTAAAACGGATGTCAAACTCTAGCCTTGACCAAGCCGATATATCCCGACATTGGTATATCCCCACATTGTTTACCCTTTGACTTAAGCACAAAGTCAACTAAACCTTAACATTTTCCCTTCTCGTTAAAGGTTTCATAAATCCTCCTTTCCTTTACAATTTACTTTTAATTTATGATTCAACTACAGTCTTACACTTGATTCCCAATTTCAACATCGAAATCACCCAAACGGGTCAAGTCGTATAAACTGACTACAATTCAATCAACCATCTCATCAACTTTTTTACAAACACATAATCGACACATTATGCTGTCAATATTCATTAGTAAATCAAAACGAGAATCAAAGTCCATCTTAGACCAATTCAACCAATCACGGGTTGACTAACGTTGACTTTTACATAAAGTCAACCATACCTTTTCCAACTAGCAATTTCCGTACACACGGCGTATCATTACCAATCTATCACTCCCAGTTCTACCCATTATTACTTTCTCATTAATCGTCCCCGTTAATCCAAGGGTCACACCTTAACATAAGGTCACAATAACATTTACCGTTTCTTGACCTTCACTTGGTCACTCATACTATCACTTAGTATTCTTTCAACCATCTTTGTATCACATTGATCAACTTAAATTATCGGTACTAGGCCCGCTACCGTAATACATCCCACACCCTTATACGGTGTACTATGTCTGGGTTACCACATGGTAATTTGCTCACTAGGAGTTTCTCTTTCCTTCTATTCTATAAATCGTAGGCATCCCCTACATTTACATGACCTAAATGCAACCCGCATTTCAAGCCAAATTCTCATTTATCATAACATAATAGTAATATTTATTAACCACATGGTTCTACATTCATCATATAAACACATAAACATATATACACATATAGATATACACACGTATATCACGCCAATTCCATCTAACTACCTCCATTGTGCACATATACAAACATATGTATATGTCACCAATACCATCATTACATCTCTTTTGTGCACATATACAAACATATGTATATATCGCACCAATATCAAATAAACATCATCATCATGCACATATACTAACATATGTATATGTCACGCCAATATCATACAAACATCATCAAATCATTTATCGTGCATTCTAGCACCTCTCCCACAAGACGCCTTATTGTTTTCCTTCCCATTCGTATGTCTCCCATATGACATATTACTTAGCACAATTCATATGACATAATATTATCTTTTCACAATTATATGCCTTCCAAGGTCATCATATGATGCACATGCATCGTACCCCGCGGGTAACTAATAACATTCTCTATTCGTTATTTACCATTCCACTTACACATTAACCGTCATTAATCGGTTCATCTCTTTATTACCATATTTCCAAATCTTTTGTCGCTACCGAAGTAACTATCACTCAATTCTATTAACCATAATTTCACCGGTCATCCCGGTCATCTTTGAGTCAACCAACCGACTCCGGTCTATGATTCTTAAAAAAAAAAACGGATTCATTCAACCCGGAAGATTATTCCCACGATGACTATTCACGTCATACAACTCATCTACTAATTCCCGTAAGCACCAAATTGGGCAACAATCTAACAATATGGCTATACTCACACAACATACTGGCTTGGTGCATAATCATCCAATCCATCTCAATGGTCCTACCAAATGCCACTACTCTCCTCGACAATTATTCAACCTTGCTAATTCAAATCTTTCAAGTAAATAAATTAACAATAAAATTCATAACATTCAAAATATGTTTTTAACCAAAGCATTCGGAAGGATTACAATAATACCCAAAACTAAAATCTTAGGGAAACAAATGGCACACCGGCCTAATCATCCAATGCTACAATTACGGGCCGCTTAATTCCTTAGCTCCCGAACCTGACGCCCCATCGCGCGCCTCCTCCCGTGTGAGTAGGAAGGATCGTCCTCTCACCTTTGCCGGCTCCGCCTTCTTTTGAGCCGTTGACACAAGCGTTCCGGTTTTCTTCTTCGGGCACACGTGGCTATAATGCCCTTTCTCATGGCACTAGTAACATTCAACCTCGGCCATTGGTTTGGATCTACAATCTCGGGCCAAATGTCCCGTCTTTCCACAATCATGGCAAATTTTTGGTTCCCCACGGCATTCGCCGGTATGATTCTTCCCACACCTCTTGCACGAGGCTACACTTCCTTGCCTAGAGAAGTTTGACGTGAACTTTCCCTTCTTAACCGTACCCGATCCACTCTCGGCATTCCTCTTATCTCCCACATACGCCCTCTCGGCAACTTTTTCCACGTTCACCTCTTCCACACCTCGGGCGGCACTAATGGCCTCATCTAGCGTGACCGCTCTCTTTACCTCCAACTGATAATCCCAAGGTAGCCCACTAGCATACCTAACTACCCTCAACCTCTCCTCGGAGTAGGTCTTAGCAACAAACGGAAGTAATCCCGTGAATTCCCTCGTGTACTCCTCGATCGACATCTCACCCTTCCTTAGGGTCACAAACTTCTCATGCATTTTCTCCAAATCCCGGTCGGGACAAAATTTCTTCCTCAACCTCACGGTAAACTCATCCCATGACATTCTCTCTACCACCTCCCTCCCGAGGGTCTCATAAACTATGTCCCACCAGACCATAGCATCCTCTTTTAGCAATTGAGATGCATACAACACCATATCGGTTTTCTTGCACTTGCTACTTCCGATGACCCGCTCGGTCTCTCGGATCCACCTCATAGTTACCTTCGGGTCCGAACTACCCGTATATATGTTTGGCTTACAAGCCATGAATGTCTTAAAAGAACAACCATAATTTTCATCGGGCCTCGCCCTTGCATCACTACAACCACCTGTGGAGGATTTCTCCACTCGAGTGCCACCACCCCTGGTTTTCTCATCCGATCTAGCCTCGGATACACGATCTCCATCCGACCTCTCACGGTCCCCAATTATGCGGTGCACCTCATCGGCCACCACTCCCTTGAATTGATCAATAATAGTTTGGAGGTCCGCCATGGTCACCGGAGTTCTATTAGCTCCGACCTCCGATTCACCCACCCGGTGCATCGACGGTTGACTTTCCTGTTCAACCCCAGCCTCAACATGAGGTGTATCCTCCTCCCGGCCCTCCGGGGCTTTCCCACTTCTTCGAGTGTTAACCATTTCTTTCGATCTTGACTATACGAAAGACATTAAACAATTAGTACCTCGTGTACGTTTCATGAGTCTCATAACACTGATTATCCATAATCACATCACTTTCATAGGTCCCCTAGTTTCAACCCTAAACTTAACATAAAGTTTCAAGGTCAACCTAATGATCTCAAGGAATCTTACATTCCTAATGCTACAGTCTAAGACTAGGATGGACATCCAACCTAATTCACTTAAACTATAGCTCTGATACCAAGTTGTAACACCCGTATTTTTAAAACATCGTTTAAACCATTTAAAATACATTTTCCCAATATCTGACATATTGTCCAAAATACAGTTTAACAAAAAACTTTAAAACTTATATCAGAGTTTACAAAAATACGGTGTCACCGAGTATATCAAAACCATAGGCAACGGGATCTACCTACTAGCTCCCGAGCTAAACATCTCTAGGCCACTTCTAGTGCAACCTTCTATCACTTCAAACCTGTACCTGAGTACATAGCCACAAAACAAACGTAGTACGTGAGACAAAATAGCCTCGTGAGATACATGGGTTTTAGACCCCAATAATAGTCATTTCATAAATATATAAACATATATATAAACTACATAAACACCGTCTAGTCACCCTTTATGACTCTAGCTACTTTGCTTTCCTAGCAGACATGTCTAGTACCTAGTCATATAGGTACCAGAAGCCCAATCATATCTAGTACATAAACATATATGTACTAGAAGCATCAACCTGTCTAATACATAAACATATATGGATTAGAACCTAGCATACCTAGTACCAAACATATGCGTACTAGAAGCACAACCATATCTAGTACATAAACATATATGTACTAGAAGCACCAACATGTTTGATACATAAACATATATGTATTAGAACCTAACATACCTAGTACCAAACATATGCGTACTAGAAGCACCCGTGTGCTTAGTGTATAAACATATATACACTCGGTGTATAAACATATATACCACCGTCCAGTGACCGGGGGTCCCCCGCGTCACCACCATCTATCTCTTACCATAACCTAACAGTTATGACAGTCAAAGCCTTCGGCTATCACATCCAACATCAAACAAGTTAGTTATCTAATACTAACGACATATAATTAGTTCATCACAGTGTGAACGTACCTGTATGGTCCCATGGACCCGATCATAAGCAACCACAGTTACTTCTACATCTATGAACCCTATGAGGTCCATGCTTACTTTATACATAAGATACATTTCTT